>WEKW01016517.1:378526-436209 GCA_013389905.1 Sula dactylatra | reverse complement strand
GGTCCCGCCTCCCCCGAGGGCCTGGCCGGGCCAGGCCGGGGGCTCCGGCCGCCACGGTGGGCTGGGGGCCAGCGGGGGTGTTTCTCCCCGGAAAAATTTAACGTTTCTTCTAACAGCGTGTGTGGGGGGGACGGGCCTCGCCGGGGGGCTCTCCGCCCGCCGACACCCCCCGTGTGGGGCCAAACATCCGGGACCGTCCAGCTGCCTGTAGAATGGGGTCTGCCCGACCCTCCTTCCCTGCCCCTGGCTCTTCCTGGGTCTGCGTATGCTGCCGTAGCGAGCCTTTCCCCCGGGACTGCAGGGACCGAAGCACTGGATGGCCATCCATGGGTTTATTTCATTCCTTCCACATCTCCTTTCTCTGGGCCACAGTATTTATACCGCCTCAGTTCTGTTAAAGTTGCCACTGAAAGGTATTCAGGGGCTTTTTTTCCTGCCCCTGGGCCCAAGCCGGTGTCCTCAGTGCAACTGGCAGGAGGCTGGGGCTTGGACTGAAGCAGCCCCATGCCGGGGAACGCCATCATCTGCTGCTTTCCCAATCCAAGCTCCAGCTCCTTGGGGATGCTCATCTTGACTTCATTATGTGTCAATTAATTAACTCGCACTGTTCGCTGTTTCCATTTCCCCCTCAAGAAGTCGCTGAGGCTGAACAATCGACCGCAGACCGGCAGGCCTGCCTGCCCGGCAGCCCCCGCGGCTCAGCACTGCCCATTCGCACGAATCATCGCCGTGCTGGATGGGGAGCCACTGCACCTCCCGCTATTCCCCCTCCCCAAGTCCCAGCTCTGTGGAAAATGGCCACAGCTTAAAAGCTGAGTGAGCTGCGCCGGCTGTGCCGGACTCGGCAGGAAAGCTACTGCTGATTTTCCACAGGGCCAGGATTTCAACGCGGGAGCTTCACAAGGGAGGCATCGGATGGGGATGCGATGAGAACAGCAGGAAATGCCTCAGCCAGAGCTTTTCCAGCGATGGGCTTGTGATTCACAGCAGCAGGCAGCGTTTCCGCCCCATGGCTCGTTCCTGGCGAGCAGCAGCCGCGGTTGCAGGCTTTGACGGCATCCACATTTCACTTTCCCGGCACAGCCAGTCCCTGGGTGGGCAAAGGGGGTACTGATAGCTTCGTTTGAAAGCCCCCTCCTGAGGCAGAATTTGAAATCATGGGTCTTCCTCCAGAAACCTGATCCTAAATCCTGTATCCCAGTGCCACTAACAGGCTTCCCCACCTGCCTGTGGACCCAGTGCAGGTGCTAGAGCACGTGGGTGTTTGGGATCAGTGTCCGCAGGAGCTGGCAGTGCCTTGGTGGAGCAAGAGGCGGCGGGAATCGCACACAAGCTATGCCAAGTGCTTATCAGGCTTTCGTTTTTCCATCCAACTTGCTGCCACCCCTGTTCACCCACCATCTGCTGTCCACCCTCTCACCCATCACCACATGCTCCTGTCCAATCGTCAGCTTGTCCTCCTGTGGCCTCACCTCCGAGTCCATCCTTAATTTATTTTCCCTTCTCCATGTTGTGCTGGCTGCCCAGACCACACACGAGGGGTGACTTTTGGTGCCGAGACCCCTCTGGCCCGAGCAGTCCCTCCATGGGCACGGCATGGGCTAAAGCAGGATGCCTCCACGTGTCCCCTCATTACGGGACCCTCCTCGGCACCGGGACCCCACTGTACCTGAGCCCACAGCCCTGGGGCTGGCTGCCGCTACATCAAAGCTGCCTTTCCAGTGCCCACAGTGCCTCGCCGCGCCAGCCCGCACCACCCGGCTCCCTGTTGGCTCCTTCCTCTGCTCCAGCGTCTCACTCGCTCTGTGGCTCGTTGATGATGAAAACCACTGGCCACATGAAAGCGGCTCCCCTAATGAGAGTTAGGGGCCTGCAAGCTATGTGGGAGGTAGCAGACAGCACAGCCCCGGCTGGGATGCAGCAGCCAAGTCATTAACAAGGTGACGAGAATTGCAGAGCCGGCTCATTAGTGCTGCAAGGCAAGTGCGTCACATTGGCTGCCAGGCACACCGGTGCTGTCGTAGTCAGAGCCATGTTCCTTTGTGGGCTGCCAGAGCAAAGCCAGGAGTGGGAGCGATGCTGTGAGAGCTGAGCAAAGCCTCTGGAGTGGCCAGTGCCCCGGATGCCTTGCACGTGTTTGTAAGGATTCGTGCCCAGCTCTCGCACCAACCCTCCTACCCGTGAAAATGCAGGGGAAGCTGCACGTGGCTGTTTTCCTCCCTCTTTTACCTAGGAACAGGATCCGTGGGGCTGCACATCTTGTAGAGAGCTGCTCGCCACAGCAGTGGGGCTGGGGCTGATGTCCCAGGGGAGCTGGTAGCTGGAGCCACCCCAGCAGAGCAGTGGTGCTCAGAGCAGGTAGAGGGATGCATCAGCGGGGTCACCTCCGTCACACAAACCACAGCCTCCCCTGACCTTCATACTTTCCCGCTGCCTCACTGCTCCCGGTGGATGCGCCCACTGTGGTGTCGTAATGAGCAGAAGAGGAAACAGATTTCCCAATCACCCGCCCCGCTGGCAGCCCATGAGCCCTCCATGCTGGGAACGTCAGCCGGCACGGCTGGGGCAACTGGCTCACCCCCGTGCCATGCTGTGCTGCGTACACTGGGTATGACCTGGGGCCCAGCAGGAGAAGGCAGAGAGGGCTGCAGATAATCTCTGGCTGATGTTCAGGTGTTGCAGGCTGCTGCTGTTTGAGAGCATTGTCCCTTCCTCGGGGTCAGCTTGCTATTCTCCTTTCCCGTGGATGGGAAAGCCCACATGCATCACCTTGACCAGGGCGAGCAGGGCCGGGCACTGGAGGACAGCACTGCTGTGTTTCCTACCAGGCTGCCTGCACTGTTCTGTGCAGGCAGCACTTCCCAGCACACAGCTGGAGGGAAGGTAGGGATCACCCACTGCAGAGCAGGGAGAGCCACACCAGTGCAGCCTCCTCCACACCCTGCTCAACTGCCCAGGGCTTACTGGCATGTAAGGAGCCACCTGAAGGTGACCGAGATTGCCATGCCAAGGGACATCGGGTGGAACAAGGCATCAATGACTCTTGGAACAGGTTTTGCGCCTTGCTTTCATGGGGCTCCCATCATTGCCTTGAGAGGGGAGGTAGTCACTCCATGAAAATTTGGCCTGCTCTTCACTTCCCCCAAATTCAATTCCAGGGGAAGATGACACTGAGACAGGAGAAAGGGGGGTTTTCTCCGGGGAAGAAATTCAAACCACATGCGGGCGGACTTGCCGGCAGTAGCAGGAGGAGGGACTGGGGCTGAGAGAGCAGGCTCTCAGCAGTGAGGCCAAACGTAAAGTCAATTAGCACTTTCAGGACTCTGAACGTGCTTGAGTGCTGTGCTTCGAGCAGGCATAATCCCCATCAGAGGGAGGCTGCCAATAGGTTTTGAAAATAATTAGGAAGCCCAGAGCCCCAGTGCTTCCCAGAAAAGCCTGTTAACTCTGCAGCAGAAACCTTGCTTGCAGGGAGCACAATGCACAAACACAGTCGTGACTCATCAACTGGACGGAGCTAAACTCAATTTTTTGGAGGTCAACACACTTGAGTCCTAATGAGCTTTACCCTCGGTGGGGCTCCTGTGGTCCCTTTGCCTGCCTTAATTCAGGGGATGCCCAGCACGCTTGAGAGTAATGGGGATGGTTTCACGGGATGTGTGTCATGCAGAGACACCAACACCTTCCTAAGGGGCAGCGGTGATGGGGAAACTGAGGCATAGAGTGCTTGAACCACCTGAGCCAGCAGCCCGCAGGGTGCCCCAACCCGTTGTCCACGGCCAGAGCCTGCAGCCCACCAGCCCCATCCCTGCAGCCTGGGTGGACGCTGCTGTCCCCCCCCCGCTCTCAAGGGACCTCAGACGTGAATCTGAACGGCCCAGGACAGCCTTGGAGGAACAAAACAAGACAATCAATCACCCTTGCTTCACTCCCACCCCAGTCTGCAGGCTGAGCCGGGTTGCATTGTGCAGAGCTGGAGGGACTCCACATCAAAGTGGGGACCAGCTGGCTGCTGGGCCGTCCCAGCGCCCAGACGGGCAGCGCCCTGCCCATGAGCTGCCTGTCTGTGCTGCCTGCGCGGGCTCTGCCTCCGCTCACTGCCTGGGGCCAGGCAGCAAAGCTGGGATGCAAAACTGCTCCCTGCTCGGGGTGTGGTGGGGGATGCCCGAGGCCACATCGGCTGCGGGGAGCATCAAAGGCAGGGATGTGCGGATGCTGCCCCAGGGCCGGGACCCCACTGCAACATCCCAGGGCTGGCAGCACCTTCCCTCCACGGGGACGAGGAGGAGGAGGAGGCACCTCATGCAGAGGAAGAGCTGGTCCCATCCTGAGCTCATCCCAGAGCACTTCAGAGGCTGCGCGAAGCCTGCAGAGCCGCAGGGACAGCACAGCCTGCTCCTGCGGTGCAGCTCCCGCTATCCTCACAAGACCCTTTCCTTTGCAGTTCCTTCCATGACACATGGCGGTCGCTTCCCCCGGGCTGCTGCCCCAGCGCTGCTGCAGACAGTACATTCATTTTTGGATGTCGTTTGCAGCTCCCCAGCGTTTCTCCCCATCCCAGGCACGCACGGATGGTATGAAGCAATGTTCTCGGGGAGTATCAGCTTCCCGGCGCAGTGCTGTTGGGTAAGCGCTCGCCTTTCTTCTGAGGAGCTGGTGGCGAATATTCCCCAACGAAACCAGCCCGATGTGCTGCCCAGTGGGGCCAGGGATGGCAAGGGGGAAACAGGGGCTCTGATCATGGTGGGCTGGGCTGGGCCATGGTGAGCTGGTGAGGTTAGCCGTATGGGATGGGGGGGTCCGGGCGAGGTAGAACACCCAGATCCCCCCACACTGCCTGTGTGTGGGTGCAGCAGTCCAACAGCAATTTGGGTGCAAAACTGCAAATATCCCCTGTTTCCCCACTACCAAAAGGGTCAGGGTGACTCTGCCCCTCAACCCTCATCATGGGATGGAGCTGGGACGACCACATCTCTGCATGCAGGGAGCCAGGCTGAGCCACAATGCCTGCATCAACCGGCCCTGCCATGCACAGCCCCCTGCTACACCACAAAATAAGCCTGTGCCCTGCTCCAGTTGCGCTCCTGTGCTCGCTACAAGGCCACTGCCACCACAGCATCACAGATGCAGCCGGGAAAGAGCCATCAGAGCACCCAGAGAGCAACGACCTGCCAGTGGTGCTGACAGCCTGAACACCCCAAGCACTGTTGGGGAGGGGATGGAGACAGCAAAATCCCATCGCAGGGTAGGTTTTATCATCTGGGCTGAGGGTGGGGTGGTGTTGCAGCCTGTGCCACCAGCATTCACCCTCTCTGAGGGCACAAAGAGCTGTGTGTGCAGCACTAGGGGAGCATCTCCTGCCATTGCAGCCTGTGGTACACATGTGCCCATGGTAGGTAACAACTGACATTTTTTCCAGTTAGCTAATTAAGGCGCAGAATAAAAGTCACTAAAACACAAGGCTGGGTGTTTAAAGGGAAAATTCTCCTCCAGGTGCCAGGTTTATTAAAAGAAGGGAAAAAAAACAAGGGGGAGAGGCAGGGCCACAAGCTGGACAAAGAACATATGGGGAAGGAGATGCCTTTGCAGGGTCAGACAATGCTGGGTGCGTGTGGGGGAGCGGCAAGGACAGAGGCTGCAACGAGCCCCCATGCCCCCACACTGCCAAGACGCCGGCGTGCTGGGTGGCCCCTGGGAAGCCATGCTCTGGGCATCACCGTGAAGCAGGAGATTCCCAGCTCACCCCATGTGCCCCGAGCATCCTCCAGTGGGGCTGACACCCTGGCAGGGCTGATCCACATCCTTCAAAGATTTCCCCATTAACTGGTAGCAAACTGCTCCAAACCGGGTAGGATCCAGGCTACCAAAGTGGGACACGATCTCGGCACCAGGAGCTGGAGCTGCCAGGACGCGAGAAAGATGCACTCAGCCAGGAGCCATGGTTTGATTTGATGCTTGGGGCAGCAAAACCCCCCCCGGCTCCTGCAAGCCATCCGTGGGGGAGCAGGGACCCCTGGTAGTGCCGGCTGGCCAGGCTGGGAGTGGCAGAGCCATGGTCCCTGGCCCCCACACTACCCACCTCCGCCGGGTGCCTGCACACAGGCGCGGCATTTGCACTTACACATGTAAAGCATTAGGATTTGTTTAGAAGCCCTTTATTGTCATATTTTGTTCTTTATTTCCTACAAATTAAATTTGCTCAGGGATATGTGTGGATTGTGAAATTATTTTGAGAATAGTTCCTCTGGGTTTTTTAATTTCCTTTGTATTAAATTTTTACAGTGTTTAAAAGACTATGAAAAATTTTAAATAAAAAAAGTAGGACAAAATCCCAGGGAGGAGAGGAGAGCCCGAGAAGGTGACCAGCTGCAGGCTGGCACTGGGATCAGCCACTGCTGCCTCCATTATCACAGGTGCCGGGGACAGTCTGGCACAGATGCCCCCCTCCTACTCCCCCTCCATCCTGGCCCTGCCGTGCACCAGGAACCGGGGCTGGGAGACACTCGGCTGGCTGCCCCGAAGCCAGTGCCAGAGCAGGACCTGCCACCCCACGAGGCTGTCTGCCGAGGCTGTTCCCACCAGACGCACAACACAGCCTTGCCCTTTCCTTTGGTCCCAGTGCCAGATCAGGGCAGGGATCCCCCGCACAAGCCCGTGGGGGTCTCCTGACCCTCCACCTGTGTTTCCAACCCCGAGCAATTGTTTGGTGCTGACATGAAAGCCCGCACCTGGGCTGTATGAAGCCACCCTCACCCCCCCAAACAATTTCCAACATGATAATCTTCCCAATTATTCCCCTGAGCTGCAACTGCTGCAGAAAGCCAGGCTGTCCCCCATGAAGGGCTCCACATCTTGGAAGCATTAGGGACTCCTTTCGCTGCTGGGGTGCGTGGCATCACAGTGGTGGCCAGCTGGGAGCCACCTTCCCGCCCCTCTGTCCCCTGCACTGGGTGTTTCCAGCTCATTAAAATCGCAGACACATTTTTCATCTCTTTATTTCTACCACTGTCATCATCATTGTTTCAGGCTGGTGCAAATTGGGAACTGGCCGTGCACTGACGCTGCTGCTCCGCTCCACCCGGCAGCCGCCCTCACCCCCTGGATGTGCAGGAGGGCCCCAGTCTGGAGATGGGGACAGGGACTGGGATGACACTGTCCTCCTGCCACTGCTCCCCTGGGGCCTTTTGTACCCAGGTCCATGGCACTGCCCGGCACAGGACCCCTGGCATGCCACCTCCTGCCTCTCTCCAGCATGGCTTCCCCTCCACAGCCCGCCCAGGGGGCACACGGCTTGGCCAGGGGCAAGAGGAAAGAGCTCTGGCTGCGGCGCTGGCAGCGAGGGTGCCATGGCTGTGCCAGTGTCCAGTGAAGGTCTGGGTGAGAGCCACAGCAGGAGTGCTGCTGCTGGCCAGGGGCAGGGGTGGTGGAGCTCTCAGTGTAATTGCAGAACCCCTCGGTGTTCCCGAGGGACTCCGGGGACTTGGTGGTGCTGGGCATGGGAGCTGGAGGCTGGAGGCAGCAGGAAACCCAAAAATGGGGCAGCAGCATCCCCAGGCTCAAGGGATTGGGGACAAGGGCTCCCCTTCTGTATTCTCCAGTCCCCTGCAGTGCCAGGTGCCTGTCCCTGGGCCGCGGTCTCAATGCAGCCGTTCTGCCCCCCACACCAGGATCAGCTGGAGTGGCTGATTTGTGCCTCTCTGGCACAGCGCAGCAGAGGGGAGGGAGTGGCTGGGCTCCTCCCAGCTCTATCAGTGGAAACGGGTGGCTGATGTGGAAAATAATTATGTGACAGGATTTCTCCATTAATAACAAGGAAAAGGAAGAATTCAGTGAATGCATAACTTTGAGAGCGAGAAGATGCCAGGGCTGTGCACAGCAAAGTTGTCCAGTGCAGTAGGATGCTACTGGAGAACCAGCAGCACCATCCAACTGGGAAGAATGACAGAGGGTGTTTCAATAACCTGGGAACAGCACAGCCTTCCAGGGCTACAGGGAGGCAGGGATGCAGCAATGGAGGGATGCAGGGATAAAGGGATGTGGGGATGCAAGGACATTGGGATGCAAGAATGCAAGTCCTGACCTGATGGTCCCTCTGACCACCACATCCCTCTGACCATGCAGACCCTCCCCCCAGCCTCAGGGTGCTTAGGTCTGCTCAGCTCAGCTCCACTCTGCTCTGCTCTGCTCTGCTCTTCTGGCCCTGCTGAGAAACTTGGCAAAACGAAGGCAGAGGATTGCTGAGCAGAGCAGAGCCCAGCTCTTGATCTGTTCTAGGGAAAGAGAGGCCACACCAAGAACTTTCTGAAATTCCTTCCCAAAGCCTTGGCTGAAAGCAGCTGCCTCTTTGCCGAGGCATTTAGACCCTGCCAGCACTGGAGCTTGAGCCTCGGCCTGGCCGTGCAGTCCTGTCCCTTCCCAGCATCCTTTTAGGGAGCTGGAGCCTTTACCACGGTTCAGTCTCCCCATCCCGTGCACCTCTGCAGGTGTCCAGATGTGGAGCTGCCCCTGCCAGGCACCTCCCGGCCCCTCTTTGTCACCGGAGATGCAGTGTGTTGGCTTCTGCAGGCCGAGAGACCCCCAGCACCACTCTCCCCGCTGCGCGCTGGCAAATTCCTTTCGCATGAACAGGAAATATGAGTTCTCCTCTTCTTTTTTTTCAGGAAAAAAATATGTAAAAAAGAAGAATCAAATCAAATCCTATTTGTTTGTGGTCTCAGTGGTCTCCAGTTGTTTGGCTGAGTCTGGAACTCAATGCGATGCTGTTGGGATGGCTACGGACTGTGCACAGCCCAAACCCGCTGCAAATCTGGGTGCACCCAGTCCTGCAAACAGCTGTGTGAGCCGGGGCTCACCCCCACATGGGGACAGATGAACATCCCCATGTCTCCACTGAAACCGGGAGTGGTGGAGCTGGAGTGGATTTGGCTCACAGAGCGGCTGCTGGCCCCTCTCTGGCCGGGCTGACTGGGAGAGGCTCAGGGAGAGGAGGGTGTCTGCTGGGAGCTCAGGGTTTGCTGTGTGGTCTTCCAGGGGGGGTTCAAATTAGCAAACCAGCATTGTTAAAGAGCTGAAAACATCAGTAACCTCTAATTATCCCCTTTCCCCATGGGAGGAGGCATTTTGCACCCAGGGGAAGCCATGCCACACATCACTCTTTCATCGCAATATTATGGTATTTTCCCCCAAAGCCGATGATTGGAACCAGCCGAGCTCCTGTGGTGCAGCCCTGCTCCTGGCCCTCAGTGGGCGAGCACCACCATGTTGGGACCTCAGAGACCTCCACCCGCGGGGAGCACCACCGCAACCCTCGTGGGACCCCTGTTCTTGGGGAGGTCTGAAAAAGCCAAACCAAAGCAGAGTCCTGGGCATGGCCCAGTGTAGAAGCATCCCTCGTCCTGCAAAGAGGTGACATGGGTTTAGTCCTCGTCCTCGAGGGGCTGTGCCTGCTCTGAGCAGCATTGGGTGCCTTGGGACTGGGTTCACCCTCTGCATCCCAGAGCATCCCACGGCAGGAGGGCCCCTCTGCCTGCAGGAAGGTGCTGGAGCTTCACCAGCATGTTGGGTGGCTGGCTCTGTGCTGTTGGACAAACAGCCAGGGAAGAGCAAGGATGGATGGAGCGGTTGAGATGAGGGCACCGGGTCACAGCGTCCCTCCCTGCCACAGTCGCCTCAGAGCTGTTCCCCCAGTGGGCAGCCGTAAACACCCAAGCTGTGGGGAGGAGAGGTGACATGCTCAGAGCACCCGGAATGCATGCGGTGTGGGGAAGAGGCTTGAGATATTTGGAAATTTACTTTTTCTGCTTTCACAGTGCGGCATACATTTTTCCTTTATTTATTCTTTTTTGCTCAAATTCCCAAGTGAAGGATTCTTTCCATAAGCCAGAGCCTGCCACAGCGGCTCTGTGCCCGGCCGTGGGCACTGGGGACCAGCCGGGGACCATGCCCCTGCATCCCTCCTTCAGCTGCAGCAGCACTGATGCTCGGGGACCAGCATGAGGGTTGGGGCAGCCTGGGCCCTGCTGGCACCCTCCCTGGCAGTGCTTTTCTCCATTTGCCCACCCCGACCCCCTTTTCCTCCTGATCCTGCGGTTCAGCACTTCTTGGGATGATGGCAAAGCTAAACCTCCTCTGTGTGCTTCAGGAGGGGAGCTGCCCGCAACCCAACAGTGATTCAAACAGCTCAGACTTTGTCTTTATTCCAGCTCCTGAAAATTGAATTTGTTAGTGGCATAAACAGGATATAAAAAGCTGAAAAAAAAGAAAAAGGAGAGGGGAACGTTTTTCTCCATGGCTTTGCCTGCAATGGAGGAAGCGACCTGTGGGGACCACATCCCCTGGCACTCTTGTGCATTAGTAAAACTCCTCTCCTAATGGCAAACAGACCCTGGGGACTGGCTCTGTCCAGCATCCCAGGACGGCTCCTGACCCTTGGGTTTTGTTAACACAGTGGTCTACCCTTCACAATTTCTGCTCTTTTCTTCTTTTTTCTTTCATGGTGTTCTCCAAAATTCACGTTGGTTTATGGTGCTCTTTGACATCAGCCGCAAACAGGGCTGCCAGGTGGTAATAATTTTCCTGAATGTTGGCTAAATACAATTATCACTCTATTTTCACTTCAGAAATATTAAAATTTGTGTCCTTCCTGTTATTAATTCTGAGAAAACCCTTTATAAGTCACCATGACACATGGCCACTGGCCCCTCAGTGGTGACCAGCTCCCGTCCCCATGTCCCTGGGGTGCTGGCAGGCACTGCGAGGCTGGTGACCATGGTCTGGGTGGCCCCGGCTGTGCCATGTCCCCAGGCTGTGCTGGAGGGAGGGAGGGGATGGGAGGCAGAGCCCAGTGGACACAGGGACCATGGTCAGGAGCTGGGATGTCAGCAGGGTGAGGATGGAGCCTGAGGCTGGAAGGGCAAGGAGGGACCCATGTCCCAATGGGAGACCAAAAGCACCAGTTCAGGTGGACGAGACAGAATGCACCAGGGACATGCAGGGCAACTCTGCTGACAATGATGAGGCCAAGGGCTGGGGCTACATTTACAGAGATGGCAGAGCAGGTGTGTGTCTGTTTCTTCACTCAGCTGCATGAAATCAAGCCTTTCCCAGACCCCGAGTGCAGCCAAGGGCAGGGGCAGCTCTCAGCCCTACAGCCCAGCTGGCTGCTCCTCAGCTTTCTGAGCCTGGGGACATTTGCCTGGGTATTTTCCATCCCTGTGCCAATGCAGCAGGGTCTATCAGAGGACTAACTCATAGACAGCCCTTAGGGCATTCTGTTTTCTTTTGGCTTGCCGTCCAAAGCATAAGCACATCCCAGCAGTTTTGGCCAGGGCAAGCAGGAGCAGAGGAGCCATCGGCTGCAGTCACAGTACAAATCAGATCCTGCTGCCAGCAGGTCCACGAGGGTCAGGTTTGCTGTTAAGAGTCCAATTTCAGCTGCAACCAGCAGGACCCATGGCAGTGACCAGAGCTGACACAGGGAGGTTGGATTTTAAGAAAAATGGCTTAAAATTGAGCTCTGACATGGAGATGTACCATCACAGCCTTCAGCAGCTGATTCCCAGCTGGGTGGCCAGGCGATGCAAACACTAACACTGGGCTCTCAGCCCCAGCATGTGCTGGGGTGCAGGTATAGCCACACACCCAGCATTTGCCTTCCCTGTGGGCACCCGGACAGGCACCCTGCTTGTCCCAAGATGTCCAGGGGCACTGCCAGCCTCTGCACCGCATCCCCTTGCTGGTGGCGCATGCACCAGGAGCCGCAGCTGCAGCAGAGCACATGCAGGACCAGCCCAGTGAGGGTGAGCGACAGCCATGGGTGCTGGAGCCATGAGCGTGGCAGTTACCTCCGCAGCCCTCCCCAGGCTCTGCGGCTGCCAGGGGGAATTTCCCCATCCAGGACCAGGAGCCTGCCCAAAGCCTTTGTCTCTGCTGAATTCCAGCTGGTGAGAGTCATCCACTGGAGTCAGAGGATTTACCCTTCTGGGGAATTATGTGCAAGAGGGAACCATGTAGTCACATTAAAATTATTTGAAAAAGGACGGGACTTCTGAGTGCTGTCTCACGTGGAGCCAGGAACATCCATCTGACTGATGCTTCCATCTGTCTTTCTCAATAGTTTCCTTAAATAGCACAAATATCAAAAGAAATTCAATTGGAATTTGGCGTAAATGATTCTTAGGAGAATAGAAGAAGGCCAGCTACTAAAATACCACTGGCTTGCTCCCTTCCAGTAACAAACACATGATTTTCACTGCTAAGAAAGCCAGAGGCAGCCGGTGCCCGGCAGAGAAGAGGATGCTCTGTGGTTGCCGATGCTTTGGCTTTGCCGGGCAAGTGATGCCAGCTGTATTCAAGGCGAGGGGCACTGTGGGCATGGCAGCAGCACCTGTCTGCCCTGGGGAATCCTGGCTCCCTGGCAGCAA
The DNA here is from genome assembly GCA_013389905.1 of Sula dactylatra. Classification (NCBI taxonomy): domain Eukaryota; kingdom Metazoa; phylum Chordata; class Aves; order Suliformes; family Sulidae; genus Sula; species Sula dactylatra. Next base: position 423,787 of record WEKW01016517.1, on the reverse strand, counting down.
AATAATCTGCATAAATGCTGCAATTTCGTGCTTCCAGTTTCTCCAAAAGCCTGGTCCCACTGCTCCAAGCCCCAGATTCCCAATCCAGCACCGGGCAGCTCATCTCCCTGTCTTTCCTTGGAGAAAGCTTCCCTGAGCCCCCACCACACACAGCCCAGGGCGGCGGAATTGCTGCAATGTCAGGAAGAGATTTCTGAGCAATTTTTACACCATGTCTCAGTTCCCCGAAGACTTCCCCTACCTTTTGCTTTTAGTTTCACCTCCTGTCAGCTTTCCCCAGGACACCCGTGGTGCTGCAGAGCAGGAAGTTGGGTTTATGGTCTGGCTCACCGTGGGAGACTTCTTGCCATTGTATTTGCTCTTTATTTTGTCTGTCCAGCTCAGCTGCTCCTCAGTGGACAAGTAGAGATGGCAGAGTTTCAGTGGCACATGCAGGATGGAGATTGATGTTGGCTGTGAGGATGGCACTCGGTGCGAGCCCTTGCCCACACGGATGCTGGTACTGGGGGGGCTTTCTGCAGAGACCCTGCCCCGATGCCCATCTGCTGCTGGGGAGGAGTTGAATAAAACCTTCAACAACCCCCAGCCTTCATGTCCATCTCCTTCTTTCACCTTCTCTGGTGAATACCAAGGTCTAAGCGCAATGGTTCATGCAGCAAGCGAGCGCATCCTTCCTCCTCCCCGAACTCGCCCTGTTCCACCATCCCCCATCTCATGGATACCTGTGAGCACTGCCCAAACACCACCTCTCCCAGAGGAATCCTGGCTCAGCCATAACCACTGGCCCCATCGCAGCAGATGAGCCCCAGCACTGGGGCGATGCCCTTCCCACAGCCTGTTGCAAGCCCACCGGTGCCAGCCGGCGCCAAGCCCATCCTGCACAAGCCACCGTGGTGTTTTCTCCGCTCTGACAGCTGTACGGAAATTGGAAGGCGACGCTGACATGTGTCAACAATAACCAGTGAACAAGCGCCAACGGCGGCGCCTGTCCCCACCACCTAGAAGAGGCTGGCCACTCTCGGCTGAAATCACGACGAATTGCGGCTGGGAAGCAGGAGTATTGTTTTAATTATTTCCATTATATAAAGTCAAGCCATTTAATATATTCTGCCTCAAAGGGGCTCAACTAAAGAGATAAAATAAACACTGGAAATCTGCTCCACTGGCACAGATGAGGAATTCAGTTTCGACACCAAACCTTCCCTCCCACCTCGCCGTTCGCCGTCCCTTTCCTCCTCCTGGCTCCTTCTCCTCCTCCCGCTGCCCCTCGGCCTTCGGCGCCGCTCAACACCAATTCCGTCTTTGGGATTTGCTTCTGTTTTGGCAGCCAGAGTGCTCGGAGACTGCGCAGCCACACCGGTGTCCGGGGCCAGAGCCGAGCTGGAGGAGCCGTGCTGGTGGGAGGGGAGCGGGAGCTCCAGTGCTCTCTCTGGGATGAAGGATTTGATTTAAGGCAAACCTTAGACTTCTCAGGGTGCTGTATCCCTTCAAGAGCAGTGGCACCAGTGGGTGGCACAGACCCAGGACCAGCTGGAGTCTGGCAGAAGGAGGAGGAGAGCAAGCATGCTGCGAGTGTGCTGCAGGCTGCTCGGCACGCTTGGCTGATGCCAGCGCTGAAGTCAGCCACCTTCACACCATCCTCCCTGCCTGGGGGAGCTGATGGCATCCCGGCACCAAGGGGCCTCACTGGCTCGGCGTGCCGGTACGGGAGGCAGCGAAAGGGACTGCCGGACAGGCTGGAACTGCCTCCCACTGCACAGAGCCCAGCTGCTCCCACCAGCTCCAGCCAAGCAGGAGCTGCTTCCCATTATGGCTCCCCACAGCACCAGCCTCGCTGGAGCTCTCCTCCCTTGCAGGGCTTTGCTGGCCCAGGTGTTCCCAATATGCCGGTGCAGGGAGGAGTGTCCAGCCACATCAGGCCCCTGCATGGGCAGTAAATCTGCAGTTTGGCCTTTCCCAACAGGTTTCCCTTTGTATCTGCTGAGCTCTGAGCTCTGCCTCCCCCAGAGCGGGGGTCATGGGCAGTGCCACCGCTGGGGACCTGGTTGATGGAGGCTGCCATGCCATGGGATGCCTGGTGAGGGCCACGGTGCGGCCTTAGGTGGAGCCGGCATTTCATAAGCGCGGGGGAAAGGGCCTCTGCCGAGCTGGCGCGGGGAGCGGCTGTGACTTTCCATTCCTGTGGGAAGTGGGCTGCCACCGTCCAAGCATCTGGGCTTGTTATGATGGGAGAGGAATGCCAAATATTTTTCTTCCTTATCCACTACCATCCGCTCAAACTCTCCCCTGATCAAACCCACATTCATTGCCTGGGATGCACAAGGGCCCCTGATCTGCAGAAGATATCCCTCCCAGCGGCTGCTCCAGCCCTTATGGCTGCAGAAAGCTCATTGCACCTGGGAAGAAAACCCTGCCTTCATCCGGGAGCTTCCTCTGTCCTGCTGCCCCTTGCTCTCTCCTTCCCCCCACTGCCAGCCAGCTCCAGCCGTTTCATTTTCACTTTGCTGCCTTGGCCAGGAGCATCCCTGGTGCCAACATCCCTGGTGCCAGCATCCCTGGTGCTTGCATCCCTGTGCCAGCATTCTTTGTGCCAGCATCCCCGGCTGACCTGTGGCCCCAGCGGGACCACGCTATCTCCTCCGGAGCCCTGGGCACCCCGAAAACAGCCCTGGGGTGGTGCCCTGGGTGTGTGCCCCGGGGCGCCAGCCATGCTGGGAAGCAGGCGATGCTGCCTTGGAGGGTCACCAAGATTTTTCCAAAGATGAAAGCGTGCTCAAGTGTCAAACAAACTTTCCAAATTATCTTCCTGGACACTTTCTCCCTTTGGAAGACGGAGGAGGAACATTTCATTCCCTCTGCGCTGGCATGGAGTAGGGCTGTGTGAGGGAGCCGGGAGCTGCCAGTGGCGCCCGCAGGATCAGCTTTGCTTCTCCCCGGCATCACCCATGAGTCACCACGGTTGCCGCCCCGACACCATCGGCCAGGCTGCCCGCCTTCCTCAGCCCCCCAAAATGCCTCCAGGCACAACAGAGGGGTAACAGGCTCCTGATTAATCAGCGGACAACGCATCATCCCTTCCCACTGCAATTTTCAGAGGAGTAGTCATAAATAGCCAAATTAAGGCAAATGGGAGGATTTCTCTGCTCCTCGGGAGCACCCGGCACCCACCGGCAGGGACCTGGGACCAGCAGTTCTGCTGGCCTTGGCAAAGCCTGCACGCTACTGCACAGCCCAGTGATGAACTGAGCAAATTGCCACGTGCCATCCCCGAGGACACAGTGCTAATGAGAGCCACCTAATTAGTGTGCTCCTCCTGTGAGTGGCTGTCCCTGGCAGGGCTCACTCTGACACCCGCTCGCTCGTGCCAGCAGCCAGAGAGCATGATCAGGAACAAAGCGCTTCCCTGGCCCTTGCACAGCATTTTCCTTCCAGGTCCAGACAATGAAAATGCCCAGTCAGCTCCTGGGGAGCTGGGCTGGCCCCGCCGTGGGGCGAGGAGCTGCCGTGAGCCCTGCCAGGGTACCAGAGCAGCCGGACACCCGCGGCCACAGCCATCCATCACCGGCAGCGCCTGCGAGCACTGGTGCAGCCGCCTGCAGCCGTGCTTCAGAGATACTCAAGTATCTCCACTGTCATTCCCATATCCATATTTTTCTCAGCTCCCATGCCAAGATGGTGCCACCATGCCCGTGCCCATACAGGCCCCCCCAGCCCATGCAGATCCACAATGGGGACGCCATGTTGCAGGCTTGGTTGTTTATGGAAAGTAAGGCTGAGCCAGATGCTGAAAACCTGCATTTTATAGGTAATTTTAAAATTTATTTCATATTGACATTAGAAAAAAACCTGAAGCAATCCCAACCATTATTATTCCTGGTTTCCTATGGCGAGGCCCAAGGGGTCTGAAACAGCTCCTTTGTTGTCTGAATCATTAACTCTTTGGGAGTGAAACGCCATGGTGCCGGATGGGAGCGGCAGGGAGAGACATTCAGGGAAGCTGGGAGGGAGAAGGGGGAGCGGAGGGAGAAATTCGTGGTTGTAGAGAGGAGAGTTACACTGATGTGCTTTCCCTGGGCATGGTCAGATGCCCCAGGACACTGATGGACACATCCACTGCAGCCCTGTGGGCAGCCCTCCCCAGTGCAGTGAGTTTGCTGGTGCTCAGCAGTCCCTCAACCCATTTGTCCCTCCCAGGTAAAGCAGACCCAGAGCATCCCGGGTGGGAATGAAACCACTCTGGCTGGCCTCAGCCTTGCCTGCAGGAGCAAATCCCAGTGAAATCTGTGCACGCTGCAAGAGTGAAGCAGACAGAAACTCTCCCTTGGTCGACTGGAAGCCATCAGGACTGAGATCCATTGAGGTCCAAACCCAAACCTCTCCATGGAGCCAGAGGGGACACAGCATGCTGGCAGAGCCACCTGAGCACAGCTCAAGAATTGCTGGATTTTTCCCCAAAAGATGAGAGCCAATTTTTGCCCCTTCTATTTCCCTGTGTCCTGCAGCTGGCTGGGGTGTGGGACAGGCAGGTGGGTCAGCATCTGTCCCAGGGGTGCTCAGGGGGCAGGGGTCCCTGTGTGTCCAAGAAGCCCACTCTGTGCCCTCTCCGCGGGGAGTGGAGGAGAGGGGCATAATGTGCTGGTTTGCACTTGCTGATGCTGGGGGTGGGTGTGCTGCTGAGAGCTGTTGTCGGGGCTGTCACCGGTGGCTGGTGGCCCTGGAGCCCTAGTCAGGGAGGTCAGCAGGCTGCTCCGGGACATGGCTCCTCACACGGGGCCAGCATGTGCCAGTACGACGGGGTGAGCACATGGAGCTCCCAGGACAGGGACCCGCATCGCTGGCACCCATGGCTCACCTGCAAGGACCTGGCGAGTGAGGCTTCTCAGCTAAGCCCCTTCCCTCTCCTGTCCTGCACCCCACTCCGGGCACACTGAGAGCCCCCAGGGTGCATTTTAGGGAGCACTGCGTGAGGCAAGAGGTATGGGTGGCTGCATCGGAGCCGGGAACAGCTCAGTGCAGCTCAGCTTAGTGTGGCATGGCTTGGCTTGACACAGCTCGACTTGGCTCAGTGCAGCTCAGCTCAGCTGGGCTCAGCTCAGCTCTGCTCAGCACAGCTCAGCTCAGCTCAGCTCTGCTCAGCACAGCTCCTGTAGCTCGGAGGGAGGTGAGTTACAAGGCGCTCGGAAAATCAGAGTCAGCTGCAATCCTGGGGACAGCAAGGGCAGATCCGCAGCCGCTGCCGGAGCTGCCGGAGACCCACCACGGCTCCCAGCCAACGGGCCTGCCCGCGGGCTCAGCCCTGCCCGGGGGCTGCCGCCAGACCCCCCCAGGCCTGCAAGGGCTGCTGGGGCTGGGATCGGGGGGCTGAGCCCGGGGGGGCTGGCGCAGGCAGCGTCACCCGCCTAGCTCCACCTCCCCCCAAATGGCAGGGGGCTTCGCCGTGACCCCGGCGCTGGGATGGCAGCGGGACAGTCGGACCGCGGCGGGACAGCGGGACGGTTCCCAGCCGAGGTGGCGGCTGCAGTGCTCCAGCGGGGGGGACTCCAGCCAATTTGTTTGCGAGTCGCTTTGTTGCTGCTGGGGGATTTTTTTTTTATTATTATTATTTTGAAGGGGGGCGGTGAGGAGACGGGGCTGGCACTGGCTATAAAGGCAGAGCTCCCCGGAGCAGCCAGCACTTCCCCGCCACCATGAGCGCTCCCCTGGCCTGACAGCCCCTGCCTCCCCGGGGCTCACCGGCTCATGCCACCTTAAAGCGTGGCTGCGTGCCTGCAGCAGCGCCGGGGTGGGATGGTGTGAGCCCAGAGCTGCTCTCCTCCCTCCCACCGCCCCTTGGCTGGCTGGCTGTGGCAGGAGACGAGCCCACCAGCCGCTTGGATGATTTGATTTCTTCCCTGCCCGAAATTACTCCTGCCCAGATGCTGTGGATAATATTCATGTTGCTGTTATTCATCAGCTCCATGGAAATGCTCACGCAGAACCGATGGAAGAAGCAAGGTACGGTGCGCGTGGCCAGCTCATCCTGCTCAGGTACTGTGGGGCGGCTCTGTGACACGGGGCTGCTGGCCCCTGCCTCCCCTGCCAGTGCCAGAGCTGCCTGCACTGCCTGCGCAGAGTGGGCAGGAGGTATGAAACGGGACTGATCCACACCCGGGGCTGGAAGGAGCTGGGAACTAGCATCCTCCTCACCTGGTCCCTCAGGCCCTGTTGGAGACCAGCTGCGTTCCCTTCTCGGTGCATGGCACGGGTCTGGCTCAAGGTAGGTGCGTGGAGAAGGCAATGGCCAGCCCCATGGCATTGCCTGCCCAATGCCAGCCCTGCCCTTGGGGCTTGCAGGGGACAGGGGGATGCTGGCTGGCGTGGGGACCAGCTTTGCAAACCCCAGGAGAGCCAGGCACAGTGGGGATAGTGCAGAACGGGCTGATTTTCCAGTATTTCCCTTCTCTGCTTAATGCATTAAGTGCGTGGGCAGTAAAACCTCCTGGAAGGATACTCAAAGCCACTGCAGGCACTGACTGTCCCCCTGCCCCGTCCTTTCCCTGAGCAGAGCCACCAGCTGAGCTGCTGCTTGGTGCCAGGACACAGGGCAGAGCATGTGCTGGGGCTCTGCTGAGGTATGCATACCCCTCCATTGGGGACTGGCTCCCCTTGCCAGGCAGTGCCGCGCAGTGCCACCCAGCCGTGGGGAGCGGGGCCAGGGCTGACACTTGGCTTTGCACCAGGAGCAGGTCAGTTTTGGAACTGGTGTGTGCCAGGGTAGGAACAGGACCTAGAAGGACCGGGACTCTCAGGGTTTGGGGCTGGAGCCCGCACAGCTTTCCTTGCGGCTGTGGCATGTTAAAGATATGTGGAGTCAATGGGTGCGCGTGATTATGCGGGTGGCCAGGTTGGCAGCCAAAATGCCTCTGATTGAAAACAGCCTGGCACCATCAGGGGCTTGGGGTGCCACGGGGCCAGCACTCTGGCTGCCCATGCTTGATGCCAAGCGGCCTGATGCTATGGGATGCATAGGGGCCTCAGGTCCTGGCAGCACCTAGGGGTCTGGTCTCAGGTCCCTGCATTGAACATGTGTTGTCTGTTCCTGTATAACCAGTGCAGAAAGGCCAGTAAGGTCTCCAGGGGCCGGGTGCCGAGAGGGATGCTGCAGCAACCCCACAGTCACCCCACTGCCGCTGGGAGCTGCCTGCAGCCATGCCCTGCTGCCACAGAGAGACAGTCTGGGCAGCCCAGTGCCCAGAAGCCTCCCGGTGCCCGCAGAGCCCATGGCGGCAGAGCTGGGCTCGGGGCTGGCAGCGATTGGTGATGCCACACTGATGTCTGGCACAGCCCAGGCAGGGAACGCCCACCTGGGCACCCTGGTATCCTGTGTGCCCCCTGTCTCAGCTCAGCCCTGCACTCCAGTCTGCAATCACTGCCAGGCAGGGAGAGGCGAACCCACCAGGTGTCCCTAATTTCCCTGGCCCCATAGTTTTGGTATGAGCCACATCCCGTTGTGCAGCACAGCCCTCTGCCGACTGCAGCAGCTCCCCGGCATCGCTCCCAGCAGCAGAGGCGCGTGCCGGCAGCCCTGCCGTGCCGGCAGCCCCACGGGGCGGAGGAGTGGGACCTAGCCAGCCAAGCCTTCCCCAGCTCCGCACCATGGGGCTATTTTTAAAGCCAGTGACGGGAACAAGGCCCTGGAGCCTGCGCAGGGCTCCCCACCTTCCCTGCCCCAGATGGGGGTTGGAGGGAGAGCGGCAAAAAAAAAAAAAATCATCAAAAAGAATTAGAGAAGGGAAAGAGGCTCGTAAATCCCTGGGTCTCCAGGGAAGTTGCTCCAGCTGCAGCGAGGAACACAAATGTTGTCAGTGTTTGGTAAATATGTAACGGAGACCATAACAACTTAATGGATCCAAGGTGCTTCGTTAGCGCGCTCCCAGCAGATGCAGTCCTAACAAAGCCTCCCAGCCGCGCTGCACCACACTGCCATCCAAACCCCTGTGCCACGGCGAGGGGATGGGGATGAGCCAGCTTGGGGACAGCTACACGGCACCACTACACCAGGGACTGGCTTGCACCAGGGAAAGTTGTGCCCGGGACCAGCACACAGGGCTGCAAGGCATCGTCTGCCAGCATCTTCCCTGGCTTCCCCAGCACCAACCTCTGCTTTCCACCAGCCCCTCTGCCCTGGCCACCACAGCCATAGGGCCCTTCTGCTGTCAGCTACTGGGACTCAGAGAGGATCAGTGCTAGGGATTGCTCCTGGGGCTGAAACCTGTGTCTGTGCTGGGCAGCACCTAGTGCAGTGGCTCATTTGGCTGCCCTCGCTCGCTCGGCTCTGCGGAGACTGGAGCTTCTCTGGGGCAGGTCCCTCCGTCACCTGCCAGAGCTTGGACCTGGCGGTCCACATCAGCCCCTGCCTGTCCCAGCTGCAGACGCTGGGCTCTGCTCTCTCCAGGGCAGCTGCCTCCTTAGCCCTTCGCAAAAAACATCTTAATGCTCTAAGATCCGCTGGCAGATGGAGCCTGGGGCCTGAGCATGCAGTGCCGGCGTTGCTGGCACTGTCACCACTGCACAACATAAGCCTTTGCTCAGGAGCACCCGGTGAGCCCACTGTGCCGTAGCTGAGCAAATGCTTCCCACCACAGCTGGGCAAAGCAGAGGCATCGGCTGCCTGCATGCAGGAGCTTGGTGGTGCCTTACAGAGATGCCCAGCCAGCCCAGGGGTGCAAAAAGACACCAGGCACAGGTAGCCCTCAGTGCTCGGGCTTCAGCTACCCAGCTCCTAAAGTGCCCCTGTGCCAGGAGTATCTCTCCAGGCTGCATTCTCTGGGTGCAGGGAGCCGGCTTGGAGAGGAGCAGTGGTTGGCAGGGTGGGCCCCCACCAGGGGCTGCAGGCTGATGGGGGCTGGCACCCAGTCCTTGTCCCTGGGAGCAGAGCCCACCTCGGGGCTGCGCACCATCACCCTGGTCCGAAGCACTGCAAAGGCAGCCAGGGAGGCAGTGGTGGCTCTTGAGCAACCGGACAGATCCTTATCTCAGCTCCTCTTGAGTGTTTCCAAAATGCTCTTTGTCCCCTGACACTTAACAGGCATCAACTCATTAATCCAGGTCAGAGCATATTTCTACCCACTGACCAAGCCGTTGTTTAGCTCAGGTTAGGATGCTTCCCACAGGACATGCTCGGCTGGTGTAGGGACAGGGCTCAGGCTGGCACCCTTGGGCAGAGCTGGGCATGGGGCGAACCCTCAGCCCTGGACCTTGGGGTGATGGAGGCAGTGATGTCCAAGCTGAGTGCAGCGGGGAGTGATGGCTCTGCACATCCCCGATCTGCCAGCCCAAGGAGAGGGGGGGATTTGGGGAGCGGAGGGAGGTGGGGAGGTGTCTGCAGGGAGATGGGACAGTGCTGTCACCCCTGCGGGTTGGAGAGGGGCTGCCACAGGGGTGGGACCCTCCCCAGAGCCTTGGCTGTGCCGTGCATCTGTGCTGCAGCCATGCCGCAGCCCGTCTCCATCGTTCGTCCCCGCAGTGAGCGCCGGCCTGCTGGAGAACTGCACGGGCTGCATCCTGTGCTCAGAGGACAACGGCTGCATCACCTGCCACCAGCGGCTCTTCCTGCTCATCTGGAGGGACGGCATCCGCCAGTACGGGATGTGCGTCCACACCTGTCCCCCTGGTTACTTCGGTGTGCGGGGTCTGGAGGTCAACAGATGCACAAGTACGTCCTGTGCCAGCCGGGGCCCCCCGCTCCTTCCAGTGCCCCTGCCTCCCCTTGCTGCCCTGTGGGTCCCAGCATCGCGGGAAGGGCGATGGCTGCATTTCCCGCAGCATCCCTGGCAACATGGAGCCAGTGGCAGCAGCGAGAGCCGGGGGGCAGCTGGGCCGTGGGCCTTCCTCCCCTTTTCCCCTGCCCAGAGCTGCAGTCTGGACCCTGCAGATTTGCAAAGGGCTTTGGGTCCCCAGTGGGTACCAGGGCTGCTGGCTCCGGGCTCGCCATATGCCAGCCCTCAGGCTCACCCAGCTGACCAGCCCTCCTTCCCGGCAGAGTGCAGATCACCCAGCTGCGAGAGCTGCTTCAGCAGAGACTTCTGCATGAAGTGCAAAGACAAGTTTTACTTGCACAAGGGCCAGTGCTTTCGGCAGTGCCCGCCCAGCACCGCAGCACAGCCTGACACCCGCGAGTGCCAAGGTAAGCAGCACCCGATGCCTTTGGTCCCTGGGGACATGCCTGGTGCTGCATGGTCACCGTCCCCCCCCTGCACCCCTGTCCCCTGCAGAGACATGTGAGCTGGGGCCCTGGAGCCAGTGGAGCACCTGCACCCACGAGGGCCGGACCTGCGGCTGCAAGTGGGGTGTGGAGACACGGGTCCGGGAGGTGCTGGGGGCTGCCAGGGAGGAGGGGGCCACCTGCCCCGCGCTGCTGGAGACGAGAAAGTGCCGCATGAGGAAGCACTGCCCAGGAGGTGAGCACTGCACCGCCTGCCACCCCCCGGTCCCGGGGGTGTCTTCGTGCCCCTCCAAAGCAAGCCCCAAGGCGCACTGTGGGACTGGGGTGGTGGCAGCAGTCCAGCAGTGGCCAGCAAGCCTGGCTGTCATCTCCCAAGCATTTTGAGGCCGGTGGCTGTAACTGTGCAGTTCTGGAGAAATCCGCCGTCTCAGGCACATGTGCTGAGCAGCTCCAGGGCTGGCGCTGGCGCTGGCTGCAGGGCTGGCGGGGACCCCTACGGGCAGTGTGCTGGGCTGGCTGCTCCCACCCGGCAGCCCCTGAGACTGCCTGGGACCGGCTGGCATCCCCTTCCACCAGCGGCTGGGACAGGCGCTGGCGTGAGCCACCGCAGCGGGACGAGGTTGCTGAGCTCCAGCTCCCGTCCTGCCGTGCTTGCAAAGGCAAAGGCACGGCCGGGGCTTTGTGCCTCCCAGTTGTGAATAACAAGGGTTGAGACCCGTGGGGGAGGTTCCTGCAAAAACCTGGAAGCCCCCAAAATACCATCAGTGCTCATGGAGGTGGAGGGCATCACCCAGGGAACTTCTGATTGCCAGAGCTTTGAGAGATATCCCAAGGGCAGGGTCCTTCTCCATGGCTCGACTGGTCAGATGTTTGCCCCTGCTCCTGCGCCTCCTCCCACCGTGGCAGCATTGTGTCCCCTGGACTGGAGGCTCCCCAGCATGGGGCTCCCCGCCACCTCACGCAGCACCCAGACCTGGCACGGGGTCTGGCCAGGCAGTGCGGGTGCAGATGCGTGGCTGGCAATGGGAACCAGGAGGCGGCTGATGTCATTTTTGGATGCAATCAGCTGGACCAAAGCTGTTCTAATAAATCTCCACTTAATAAGTGGCAGAAAGGGGGATTGCATGAGATACTGATCTGTAGGACCTGAGCTGCTGGCCCCAGCAGTGCAGAGGTTTGCAGTTTGGAGCTGCAGGCTCACTGTGTACCGTGGGACGTGCCGGCCGGCACCGCCAGCGTGGCGGGGGCTGAGGGTGGTGGAGGAAAGGACTGCAAGGGGGGGAAGAGAAAAAGGATGGAGAAAGGGGGGCAATAATAGAAGGCGTGCATGCTGGGGCTGGGACTGTGGAGCCAGGAGAACGGCTTCATCTCAGCATCATCAAACATAAATAATATTTTCCTGCTGACAGCATGGAGGAACTGATTTCCATCCCAGCCTGGGCCCCGACTCACAGCTTCGGGGCGCCAGGTGGCATCGATTTCAGGGATGTTCCCCTCCCTGCTGGGCTGCGCCGGCTCTGGACCTGGAGATCTGGTGACAGTTTGATGTGGCAAATTTGGCGTGGGAGGACAGGCTGCTCCAGAGCACGGTGTCCTGTGACGTAGTGCCAGGCGGATGCCTGTGGCACTGTGCCCGCGCACAGCCCTGCCTCGCACACAGCGGGTCCTGGCGGTGGGGACCATAGTGTTGGCACTTCGGAGGCACCCCACCTTGTGAGGTGACTAGGAAGGCAATGGCACCCTGGCGAAGCACTCAGCCTCCCAGTTCTGCCCAGGCATCCGCTCCTGCACGCTGGGAGCCCTGAGGCCATGGGGATGGGCTCAAGGAATGGCAGGGCTCCTTGCTCGAGGCTGGTAGCTGGGATCAGCTCCAGAGCCAAGCCTGGCCCCAAGAAGGCAGAGGGAAATCCCTTCAGTGCCCCACAAGCAACCCCTGCTGTTTGCTGCCCTGGCCGGGAGGGCAAGAGAGGGCAGGCCCTCTGTGTCTAGCAGCTCAGCCTGGCCGCTGGCTCCCGGGCAGGCTGCTCGGTGTCCCTGCCGCAGCAGAGCATGCATCTGCCCTCACTCCCAGGCTCCTGCCTGCCCAGCCAAGTGCTGGGTTATGGGATCCAGATGCTGGAGGAGGACAGTGAGTTCACTTGATGCAGCCGAGACACCCCCAGCCCCAGCAAGCTGGGGAAGGCAGTGGGACCCAACCGTGTGATGAGAGATTTGTGCCACCACTTCTGAGCCATCCCTGGGCAGCTGGAAGGGAGAAGCATCTGCGCTTGGCCAGGGCACAAAACCCCTCATGCTGCTGTAAATCTGCCTTGTGTGTCTGCCGCGGTCTCCAGACGCTTGGTGTTCGTGCTGTGCCCTCTCCTTTGTGGGTGGCAACTGTCTGGGAGATCAGAGCCGAAAAACAGAGCCGGACAGGAAAAGAGCTGGAGCCCTTGGAAAGGATCAGCCACAACAGCACTGGCACATGCAGCACTGGCTGGTTGTGGTCCCCATGCCCCTCACACGGGGGCTGTGCAGGGAGAGCAGTACCAGACCCCCCCTGTGTCTCCTGGCTTGGGGTCAGGAGAGCACATGGTGGGTGCAGGAGTAGAAGCAGAGGTGAAGCTGCCAGGTTTTTGGGCAGCCATCCTGCTCCCCAGCATGGGCTCCCCTTTCTGTCAGAGCCCATGGCATGGTGGGGCTTATGCTGCGTCTCTGTTTGGTGTCTTGTCCTCAAACAGTGGAGCTGGGAGCTGGAGGATGCTTGGGGCAGCCCCTTGGGGTGCGCAGAGATTTGGGTCCCAACTGCCTGACCACACAGTGCCAAGTCCCTGGCTGGTTGTCAGCGAGTTGGCCTTACCAGGATGCAGCTGGGCTGCATCGGTGCACAGGTTGTGCCGCCTGGACAAGGAGCTTCCACATGGGAAGGGCATCCCCAGGGAGATCATTAGCACCTATGCACAGATGCACCCTGAGGCCACCCAGCTTCTCACCGTGCCCAAATCCTCCTGGGGGCCTGCTGGGTCCTCTGTAAGCCCGCAGTGGTGGGCAGCACCACATTCTCCAGAGGGGAGGCACAGCCCTGCACTGCGGCAGAGCCGGGCATGGCCATGGCAGCAATTCAGGGTGTTGGTGCATCCCCAGTCCCTGCTCAGAGGGAAGTTGGTGTCTCTTCAGGCAGCCCCCCAGTTTGATTGAGCTGGCCCCGGCCCATTCCTGGAGATTTTTGGAGTATCAGGATTTAGGGTATGGCCACGGGAACCAGAGGGGGCAACACACTGGTGTCCCTCTGCCCATGCTGCCGGCACACCCAGACCCCCCACAGACCCTCGGTGCTGTTTGGTGACCTGGAGAGGTGCTCTGGGGTCCCCCAAATCAGGAAGAGGGTACTGCGCTAACACCTGGGGGAGGATGCAGGATCTGCATACCGTGGATGGGGCTCAGGATGGATCCTGCTGCCTGGATGTGAGTAAACCCTTCTTTTCGCCTCCTTTTTCTGTTCCAGAGAAAACTGAACCCAAAAATAAAGGCAAAAAGCGACAGAAGAAGCCGAAGACAGAACCGCAGACGGGTACCTAGCGGCACCAGCACGGGAGCTGGGGCAGTGCAGCAGGAGCCGGTCGGGAGCTCTCTGTGCCGCCGGCCGGCAGCACGGAGAGCTCCCGACCGGCTCCCGCCGTGCTGCCCCAGCCGCGTCACCCCTGTTTTTCCATCCACAAAAAAATTGCACAATTTTCTCTCCCCCTCCCATTTTCTTTTGAGACAATTTATGGCCTGTAAAACATTTCCTTTTCAGAAAATCTAATTTGCAGTGTCCAAAGCAATGCCCTGGGGCTCGGGGAGGGGGTGGCTCCTTTATTTTTCTGTTTTTCCCTCTCCCCCAGCCTGCTCGGTCCCTTCCCTTGCTCCAGCCTGGTGGGATGGGGTTGGTCCCGGTGTTGGACCCCACTGATGAAGATGATGCCTGCCTGGGTACCTTCCCCCAGGGCTGGGAGATGCCCTGTCCTCATGAGGTCCCAACTGCACAGGACCGCACAGTGCGCCACCAAGCTGCTCCGGGTGCCGGATAGGGTCCCTCATCCTCAGCCACTGGCACGGAGGGTGGCAGGATGCCCAGGGTTGGGACCCTGCTGAGGACCATGCCATCACTCCTGGCATCCCAACCTGGTGCTCAGCATCTCCAATTGCACAACTGTGGGCCAAATCCTGCTGTCCTCGGGCTTGGAGGGCAGTGGGACCCCGAGGCTGGGAACCCTGATGGGGACTATGCCAGCCCAGTGCTCAGCATCCTCACTGGGACAACCATGGACCAAATCCTGCCATCGTCAGGCTCACAGAAAGGCTGGAGGAGCTTCTCTCCCCAGCTCCCCAGCTGGACGTAGGCACAGGAATTTGGGGTGACTGTGGCCACGTTCAGTCTGGGACGGGGGCGTACGCCATGGCACAGCAGCTGCCAGAGCGAGCCTGGGCAGGGGGTGCTGCTGCCTCCTGCATCCCTGGCCAGGATACGCTGGGAGCAGCCGCCTCAGCCCCCTCCCAACCATCACCTCGGTCATGACCCAGGGGTGCTGAGCACGGCGTTGCCTGTCTATCCTGTCAAGCTGGCTGCCATGCGCGTGTCACCTGCAGAAATAAGCAGTGTACATCCATGAGGCTTGGAGGCCTATATCACCATATTTAACATGTGTTTTGCTCAAATTGCTGCCCCAGTCACAAATCTCTGTTTGGGGGTTTCCTGGGGCCAGAGGTGCCAGTCCCTGCTCTGAGTGCAGGCAGGGTTGGCTGGGTCTGGCAGTGGGGTGTCAAGGCTGCAGGGGACATGAGGGCTGCACAGACCCTTCAGGGTGAGAGCGCTGGGTGTCAGCATCGAGCCGGCCCCAGTAGCCAGCATGAAGCTGGGTAGCAGCTCCTCTGTTCGCTTAATGTCAAATAAATGTATTAAACCTCCGTCATCCCTCTTGCCTCCCTCTTTTCCTCATTTCTACAAGGCACTGCCAGAGGGGGATGGGGATGCTGGCCATGACCACAGCATTACCACTGCATCCCCTGCCTCCGCTGCGGTTCACAACACTGCCAGGGGTGTGAGAGCAGCTGCGCCCCTCCAAGCCCCTCCAGCACACGGTCAGACCCAGACTCTGAAGTGGAGGGGAAAGGCAGCCACCGGCATCGCACCTCTTCATCCCATAACCTGCAGCCACCTCTGCCTCGCAGCATGGCTCCCACTGAGGTGGGGGGCACCCTGCCCCAGCCTCCAGGCACCGAGAGGTCTGGGGAAATATTTTATTTTAAAGATTTTATTTAAAGTATCGCCATCATCGCTCAGTGCCCGAGCCAGAGGCTGGAGCAAGCAGCAAGCAGCATCACCAGGACTGCTGCCCCGCAGTTATCCCGGGCTCAGCTCTGCCATAGAGAAGCACCGAGGGGCTCGTCCGGCCAGTTGCTAATTGCAGTGAGAACACTAAGTCTAGCAGGGCCCCCCTCACAGTGACGGCCGGGTTCAGTCGTGTAATCTGCTTACTGCAAAGGCACAACTGCAGCATGCTGGCCCCACGGCAGCTCTGGCAGCTCCCTCAGGGGGATGGAACACCCCACACACCAGGCAGCACTGCTCCATGCTACAGACAGTGCTCCTGCCAGCTGCTCCAGCACCGACACTCGCAGCATCCCCAGCCATCCCACGGTGACCAGTACAGCAGCAGGGTCCCTTCCCTGGCCCCATGGCTGTATGAGCAGCCTGGTGTGCAGGGACACATGACCCCCCGTGCTGGGAGAAAATCATCTTCTCCTGAGACACATGAGCATCCCCATGCCCAAAGAAGCCCACTCTCCTGTGCCAGTCTGTCCCCACCACTGTGATTGTCCCCTCCTGGGGGAACCAGCCTAGGAAAAACCCAGCACGTAGGCTGGCAGCTGCAGTGACCCCCAGCTCTGGTGGGTGCCCATCACACACAGCCATCCCAGCCCCCAGCAGACCCCCAGCCTGGGATCTGGGCACTCTGAGCCCTGCGCAGGGTCTGGCCGGGTCCTGCCAAGCTCTGCCTGGGACACAGCCCCCTTCCTGGTCCCCACGGGCTCGTCCAGCGGCCAGAGCAGCCAAACCCAGGCCTGGCTCCCTCCAGAGTTATAAATAGCTGGGAAGTGGGGAGGGAGCTCTGCTCCCCGGGATGGGGGTGTCCTGGGGGCGGTGGGTCGCAGCGGGTGCTGATCGGGGGGGGACTTGCTGGGTGCTGGGGCCAGAGAGTGGGAGGGGTCAGTGCTGGCACGGGTGGCTCAGCCCCGCTGGCTGGGGGTGCTGCTGCGGCGCTGCCCACTCTGGGAGGTGCAATGAGCTGCACAGAGAACGGCTGGGGGGGCCAGCGGGTGCGTGTAGCTGGGGGAGGGATGGGGGCTGTGTGTGCGAGTGTGTGTGTGTGTGCGAGACATTTATAGATCACGTGTGAAACTTGATCTCCCCGCAGTGGGCTAGGAGGAAAGAAAAAAGATAGAAGTATTGTTTTTAAACAGATTTTTTCCTTTGTTTTTCTTTTTTTTTTTCCTCTCCCCCTGCGAGGGCTGCGGCTGCCTGGCGATAAAAGGCCGGGGCAGCCAAAGCCAGCTCAGAGGGAGGAAATGCCGAAATCGCAGCGTTTCGACTTGGCGAGGAGCGCCCACTGACCCATCCCAGCAAAGAGTGCCGTCGCGGCCGCCCGGGAAGTGCCAACGCATCCCCGGCCGTGGCACCCCGCTCTCACCCCATCCAAGCATCGCGGGGACCCCTGTGTCATGTGGGTGCTCAGCCTCGGCCTCATGGCCCTGACGTGCGCCACGACGGCACTGTGCGCAGCCGGAGCCCAGCGCCGGGCGCTGGAGGGGGGCAGCCGACGGCGCTACCACCGGGTGCAGCACGGCCACTGCAGCTACACCTTCGTGCTGCCGGAGGCTGACCCATCACCCTGCCCGCCTCCTGCCCCCGCCGCCCCCGGCCCCGCCAACGTGTTGCTGCAGCGGGACTCACCGGCTGGCACTGCACATGCTGGCCATGGGGCAGCCCAGCGCCTGCGGCACCTCGAGAGGATCCTGGAGAACAGCACCCAGTGGCTGCTGAAGGTAGGGTGCTGGGCGGTGGGGGGACGGGCAGCAGGGCAGCTTGGGTAGGGGTCTGCCTCCAGCACCCAGTCACGCAGCATCCCCCATACCGGCTGCCTGCTCCGGCTCTCTGCCTGCTCCAGGCTGCTGGAGGCAGAGTTGGGTGCACAGGGGTTTCGTGCCTACCCAAGCAGCAGTGCTGCAGCCAGGTCAGTGTCTCCCCTGCAGGTTTGCAACCTGGGCCTGATCCTGGCCCATCTGCACCAGGCACTGTCTCCTCGGAGGGGATGGGTGCTGAGGGTGCTGCAGCTTGTGAGTGCTGCAGCCCATGGCTGCTGCAGACCACCGGTGCTTGTTGCTGCAGCTGTATCACCCTGCCATCCCTCGTGGTCCCAGCTGGGCTGGCCGTGCCAGGCATCCCTTGGGCTCAGCACTCCCTGTTCTGGGTCAGGATGCAGCCTTTTTGGAAAGCTCTTGTGTAGGGTTTTGGCAGAACGCAGAGCGAGGGATATAAGGGCAGGGGCCACCGAAACCTCTCCAGCTTCATTGTTTTCCCACTTACGGGCTTTGCAAAAGTTCCTGGCACTTGGTGGGACCCGTAGCTCCTGGGTGCCCCCACAGCGCACGGGTGGGTCAGTGGGTGCAGGGTGGGGGGTAGTGGGGTGCAGCGCCGGAGGGGCTGCATGCCCACAGGAGTGCCCCCCACCACCCTGGCTCACTCTGTCCCCACCACCCGCAGCAGGAAGCAGCGTTTCCTTCCTGAGGGCTCACAGGCACCATTGGAGCCCCCATCTGCCGAGTGCAGCCGCCTGCGTCAGACCCAGGAATAGCTCCTGGCTGGCTCGTCTCGGGGGACACCTCCCCGGGGAGTTGTAAACCCTGTGCTCCAGTGAGGCAGCGGCACCGGGACCCTGGGTGCCTGTGCTGATAAGAGCACGAACAGCTTGTCTCCAATGATCACCAGCCCTTGAGCCAAGCAGCATTGCCAGCACCATGTCCTCACCATGTCCTACTGGGGTGCAAAGGGACCCGCATGCCTCTGCACCCCAGTTTGCTGGAAGATCCCCCTGGCTGAGCAGGGCTAGCGGTACTGTGGGATAGTGTGTGCTAAGCCTCTGCAGCCCTCAGGGCCGGGGTCAAACACACCGAGCAGAGGTTCCCAGGGATGGCCTGCACCAGCTGTGTGGGGATGGCGGGGGCAGCAACAGGCAGGTGCAGGGATGTGCAAGGCCGCCCCTGTCCCCTCAGCCATCCTAGATGTCAAACTCCTCAAAAGCTGGGAAAACTCTGAGCCACAACTCCACTGAAAGCCAGCCCGGGGTGTCGCAGAGGGACCAGCAGAGCCAGCCACCACCTAGCTGTTGGCAGTGAACCTCTATCACTGCAGGACCTGCTAGGTCTGCTGTGCATGCACAGCCCTGGGGTGCCTGCACCCTGGAGACCCTGTGCCCTGGGTGCCCAAGCCATCTCTCAGCTTCTCTTGGGGCGAGGGCAGTCTTTGGGCATGGCCAGGCAAGGCAGGAGGCTGGGGGTCCCACCGCAGGTGCGCATGGCCCTGCCCCAGAGCAGGCAGCTGCAGGCAAAGTGGGGCTGCACATCTGGGCAGCTGTGGGCAGCGATGCCCCACACCGCAGCCCCAAGGAGCAGGAGGCAGTGAGGCACTGGGCAGCCCATCCCATCCCGCAGCATGGCCCCTCCAGCAAAGGCAGATTTTAGCTTTTTTTTTTTTCCTGTTGTTCCTTGGCTTTCCTAATTTAACCGGAGCTGCCCAGGGAGGCTTGTTTTGGTCGGACTCCAGGCCTGAACAAACAAACCAGGGCTTGAAGGAGGCATCGAGTTCGGGGATGGATTGTAAACAACGTTGCATCCCCGTCTGCTCTGCCCTGGCCTGGGGAGCCCTGCCGGGTGCCAGGGGCTGGGGGATCTGCTGGCCTGCTGGCTGGTCCCCCAGCCCCTGGCACCCGGCAGGGCTCCCCGGGCCCCCTTGGGTACCCCCAGCACCCAGCTTCCCAAAGGAATCCCATCTGCAGCACTGGGGTGCTGGGCCACCCTCCCCATGTGCAGCCCCCGCCATGGCCAGGAGGGACAAGGACATGGCAAGGAACCGGCACACGGGGACATGTGGCTTCTGCTTGCTGTTCTGTCAGCTGTTCCCATCTCAGGAGAAATTAATTTTAGTTTGAACACAAACATTTGATGGAGCCGCCAGGTCTGGGGGGGGTGCTCAGGGTGGGACAGGGTCCCCAGCAGTGGCAGGTTGGCAGCTTTGGGGCGCCTGTGGCACAGGTGTTGGTGCTGCTCACCCTGGCATGGGTGCACGGGGCTTCTCCCCACCTCTGCCCCTGGGGCCCCCCCAGCCTGTGCTTGTTGGATGCTTAGAAATGCCAGGGCTGGATGGGGATGGGGACAGGAGAGGGATGTGGCTGAAAGAAGGTGGCACAGGATTATCCAGCCATGGGCAATGGATCCCCAGCACTGGGACAGGGGGGTGGCTGGGGCTCCTCCTGCTCCAGGACAGCGTTTTGGGGTGACCTGCAGCAGCATAGCCCCCCCCCCAACCACTCTGCCCTTCTTGGTGAGGAATGAGGCTTAGCTCAGCACCTGTGGGGCGAAGAGGGGATGATCCTGGTTTCCCTGCCTGCACAAAACCTTGTCCCACTTGGGTTCCTTGTGCCCCGCTTCAGCCTCGGCTGCTCCCAGGGAGCTGCTGGGGCAGGAGCCAGGAGCCCAGGCTCCTTCTCCGGCTGTGCTCAACCCTCCCTGTGCCAGCCTGACCTTTTCCACGGGTATGTACTGCCCT
This sequence comes from Sula dactylatra, assembly GCA_013389905.1. NCBI lineage: Eukaryota > Metazoa > Chordata > Aves > Suliformes > Sulidae > Sula > Sula dactylatra. Next base: position 403,739 of record WEKW01016517.1, on the reverse strand, counting down.
CAGGCTCAGAGATATGTTTATTTAAAAAAAAAAAAAAAAAAAGGCAAGATTGAGAGGGAGAAAAGGCCTCCCCTAACCCTGTGAAGCAACAAGATTAACGACGTGGTTAAAGGGAAACTCTCCAGCAATCACTCAGCTCAGGGAAATGTTTTCCAGACGCCGCTCTCCGACCTTTCCCTGCTTCCTCCCCACGAACGTGTTCCTGCAAGGGAAAATCCCCAGGGCAGTGGAGTGCAGGCAGTGCGGGCCAGAATGCCCAGCCCCGGGATCCTCCTGTCCCCCATGGGTGCTCATGGTGGGGTGATGGTTTCACCACTGCCTTGGTCTGGGGAGGAGGAAATGGGGCCCTGCTGCTGCCAGCGAGATTTCATCACGCTCGAACAAGTGCAGAGCAGAGCCTTGTGCCCTGGCCCATTGCCAGCCCCACTCCCGTGCCGAGCATCCTGGCACCACTGCCTGCCCACCACGCCACCCGGGAGAGCACTGTCCCGCCACGGGCAGCCCCACCTGGTTCACCACCCCGCGAGATGCATGAGGATGTGGGGCTCTGCCTGCACCAGCTGGGAGGTCAGGCAGGGAGCAGGACCTGGGCGGCGCGGGGACAGCGGGATCTATAGGGTAGAAGGAGCTGGGCAGCCCCTGTCCCCTCCAGCTCTCGGGGGCTGCCCTGCGCAGGGCTGCTTCCCCAGCGTGGGCGGCAGCGAGGCCCCTTCCGCTCCCCACGGCCCCTGCCGAGGGACCATGCCCCTGCCGAGGCCATCGCCCCGGGGAGGGACTGAATGGGAACCTCATGGCAGGGCCGCCAGAAATAGAAAAGCCTTTGGGAAAGGCAGCTTCCCCGCGGGCTGGGAAAGCGGAAGCGACATCTCAGCTGTGTCCGCAGCCGGCTTCTTCCCAGCCCCTAGTGCTTCCCTGTGGCGGGGCAGCACCGGGTGCCGGACACCCACCTTCTCCAGCTGATGGTGGCTCCCACCGTCCATGTCCCCAGCCCTGGGAAACTGATGGCTGGGGGCTGGCAGCTGATGCTGATGCCGGCTGCTCCCTGCCTGGCTGCTTGGCATAGGCCACCCCAGCTGGGCAGCAGCCCCAGCTTGCCAGCAGACCTGGGCACACTCAAGCCTGTGCCAGGTCCCGGTGAGAGGAAACCAGCTGGCACCACAGCCCAGGAATCTTGGCAGCCAGTGCCTGAAGGGGCTCCCCTGCGGCAGTGCAGCCTGTGGGCAGCTCACTCTGTCCTCCCGATAAGCTTCAAAGGGCCCTGAGATGGGTTGTGCCATGCTGAAACACTCCCAGGGATGTGCCTGAGGGCTGTGCCAAGCGCTGCCAGGCTCAGCCGGGGCACAGAGGGAGGACCCAGCAAGCTCTCTGAATGACCCACCGCATCCCCGCTCTCTTCCACAGCTGGAGAGCTACATCCAGACGAGCATGAAGCCAGAGATGGTGCAGCTGCGGCAGACGGCGGTGCAGAACCAGACCGCCACCATGCTGGAGATCGGCAGCACCCTCCTGAACCAGAGCGCTGAGCAGAGCCGCAAGCTCACCGACGTGGAGGCCCAGGTACGGGGTGGCCGGGGTGCACGGCATGCCTGTCCCTATGTCCCCACCACCCCCAGGACCACGGCGGGTGACATGACTTCTCTGTTCCTAAAAGTGGGGCAATTCCCCAAGGTGATGCATGGTTTAATGCACCAGTATGCAGACGTACTGGGGTTGTGTGCTGGGGAGCCACAAGCCCAGTGACACTGAGAATGTGGTGTGGCCCTTGTTGCTCATGCCGATGCTCCCCTCCTCTCCCGGGGCAGGTGCTGAACCAGACGTCACGCATTGAGATGCAGCTGCAGGAGAACTCCTTGTCCACCACCAAGCTGGAGAAGCAGTTGCTGCTGCAGACGAATGAGATCCACAAGCTGCAGAACAGGAACAAGTAGGGCCTGGGGTGACCCAGGGACCCCCACAGCCCCTGGTCCCCAGGGACATGCTGGTGTCTCCCACCCCAGGAGCGTGGCTGCACTTTGCGGGGTTTGAACCCCTGCAGGGGCTGGCTGGGGTCCCTGGGGGATTGCACAGCCCCTTGGGCTTTGATTCCCCCCAGCTAAGCACGTCCCAGAGATGCCAGGCAGGGTGCTATTCAGTGGGTGTGGACAGGGACAGCTCAGGGTCCCTGCAGATGTGCAGGGGCACCACAGCTGGGGCTGGGTCTGCTCTGCTGTCTGATTACTGCCCAGCTGCTCAGCACAGGCAAGCCTCCCCTCCTCCCCGTCACCGCTGCCTCCCCCTTTCAGCATCCTGGAGGTGCGAGTGCTGGAGATGGAGACGAAGCACCAGGTGGAACTGGCGGGGGCCCGCTCAGAGAAGGAAAAGCTACAGCGCCTGGTGAGCCGGCAGAGCGGCACCATCGAGGAGCTGGAGAAGTCGCTGCTGGCTGCCAGTGCCAACACCAGCCTGCTCCAGCGCCAGCAGCTCCAGCTTCTCGAGTCCGTGCAGAGCCTGGTGCACCTCGTCTCCCAGGGCAGAGGTGAGCCGGGGAGCGCAGGCAGGGTGCAGGCAGCCAGAGAACTCCTTGCCCCCACCCCATGAAGGTGCAGGGCCAATGTGCTCAGCTCAGGCATTGGTGACTTCACCCCAAAAATGAGCCCTGGATTGCACCCAAGGAGCAGCTCCAAGCCCCCAGGAGAGGGTCCATGTCCCAGCTATGTCCTCAGCCATGGCAAATCCCCAGGCTTAGTCCGGCAGCGGCCCTGGTGCACCACAGCCACTACCTGACCCAGACCCACAGAGACAATGTGGAAGAAAGGAAAATAATCCATGGGCACAAAAGCATCCAAAGAGAGTGGGGAAGAGCAACAAAACCAGGCAGGGCTGTGGCACCAGCGGGGTTTCTGCCATCTCACTGTCCCCTCTGCCACAGGGCCACTGCCTGGGCAGGAGCGGCTCTTCCAGGACTGTGCCGAGGTGCGCCGGGCAGGCATCCATGCCAGCGGGGTCTACACCCTCCACATCACCAACCTCAGTGAGCCCAAAAAGGTGAGCGCAGCCTGGAGAGGGCTCCCACTGCAGCACCCTGGGGTGCTGCTGACCCCAGGGCCACCCAGTGCCACCCAGTGCACACTAGCCCCATACCACAGTGGGTATCCCTGTGGGATGGGCACATCCCAACCGCTCCTGCGGGGGCAGTGCTCCCCACCTCATCTGGCCATGAGGGCTGAGGTGCCTCAGGGGCTGCAGAGGAGGCAAAGGCGGAGGGGATAAAATTGATTTTAAAGGCACCCCCACAGCCCATCCATGAGCACCATGCCCCAGCCTCTGCCCACAGCCACAGAGGGAGGAACCCCAACCCCCCCCCAGCCAGGCACTGGGCACGACACATGCTTGCCAGCCCCTTGGCGAGCTCTAGCACCCATGCAGCACCTGTGCTGAGCTGCCCAGACTGGGGATGATGCACCTGGCTGCTCACCCCGAGCCAGCCCTTGTCGCCCCGTTCTGCAGCCTGGCTCTCCCCGCTGCAGGCGTACTGCGACATGGAGACGGACCGAGGGGGCTGGACCGTCATCCAGCTCCGCACCAACGGCAGCCTCAGCTTCCAGAGGAGCTGGAAGGAGTACAAGCAGGTCTGCACCCACCTGGCAAGGAGGACACCCTGGGGGCACCCTGGGCACTCCTCGCTCACCCGCCCCGCTCTTCCTCCAGGGCTTCGGGGACGCGGCGGGCGAGCACTGGCTGGGTAATGAGGCCGTGCACCTCCTGACGAGCCAGGCACCCTACGCCCTGCGCATCGAGCTGCGGGACTGGGAGGGCGGCCAGGTCTATGCCCACTATGGGAAATTCCATGTGGGAAGCGAGAGGCAGCTTTACAGGTAGGAGAGAGGCACCGTGGGGAGGGCCACCCAGCCCTCCCCATCTGCAGCTCTCCCTGAGCCCCGCAGGCAGTGGTGGCCATGGGCAAAGGCTGGCTGCGGTGCACCGGGGAGACGTGTGGCCCTGGGGGGTGCAGGATCACATGGGGCTTCGCTGGGATTTTCTGGCAGGATTACAGCTCGGCAGAGCTCCTCCCCAGGTGCTGGGGGACATTGCTGTGCCACCCACTCCTTCTTTCCAAAGTAGATTTTAATGCAGGAAATTGCATCAGGGCAGCGGGATTTCCCGTCCCAGCCAGCAGCCGGGTGCAGTGCCAGCAGGCAGCTGGGGCACTTGCACCATGGCTTGATGCTTGGGCAAATGGGGGTGACACAGCCAGAGCCACCCGGGCATTCCTGGGTATGACAGGCATCCCCAGGCTGCTACACCCATGTCCAGGGAGGGATGCGTGCTCCTGCTGCCAGGCTTGCAAGGACAGCATGTGCTCCCAGGAACATCAGCCTGGCCATGGGCAGGAGGGGTGGCAGGCAGAGCTGGGTGCTTTGGTGCTGGGCTGGAGGTGGGACCAGACCCTGGAGAACCCCTGCACCATGCATCTCATGCATCCACCAAGGCAATCCCCAGCAAAAAGGACCAGAGTGGCCTCAGGGGGGCTCTCCTCTGCCCCAGCATAGCATGTCTTCCACCCTTGGGGACCCCCTTCCCAAGCCAGCAGACCCAGGCCAAGCTGGAGCTGCAGGATCTCTGCCTGCATCCCTCTGTGCTGGCCCTTGCTCAGCTCGTGGCATCCCATGGCCTTCGACCTGCTCCAGGCAGGGCTGAGGGGCTGTGTGAACCCCCCCAGCAGCAGCCAGCCAGCACTGATGGTGGCCGTGGCCATGCCATGCTGGGCCGGGCGGCAGGCTCTCGCTGCAGGACTACAGCGGCACGGCCGGGCAGCAGAGTGGCATGGCTCTGCAGGGCACCCACTTCAGCACCCGCGATGCCGACAATGACAACTGCCTCTGCAAGTGCGCCCAGATGCTGTCAGGAGGTGAGCGAGCCTGGGGGGGAGCAGCCACATAGCATCCATGGGTGCCCAGCCGGGATGCCACCCTCCCACCCTGCTCCCTCCTCACAGGCTGGTGGTTTGACGCCTGCGGTCTCTCCAACCTGAACGGCATCTACTACCCGGCCCGGCACAACATCCGCAAGCTCAACGGCATCCGCTGGCACCACTTCCAGGGACCCAGCTACTCCCTGAAGGGCACCCGCATGCTGATAAGACCCGCCAGCTTCTAGGATGCCAGCAGCTGGTGCGGCACGACAACCGGTGCCAGCCTGGCATGGAGGGAGGGGGCCAAGAGGGGACAGGGAGAAGGGATGGCTGGGGGAGACTGAGCCCTCCCAGCCGCTGCAGGGAAGCTTTTCCCTCGGTTATTATTTTTTACTTTTCTTTATTCCATCCTCCAAGATCCTGCATGTCACAGAAAGCTGGGCCTCCAGCTCCCCACACCACCTCCTTCACCCAGGGATGCAGGTCCAATACCCCCCAGGATTCCCTGCATGCTCAGCCTGGCTCCAAGGCACAGCGGGGGCTTTGCATTTTCTGTATGTTTTAGGGCATTGCAAAGCCCCCTCCATCCCACTTCCCCCATGGGATTAGGGGAGCTGGCAAGGATGGGGGTTCTTGTGAGTGGAAGGGGACGGCGCCATCCCTCCTTCCCATCCTGCCCAGGCACCACTGTGCAGGGGGAACATGGGCTGTCACTTCCTGCATGCATGGCCCAAGCCACCATCCCCACACATGGCAGCACAGGCACTGCTCCTTGCAAGACCGGGCTGGGCATTTCCAGCCCCTGGCGGTGGGTGGGAGGAGCAGGGGGAGTCTTTGGGGACCCTGGGGGACTGTCCCCAGGCTGAGATGGCCGGCAGCCCTGTGCTGGGGGTGGCAGCACTGGTGGGAGGCTGGCAGAGCCCCAGGATGGGCAGGATAGGGATGAGGCGTCACGGCTGGGGAGGGGTTGAGGTTTGAGATGGGGCAGAGGGGGCGGGAGGTGGTGGGAAGGGTCTTGGGAGTGGTTTTTGGGGGTGTCTGAGCTGGGAAAGGAGTGATGGTAATGGGGGGGTGTGGTGGGGTCAGACGCATGGGGAGGAATGGGGCAAGGGGCCAAGGCCCCTCTGCATCCCCAGCCCCTCTGCCCACAGTTGCATTGAGCCAGCAAACCCACATTGAGGGCACTTTTGGGAGCACCCTGGGAAGAGCGAGGTGCAGAGCAGCTGGGTCTGCAGCCAGCAACACCAGGGCCCTGTGTCGATCCCCCCGAACTGCCGCAGCTTGGGCTGGAGACACTTTTATTTTTGTACTAAGAGGTATTTATTTTCCAAGAGTTGGTGGGGTAGGAACGGGTGGAGGGGGGTCCCTGCACCCCACCACCCCAGGGCAGGCACCAGTCCCCCTGCTTCAGCAACAGGGACAAAAGGGTTGGCAGAAGGGCTGTGGGACAGGGCAGGACAGAGAGACCCTGGGCATCCCCGGGGGACCCTGAGCTCTGGGCAGCTTGGTGCATGGGTGAGCCCACGGGAGGGCAGGGCTCGGTGACACCAGGTCACAGCCTGTCCCTGTCACCCTTCTGCAGGTGTCCCTGTCCCCCTGCAGCCCCGTCCCCGTTGCCCTCAGCCCCGTTGCCACTAGAGGTCCCCTGCAGCCCGGTGGCAGCTGCCCGCAGCACCCTCACCCTGGGGGACAGGGATCAGGGTGCCCCACTGGGTTCCCTGGTCACCTGGGGAGCCCTGGGGACTGGTAGCGGTGGTGGCAGCTGCCAGGGTCCTGCTGCCTCTGTGACACCCAGTCACCTCTGTGCCCTCCTCCCCAAAATGGGCCCAGGTAGGGGTTCGCTGCCCCATAACCCCAGCCCTCGCCACAGTTCCTGGGGGACAGGGCCAGTGCCCCCGGGGTGAGGCAAGGGATGCAGGGACACACTGTCCTCCCTGTTGGGACAGCAGGACCCGCTGGCAGGGTGCTGGCACCGGCACTGGCTGCGCACGCGGCGGCGAGGAGATTCCTGATGCCTTGCCCTCAACGTCGTCCCGAGGCATTTGCTAATTAACAGTGATTAAAGCACGTGACGTAGTTGGCACTTCCAGAAGATGCTCATCAGTGGGGCTGTGCGGAATAATTAAAAAATGGAAAATACAGGGTGGGAGGGCCACCTGGGAGCCTTGCCCTACTCCCAGCGAACAGCACTGCAGGCAGCAACCGTCCTGGCGCAGCCGTGGGCCCCAAACCCCCCCGGACTCCCCATGGCCCCTTGCGCCCTGCCGGCTGGCGCGGCGCAGCTGCACCTGGGCCAGGGGCTGTGTGCCAGGTCGGGGGGCGGCCCCTGCCCCGGGGTGCTGGGCCANTAAGGGCAATGGACACCCTCCCCAGCCGTCCCTTCTCCTTAGAAATAACAGACTGAAATAACAGAGCTCAGCTGCAGCTCCCCACTGAAACCAGAGCCGCTGAAAGACAGCTGCCAGGGAAAGTGATAGAGAGCACTAGGGCTGTTCTGCTGCCCTCAGCAGGGACATGCAAAGAGGGGGCTTTCCGGGCGGGGGGGTGGGGGGCGGTATGTGTCACCTCGCCACAGCTGTGCCAGGGTTTCATGCAGGCAGTCCCGCTGGTGCAGGGTCAGAGGAAGACTCCTGCCTCAGGAACACGGCTTACTCCTGTCCGTGCATCCGCGTGGACACATGCATGCACACGAACATGCATGCACGCAGACATGTGTGCACAAAAACACATGTACACACAATCATGCGTGCACACTTGGAAACACATGCACGCCATCACGCATGCGCACACGAGCACACAGGGCTTTAGACGGCCATACAGCCGTGGCAGGCCCCAGCCATGCAGGTTGCAGGACACCAAAACCAAGCTGAGGCCAGCAGCGCCTGGAGGGGCACACTGGCTACTTGGCTCTGTGCCCAGTGGAGCACCCCCCACATCCTTGGCAATAGCAGCAAATTTATACCAAGCTGTGGACACGCCGGGCTGAGGAATCCAGCAGCGCAGCCGGTCCGAGCCACCAGCGGGGATCCAGTTCCTGCAGAGCTTTTCCCAAGGCCAAAGCCTGTTCCCAAGTGGATGCCTAGGGTCCCTGTCATCTCCTACTTTCCAGCTCCCTGGGGAGGCACCCAGCACCCCACATGCTGTCATTAAGGATCCCTTGGGTGTGCGCTTCCTCCCCAGCCCGCTTTGTCGGCCTGACTCACGGGCCAGACACCATCCCCGCATCCTGCCCACTGCATCCTGACTGCCACATCCCAGGCAGCCAGACCTGCCTGTCCCACAGTGGGAGCCGGATGGATCCTGCACCCTGGCAGTGGCTCTGGGCAGACACACCAGGAGCTAGGCTGGCGTGGGAAGTCTTTCATGCCCATGAGGGCTTTTTGGGGGACCCCAAGTGCTGCCCCAGCCAGCAGCTGCCAAGCTGGAGCTGAGCTGGAGGAAAGTGCTGGCTGGGGCAGCAGCTTTGGCCCCTTCAAAAATGAAACCTGCAGCCTTGAGGCAGGTGGCTGGACCTTGTCCCCAGCCCATCACCACCACTGCACACGTGGCATTTGCAAAGCAGCGTCCGTGCCAGGCTGGCTGGTTCAGTGTACATGTGGAGCCATTTGCAGCCACAGCCCCACCACCGCAGCTGGAGGCAGAGGGAGGCAACAGCAGGGCCAGTGTCCAGGTGGGGTCCCCTGGGTGCGGGCACTGGTGGCTTGGTGCCACCTTCCCAGAAGCCACCTGCCCACATGGGATGCACTAGCATCACAAGGAGGAGGGGGAACCTCACCAGTGCAGGCAGCACCCGCGGTGCCAGGGGGCCACGATGCTGCACGAGGCTGCCCGGGCATAATGCACAGGCGCTTTTCATCTTCAAAGCACTCCCTGCTCCGACTTTCATCCTTGCACCTCCTTAGCTCACCTGGGAGGTCTCCACTATCGCCGCCCCCATCTCGCAGTCCCGGAGGAGCCGGGACTCGGCCAAGCTCAGTGGCACTTTGCCGGAGCAGGGCGAGGAGGCAGGGGAGGGCTGCATGGTCGGCACGGTGCTGGCTGCGGCACAGAGGGGAATCCCACTGGCTGGGGCTCTGCCAGGACTTGCTGGACCCAACTGCCGCCCTCGTTGTGCCTGCCGGGCCCCGCGCTGGCACGCCGCAGCATGGCACCCATCGCTCCCACCGGCACCCGGCTGCTCGGCACTGCCAGCCCCTGCTGAGCCGTGGGCACGCCAAGGGCCCCTGCCCCATCCCGACCTGCACCACCTCGAGAGGCAGCAATGCACACAGCCTCCAAAGCACATAGATTTAATAAAACAAGCTGCACTGTTGTTGTTGTTGTTATTATTATTATTATTAAATTTTGTACAGATCAAACATCAGGAAAAACAGTAGAAATGAGGAAGAGACCACAATAACCATCATCTTCATAAATAAGAGGGCCCAGCGTGCCCAGAGCTGTGTGCTCGCTGGCACCCGTGAGGGGATGCAAGTGCTCACAGATACACACACATGCAGCCCTGGGCTGCTCAAAATGGAGGGGCGGGTTTGCTCCCCCTGCAAAGCACCCCACTTCTCCCAGACCTCCAGCATTAAGACAGGAGCTGCCAAGATATGGCCTCCACCTCAGGCAGCGTGGCCCTCTCGGAGGCTGCAGGGGGGCAGCTCCTTCCCTGGGGCTGTGTCCCTGCTCCGTGCAGGGAGGGACCAGCACCTTACCCCCCACCCATGGGTGCTGGTGAGGAGCAGGGCAGGCAGGAGCTTCTGGCAGTGCAGGCAAGCCAACCACACACAGGCTTCCGCAGAAGCAGGCAAGGAGAGGGTGTTGGGGACTGGCCACACACCCAGGGACACTGTCCTCTGCCCTCCCGCAGGCTCATGGGAACCTGGCTCTCCAGTGCCGGCGCAGGGGTCTGAGAGAGCCAGAGCCAGATCCAGCAGAAAGGATGCCTGGCCACCACACCGGGGCTCTGCCAATGCCACTGTGGCACAGGGGGCAGGGGAGCAAGGTGGGGGCTGAGTTCAAGGGTCCTGTCACCACTGAGAGGTCCCTGTGCTCCTGCACAGCCTGTGCTCCCTCCCCATCCAGCACTGCCTGTTTGCGAGCAACCCATCCCCAGCGCCCGCCACCACCACAGCACTGCTACACGTCGGAGACCTGCTGGGGCTCCCTGGCCTGGCGCAGCCCGTACAGCCACTTGATGACGCGGGCGTTGCGCTCGATGATGGAGATGCCATAGGGGACACGCTCAGCCGGCCGCCCCTCCGGCGTGGCAGCGCTGGGTGGTGAGTGGTCAGCCTCCGAGCTGGCTGTGCTCACGCTGTGAAACTTGAGGGACACGATGTCGGAGCTGGCACGGGCAAAGTGCTCAGCGCCCATGTCCTGCACCTCCTCGGGGTCGAGGCCGCAGTAGTTGAAGAAGCGCTCCAGGTCAGCAGTGGCCCGTGAGAGCCGGTCGCTCAGGTCTGACTTGGAGCGGTGCAGCAGGGGCTGCCGGCGGGTGCTCTCGGGGCGGGCAGGTGAGCTCTGTGCTGGGGATGCAGACAGCCCACCCGAGATGGGTGATGCAGGCACTGGTGTCACCTGGCCCCGTGGAGCCCCACAGGGATGGACATCCACCCTCCGCACAGCTACGCTGCCAGGGGGCTTGGCGGCAGCAGGGTTCTCCAGTGGCTTGCCAGCACCCTCCACCTTGCCGCCCAGCGCTGCCGGTGCCTCCGCCCTCCACTTGCGCTCCCGGCCCAGCGGGCTCTCCGCCTTGGGGAAGGGGCTATCGCAGAGGTTGATGAGGTTGTTAAGGATCTCCAGGTCAAGGGAGGTCTTCGGGCCGCCAGTCTCTGTGCGGCGTGGCCCCGGGGGTGCCCTGCGGCTGGGGGTGAGCGCAGCCCGGCGCACACCTGGGGTGAAGAGGGGCTGCTTGAGCAGCGGCGGCTTCACCGGCTCCTGCTTGGTGCTGGCGACCCGCTGGCTCTTCACGTACTTGGCCTTGTCGGCCTCCAGCCTCTCCACTGCACTGGGCTTCCCGGCACCTGGCTCGGCACACCGGCGGAAATATGCGGGGCCCTTGCGGAGGATGCGGATGGGCATGGCCGAGGTGAAGGGCGCCGTCACCGTCACCCCCTTCATGGCGTCGCTGGCTTGCAGCGCCTCGATGGGCATCCTCCGTGCCGGCACTGGGGCGTGGAGTGGGCGGCCACCACGGGCAGCAAGGGGCTCACGATCCGTCAGCTGCAAAGAGGGGCCAGAGTGAGGGGCGGTGGTGGTGGCTGGCTGGCGGGCGCTGCCTGCCTGCCTGGCCCCTGCCCGCACCCCAGCCCCACCGGCAAACAAAGGCTGCACGGGGCTGTGCGGTGCCGCACTGTCTGTGCCGGCCACGCCGAGCTTCCTATTTGAAGGCAGGGACCACGCCTCCACCCGCTGCCGAGGCCTCCCCGAAACGTTCCCCAGCCAATCCACAGAGCAAGCCTGCTTCAAACTGCGCCCGGGCCAATGGGGCCGGCGGGGAGGGCACCCCGGCTCCAGCGAGGGGCACCCCGGGGACTGAGGCCGGGATGGAGAGGGGTGGTTTTGCCCAGCACTCCTCACTGACGCTCTGCCCACATCACCTGTGCCCAGAGGTGCATCTGCCACTCCAAGGGGTGCATTGCCTTCACCCAGGGGTGTATCCCCCATGCCCAGGGGTGCATCACCTGCCCCACTCACCCACCAACCTGCCAGGCTGGGGGATTTGGGGCTCTGCTTTTTGCTGCACCCTCGGCTCTCAGCACCCTGGCAGGCTCCTGGGCTCCCCACTGCCACCCTGGCACTCCTTGAAAAACACCAGCGGCGGATTCCATCCACGCTTCCCCGGCCAAGTTGTGTCAGGAGCAGCGCTGGGGCCCTGTGCAGCCCGTGTCCTTGGGGCTCTGCCAACCCCAACAAGCACAGCCGCCTGTCCCAACGGTCGTGCAGAGGCACCGGCCCGCCCACAGTGGGGGGGGGCCCAAACCAGCCCTGCACCCCTCTGTAGCCCCCTGCCTGGCTGCCCCTAATGCCCCTGCCTGGGGGTGAGCACAGCCAGAGGGTCCCCAATACACAGAGGGGCTCAGGCAGTAGTGGGACACATGGGGGGGACGTGCAGGGTTGGACCTGCCCCCACCTCTCCCTCCCCCACCATCACCCTTCCCGAGCTGCTCCGAGAACCCCCTGGGGTTCCCCGGCTCGGGGCACAGGTGAGCCCCGGGGAGGTAACAGCGACCCCCGGCACTCACCGGGAGCGGCAGTGGGCACGCAGGGGCCAGCGTGTTGTGGCCCCGCTCCCTCCTGTGGCAGGCCCGAGCAGGCTGCTGTCACCATCAGCCGCTCGCTTGCGTGCACAACTTCCTGGGTGCAACCCAGGTCCCGTCCCAGCGTCGGCCGCAGGCGGCAGGAGCCAGCCCTGGCACCCGCAGCACCGCGCCATGGCCACGCCAAGCCATAATTGCACTGTCTACAAGCCTATGTGCGCCAGCGTGTAGGACCCGGCCCCCTCGCAGTGTCTGTACCCCAGCGGGGTCCCCATGCAGCAGCCGCCCTGGCACACCGTGCATCAGCCTGATGCACCATGACGGGTGAGTGCCCTGGGGGATGCTGGCTGTCCTTGTCCCTGTCCCCTGCCCCGGGGGAAACATGCTGCCTTCTGACCTGGAAAGTGTCTGCAGGGGGCCAGCCAGGCGTGGGGACAGCTGGGGACGGTCCCAGTGCCAGCACAGACCTTCCTGCCCGGCTTGCTGGTAGTGGCTTTCTGCACCCCTCTGTGAGGAGCCCAGTGCAGAGGAGACCTGGGGATGGAACCACCAGTGCAGGATGCCAATGTCCTCGCTGGGCAAGGACAGTGACAGGCAGGGCAGGCAGGGCCCCCCAGCCAGAGCCATGCTTACAGCCCCCACAGGAAGCAGGGCCAGGCTGTGCTCGGTGCTGCACAAATGCATGAGCAGAGCCAGGTCCTGCAGCCCAGCTGGTGCCAGAGACTGGGGGCAGAGACTGGGGACAGCTGGTTGAGAGCCTTGCTTATCCAGTACTAGGGTGCTTGCTGGGGTGGTGGGAGGTGCCAGATGCTAGTTCGGTGCCCATGCAGCAGCACCCCTCGGTTCCAGCACTGCCCAGACCCCGCACCCTGTGGCAGCACCCTGCTGATGGCCAACCCCACTGCCCTCATACCCTGTGCCTGGCACAGGGAGGATTCCCCAGCTTAGCACCAGGGGTGCAAACGTGCCCCCCGAGGTGAGGCGAAGCAGGGACACGTCCCCACGTCGGGCACTGGAGCTCAGTTCAGTGCCAGAGGCTCAGCCCCAGGGCCAAGCCATGGAAAGGATGGCTGTTGGGGCGCAGAGATGAGGACCAGGGCCCCCAGCTCAGCCACGTGTGGCCTGCGTGGGCTCCCCTCCCCTGCCTGGCCATCAAGGATGGCCCAGCTGGGCACAACCTGCTGCTCTGCATTCCTGCGGTGCTGAGATGCCTGCCCTGACATGGCCGGGCTGAGCCAGGCTGCACCAAGCCCAGCTGAGCCAAGCTGAGCCACCCTCCGAACACCCCCAAAAACACAGCGACGTTATCCCATGCCCCAAGCCTGGCCGGAGCACAGGGATCTGAGTGCCGGGGCTGACAGCCCCGCTCACACCAGGCAATGCCCAGCCATGGACCCAGCTCCTCTCCCTCCTGTTGTGGGCAGCCCAGCTGGGCTCACTTGGCACACCAAATAATCTCCTGCCTGGAGGCAGCTGCTCCAGAGAGCAATGCCGGGAGGTGTGCGGTTGTGCCTCCCCCTCACCAGGCGACCCAGCCTCACACTGATGGCACAGGACCAGCATGGGACCAGCACCCCTGCTGCTGCCTACCTGGATCAGCCCTGTGATGTGGGAACCTCCTCAATACAGCTCAGCTGCCACGCTGCTTCTCTTCGTGTTTGTCCCAGGGGTGTCCTGGTGTCCCCCCACCTGCTCCTCTCCAGCCACGTCCTCCCCTTCTTCCCACGGGATGGTGGCTGGCAGGGTGCTGGAGCAGCTCCGTGCTGTGGCTGCTCCCGCTGAGTCAGCACCGGGTGAGGACGCCCTCCGAGGAAGCTCAGCACTCACATGGAAATAAAACCACAGGGCATTCCTCCATGCCAGGCTGCATCACGCAGCATGACGGTAGCTGGTGATGTCCTGGCGTGGGTGCCGGTTCATTCCGTGGTGTCGGCCAGGCAGCGTGGATGCACGGCCTGAGATGCTCACACCACCAAAGCCAAACACCTCTGGACATCCCGTGCCTACTGCGGGCAGAGGGTCCTGATGCCCTGCTGGGGCTTCAGGGAGAGGGGAAAATTCCCATCCCTCCTGCAGGCAGGGAGCTGTCACCCCGCTCCCCGTGTGCCGCCAGCACGGCCAGCCAGCAGGGCCTGCTCTGATTTGGAAAACTCGCCTTGTTTTCCCACGCACCTGGCAGCAGCCCTCTGCAATAAACTCCAAAATGTAGCCAAATAACCTGGATAGCACGAAGGCTGGTGACAGACCGGAGCAGGGTCACCAAGCCCACAGCCACGTCGACCTGCTGGCCTGAACCCAGCCCTGGGGTGGCTCTGAGGGCTCCTTGCTCTGTGGGACGGGCAGCTCAGCTCCTGCCTCAAGGTACGGGCGTCTCCCGCAGCAAGAACCAGCTCTGCATGGAGGGGCCAAGTGTTTGGCCCATGCAGCATGGAGCTCAGTTACAGCTGTGCATTTTTCAAACTGCTCTTGGAAGCAAGACAAGGAGCTGTTGGAGGAAGAAGAGCAGAGTGAAGCACACGGAAAACAGCCGTCTGGGCGCCGGAGGGCTGCCCTGCGCTTGGGCAACAGCAAAGGTGGATCTGCACAACGAGCCTGGCTGGAAAAACACTGCCCGGTGCTGCGGGTAATGGCAGAGCCTGCAGGCGCCTGCCTAGCCAGGCTGCCTCCCCCCCTGCTGCCAAGCCTGTACGGGGTGCAGGCAGCTGCCCGGGCACGTCTGGGCAGCAGGGTGCTTCTGGAGCGGGGCGTTGGAGCCAGGCAGCACCCTGGAGCCTCACCCTCCCTGGGAACATCCGGGGATGGGTTTTGGGAGGGCAGCCCACCACAGGAGCCTTCCCCCCGCACCCAGCTCAGCACCTCTGTCGCTGCCCCCGGGGACACGGGGATGGGCAGAGATGGAGGAACGGAGTTTGGAAACAGAGGGACAGGCGGGTGCTGGCACTGGCTCTGCTCTCACCTCCCACAGAGGCTCGGGGCTGGGCCCCTCCTTGTGCCACTTCGAGGACCTCCCGGGAGCTAAATGCAGCCGCCAACGAGCAAAAAACATGCTCAGAGGCCAAATCCCCCCTGGAAGTGCTGGGTGGAGGCAGCTGTGGGTGCCTGGCAGCACCCATGGAGCAGCAGGGCAGGGGTTTGGCACGGCTTGGGCAGCCCCAGGAAGAAGCACCCCTGGAGCTGGGAGCCCCCCCAACTCCCTCATCTGGGCAGGCGCTAATTACTGGCATTTAATTACAGCCCCTTGCCATGCCAAGGCTGCGTCCACCTTTGCAGTGGGGGAATAGCCCCTGTGCCATGTGCCCTGACCCGAGGCAAGCCACTGCCTGCTTCTGCCTCAGTTTCCCCAGCTGTGGGCTCTGCAGGGCTGCTCTGCCGGGCAGGGGCAGCTTTCCAAGGGACGTGGGGACTCAGTGGGGAAGCTCTCATTTGGCCCAGCATCACCTTGCTCCCTGCTGCCCGCAGGCAGAGGGAAGGATGCTGCCCGCACACAGCTCTCACTACACGTCTCCGCAGGCAGTAGCTCAGGGCCGGGAGCCGGGGAGGTGACAGATGGGGACATGCTGGGCGCGAGGCCTTTGTCTGCTCGGTGGCGGTGGCGTGCGGCAGCACGGACCCGCAGATGGCGGCTGCCGGCAGGGCCGGGGCCGCAGCCCGTGGCCAGGCAAGCGCCAGGCCCTGGGGATCCAGCCCTTTTGTCGGGGTCTCACCTCCGGCAGCCGCCCCTTCCCAGCCGCCCCCCACTAGCCTTTCAACTTCCAACTTGACCTGCTCCTTTCACATGGAAATGGAATGCAAATGGAGCAGAGGGGCTGCCAGGGGCCAGCGGCTGCGACCTGCCAGCCGGTCCCCACACCCAAGTCTGGGGGGTCATACCGCTCGCCTGGGGCATCCGGTGGTCCCTGGGGTGAGGGGGTCCCCCTTGTTCCTCAGCAATAGAGCAGCAGCCTTCCCCTGCCCAGGAAGAGCATCCCCACAGCTCTCAGCTGAAAGCAGATATTAGGGGACGGCTCTTGCTGGGGCTGAGCTCGAGGACAGACCTCTGCTCTCCCAGGCTGCCGGTCCCCCCGTGCCCTCCCACCATCCAGGCACCCCCGTGGCATGGGCAGCATGCCCACTCCAGGGAGCCCTGCTCTGCACCCTGCCCAGCGCTGGCTGTGGCTGCGGTTGGGGATGGGTCCCCACCCCTGGCCAGGCAGGGAAGGGGCTTCCTGGTGGGCTGGTCACTGGAACCCAGCAAAGTCCAGGGGCCGGGGACCGCTCGGCTACCAAATNGGGAGGGTGTGGAGGAGGCACAGCCATCTCACATGTCTGGTGAGCACTGTGAAGTGGCAGCGTGGGGGTCCCACACCCAGCACCCCCTCAGGCTCCCCTGCCCCTGCACTGCAGCCATTTTGCCCTTGGGAAGGGTCTCACCACTGGCTGCGCTGCTCCTTTGTGCTGCCAAATTAAACACAGGACAATAGCTATCCCCTCCCCATCCCCACCCCTACGGACACACGGGGAGCTCAGCTGCCCCGGGGCCAGCCCGAGTCCCCCATGCCTCGTTTCTCCCAGCACCTTGGACCTGCTCCCCCCCTCCCAGGTCACCCTGGGCACTTGTACTTCTTTTAGCTGGGATAGAGTAAATTTTATCCATACGAGCTGGTATAAGACTATTTTGGATTTGTGCTGAAAACAGTGCTGATGTTTTAGTTATCACTGAGCAGTGCTTGCACAGAGTCAAGGTCTTTTCTGCTTCTTACACTGCCCCACCAGCAGGTGGGCAGGGGGTGCATGAGGAGCTGGGAGGGGGCATGGATGGGACCCCACTGACCAAGGGATATCCCAGACCGTATGATGTTGAACTCAGCAATAAAAGCTGGGGAAGTAGGAGGAAGGGGGGACATTCAGAGTGATGGCATTTGCCTTCCCGAGTCACCGTTAGGTGTGATGGAGTCCTGCTGTCCTGGGGATGGCAGAACACCTGCCTGCCATGGGCAGCAGCGAAGGAATGCCTGATTTTGCTTTGTTTGCACACACAGCTTTTGTTTTCCCTATGAAACTGTCTGTACCTGAACTCACCAGTTTTCTCCCTTTTACGCTTCCCATTCTTTCCCCCATCCCACCAGGGCAGGGATGAACAAACGGCTGGGTGGTGCTGAGCTGCCTACTGGGGTTAAACCACGGCAACACCTCAAACAGTCATCGCCCCCCCGCAGACACCCAGCGGTGCCAGCACCATCCCTGCAGCCCCAGGGGCACAGGGACGTCCTTGTCCCCGCTGCAGCCGCGTGGCTGGGGCAGGGAGAGAGCCAGGAGCGGAGCAGGGTGCAGGAGCTGGCTGCAGTCGCCCGGAGAAACAGGCACAGGCAGGGCAGGCAGGCCACTGGAGAAGGAAGCCCTAGAGAACGAGCAGGTTCTGCAGGGCTGCAGCCTGCTCTCCCAGCGACACCCGGTGGGTGCAAGAGGAAGAGCTGCCGTGATGCATCCTGGGGCGGTGGGTGCTGGGATGGGATGGGGGGGGCTGTGCTGCTGGGGGTGACCTTGCCTCTGTCACCTCCCGGCCAGTACAAGCGGCTCATCCGCCGGCTCGCAGCTTGGCTGATTGCCTGATCCCATCTTGCTGGACATGGAGTGAGAGGCGCCTGGCCCTGCAGTGCACCCAAGGTGGAACAGCCGCCACGCTCAGAGGCCCTCAAGGGCCCCACTCCAGCCTGTGACCCTGCAGAGATCCCTGGTGAGGACAGGCACCATCACCGGGTGACATTCACACCTGCAAGAAGCAGCCTGAAATAGGTGGGACGCAGTTCAGCAGGGGACAAGTGCAAAGTCCAAAAGGACACCAAGAATAATCACTGGCACCCAGCCAAGCTGGGGCGCACCAGGCCAACAGCAACCACCCCACGCCGCGGCTGGCAGCAGGCATGGGGCCGTCCCTGGCACAGGCGGTATGTGGGGACAGAGGGCAGCAGTGGCTCCTAGGGCAGGGCAGGGGCAGGGCAGGGGCTGGACTGTTCCCAGGGCCTGCAGGGAGAGGACAGGAGGTGGCTGGAAGCTGGAGATGGCACAGTTGGCCTTTGGCCACCAAGATGGGGTTTGGAGCTGAAAGGCCCCACCTGGTGCCCAGGGTCGGGCTGCACGGGATGGGATGGGCTGGGCTGGGTGGCGGGGAGGCGGGAGCGTGATCCCACGGCCAGCCCTGCACCCACCCGGGGACGGGGGCTGTGCTGGCAAAAACTGGGGACCCATCGGGAGGGTAGGCACGAGGGGGGGCTCCTGAGTCCCTGCCCCCTCCGGCTGTGCCACCGTTCCCCAGGCTGACCCCAGCCCCTGCTCTGCCCTGTGGGGCGGGGATAGCTGGGACTGGAGCTGGTCCCCCTGGCCCCCCGGACTTGTCCCTCTGGCCACAAGGGTTCCCCCCTTCATCCCTCCAAGGACTTCAGAGCTTTTCCTTTCGCTTTCTTATTGCTTTTATCTCACCACATGCTGTGCCGGCAGCTGACCATCCCTGCAGCTCATGTGTCCCCCCAGAACCTGCTGGGAGCCCCCCACCCGGGACAGGTGCCCTGAAACGCAGCTTTGGACCCCACTACTGAGCACGTGGCAGGAGGGTGCAGGGTCCCCCCAGCCACCCTCCGACTCGGGGACTCTGCCATCTGAGACCAGGACGAGAAGCAGAGCAGGGCCGGGCAGTCTCCCATCTGCATCCGGAGGTGGTGACGCGCCTGCCTCACGTCACTGCCCCAGCAGCCAGGACTCACTCGCGCCCGCGTGCTGCTGCTGCTGGTTCCCCAAAGCACAGTGAGTTCCTCCTTTGGAGATGCACCGGGGATTGCCGAGGGACCGGTCAGACCAGGAGCCCGCTTTCTTTCCTGGCTCCTGCTCTGTACCGGAGTCGCAAACACCTTCAGGCGGGGCCAGAGCGATGGGCATGTTGTTGCTCCTGCCGGGCTCAGCCCTGGGAGACGTGGGTTTCCTCCGCCAGGCTCAGCGCTGCAGCAGGGGACAGGAGCCGTGCTCTGCCGACCTGCGGGGGCATGGGGACACGGGGACATGGGCTGTGGGGGTTCTTCTTCCCGGGAGCGGGACGGGAGCTGGTGCCCGGGCTGGGCAGGGTATGCAGATGGCTCCTGGCTGTCTCAGCTCACTGGTATGAGCCGAGGCTGGTTTGCCAGTGGGTTTGCCGGGGGCCCTTCTCCCCACAGCCAGTGGAGCCTGCTGGGATCACACGGGACCCAGCTGGGAGGAGACGGGCGCTGCTTTGCCCTGCCCTGCGGATGTGGTGGGAGGTACGAGGCCTCCATTCCCAGCAGATCGGCTGCCCAGGCTTCTTGGCCCCCAGGTGAGAGCCATCTTCACCCCGTGTCATGCTGTGCCGTGCCGTGCCAGGCTGTGCCGTGCCGTGCCATGCCAGGCTGTGCCATGTTGCACTGTGAGCTGGGGCAGGTTCAATGCCCTGCCAGGTCCTGTCCCGGCTCTGCACCTGGTGCTGCTGAGGCCCAGCTCTCTGGGATGGGGCCCAGGCAGAGCTGAGCAGGTCCACACCCAGTGCAGCAGGGTGCAGCATCATGGTCCGCAGGGAGCAGGGGAGTCACCAGGGCTTGCAGGGGAAAAAGTAGGGCTGGGCCAGGCCGTGGGGAGGCCATGCTGCTCTGCGAGTCCTGCACCCCCATGGTGTGTGGGAGAGGAGCTGCTGTGCCTGCCTGCCCACCCTTGCCTGCCTGCAGGAGGGGGAATGCAGGCAGCGGTTGTGGGAGGCCAGGGTCAGGGCCTGGGGGGCTGGGTCTCACACCGCTGCTAATCAAAGCCTCTCCCTGCAGTGCAGAAGCGTTGCCCCTGGACCCAGGCACCCAGCCCTCAGCCATGGCGCTGCTCACCCACCTCCTCGCCTGCGCCTTCGGCATGGGCTCCTGGGTGGCCATCAACGGGCTGTGGGTCGAGCTGCCACTGCTGGTGAGGGTGCTGCCGGAGCAGTGGGACCTGCCCTCCTATATCACCATCATCATCCAGATGGCCAATGTGGGGCCGCTCTTTGTCACCCTCATGCACTACTTTCGGCCCGGCTTGCTAAAGGAGGCAGCGGTTATCTACGTGGTCGTGTCTGTGGGTGTTGTGGCCTGCTTGCTCCTGGCCTTCCTCTGGAACTACACATCCTCCATCGCCGGGAGGACCCACAGCACCGCCTTCCTGCTCCTCACCTTCTTCCTGGCCCTGGTGGACTGCACCTCCTCTGTCACCTTCCTACCCTTCATGATGCAGCTGCAGCCCCAGTACCTGACCACCTTCTTCATAGGCGAAGGGCTCAGTGGGCTGATCCCCGCTCTCATCGCCCTGGGCCAGGGCTCTGGCATCTCCAGCTGCGCCAACATTACCTACAAGGTCAATATCACCACTGGCAACGAGACCATGGAGAGCACCATCTTCCAGCTGAATACCCACAACCTCCCAGCCAACTTCTCCACCTTTGTTTTCTTCCTCCTCATGACTGTAATGATGCTGGCCTGCTTGCTGGCCTTCTTCTTCCTTGCCAGGCAGCCCAAGGTGTGGGAGCTCTCCCAGCAGCAGCTGTTTCCCAGCAACATCATGCTGAGCTCATTTGACCAGATCCCCAACAACGGAGCTAGCTCACGGCTGAGTGGAGGCTGCCCAGGCCCGAAGGATGCCAAGAAGCCCAGGGACATCCGGATGGTCTCCTACCCCCTGGCCAAGCTCACCTTCATCTACCTCGTCATTGCTTGGGTGAGCGCTCTGATGAATGGGATCCTGCCATCTGTGCAGTCCTACTCCTGCCTGCCCTACGGCAACACCGCCTACCACCTCGCGGCTACGCTCAGCTCCATGGCCAACCCCCTCGCCTGCATCGTGGCCATGGTCTTGCCCAGCAGGTGGGTAGTGGGGTGCCGGGGGCTGTGGCAGGGTGTGCCCTGAGGGGCTTCTGCCCCAGGAACAGCCCCTGCTTTGCAGTGGGGTGGGGGAAGAAGGCACTGGGTGGGAGAGGGTCTGCAGGGTGCTAGTGCCCTGGCAGCAGAGATACTCCAGGAAAGGAGGATGGGGTCGGCACAGAGCCAGTCAGCCCATGCCACGGGTCTGTGCCACTCACCAGTGCTGGCAGCACTCCCTGGTGTCATCTGTGTGTCTCTTGCAGGTCCCTGGCCCTGCTGGGCACCCTCACCATGGCAGGGGTGGGCTTTGGCGCCTACAACATGGCCATCGCGGTGATGAGCCCCTGCCCGCTCCTCCAGCAGTCCGAGTGGGGCGATGCCCTCATTGTAAGTCATGGGGTCCCTCTCACCTAGGGAGGTCACTGCACTGTCTCCTGTCCCCACAGTGGGGGACGTCCCTAGCCCCACTGACCACTCTCCCCTCCCTGCACCACCAGGTCCTCTCCTGGGTGCTCTTCACCGGGACGCTCTCCTACGTGAAGGTGATGGCTGGGGTGATCCTGCGGAGCCGCAGCCACAGTGCTCTGGTGTGGTATGGGGCGGCGGAGCAGCTGGGCTCCCTCCTTGGGGCCCTGCTCATGTTCCCGCTCATCAACGTCTACGGCTTCTTCAAATCTGCCAATGCCTGCAGCCAGCAGTGTCCGTTGTGAGCGGGACGGGCACCACTGGACAGCACCTCTTGTTAGCACACACTCCCAAAACCAGCAAGGGCTGGGGGCTGGGAAGCAGCACTGGGACTGGGGTGACTGCGGGCATGTCTCCCCACTGGGCTTTGCCGGGTCCCTTGGCAGGAGCAGCTCCATGGCTTTGTCCCCAACCCGGGCACGGCGTGTCCCTGTCACGTTCAAAACAATAGAAGGTGTTTGCTCAGCCCTTGGCGTCCCTGCTGCCTGTGCTGGTGCCCCCCACCTGGGTACCGCTCGGGTGGGACCATGTCCCATCCCTTCCCCTGGGGGTTCTAGCACCATTTGGCATCATGCCCCAAAGCCCCCCCAGGACCCTGTGGGTGGGCACAGCCCCAACTGCACCCAGCAGCACTGGCGGCGTTCCCAGTCCCATGCTGTGGTGGAGGTGGCAGCTGCCCCTGGGACAGTGGGTTTGCAGCCAGTTGCGGGGAGCGGGGACAAAGGCAGCTTGGGCAGGGCTGTGCCGGAGCCTGCCCTGCCCTAGCCTTGGGGAGAGGGAACACAGTGGGGCCACAGGGCAGGGGGGTTTTACAAGGGCCCCAATAGCAGCTGGGGAAACTGAGGCACGGTTGGAGTAGGGTGACCTGCCTGGCATTTGCCATCCTCTGCTGTGGCCCCATCCACGCTTTCTGCTCCCACTCTGTAGCCCTGTGCCCCACTGCACCCCATCACAGCCCCACTGCGCCGTGAGACAGGCAGCGTTGGGGGTGCAGAGCCAGAGAGGGGCTGTAGCACAGCCCCGTGCCCAGAGCAGTGCTGGTCACAGCACTGGTCGGGTGGGTGGCACGGGACCAGTGCCAACGCTGTGCCACATGGTACCCAACTGCACCCCGGCTGTGCCAGCCAGGGTGGGGGCTGGGTGGGCACCAGGACATGGAGGGCATGGGTGGTTGGGGGGCTGCGGCAGCCCCCCAGGCCAGGCCAGCACCCATGCACCGCATGTGCCTGCACCCCTTCCCTGGGGCACGAGGCAGCCGGGCCTTTGTCCCTGGCCCTTTGTCTGGCAATCTGCTCCCAGAGCCGGCAGCAGCACCAGACCCACGCCTGTCATGCCTCAAAGCCATGGATTGGAGCCACTTTGGGGCTCCGGCTGCGGCCCGGCTGCCTCCAGGAAGGACGCGGCTGGAATAGCTAATGGCCAGCAGCCCCCCAGCCGGCGGCCAAGACAGCAGAGAGGGCAGGAGTGAGGGCAGCAGGCTCTGCCCCCCAACACCACCAGGCATCCCCCCAGCAGCTTCTGACTGAACCCACAGCACCACACATCCAGGATCCGGCCCCATGGGGAACAAGGGGCAAGAGGGGGGGCTGAAGACCAATGGGAGGTGTGGGGGCAACGTGGTGTGGCTTATCTCATCCCTGGAGCGGGATGCATCCCATGGCCCTTGCGGGGAGACCAGGAGCTGAAGCGGGGATCCAGCCCCTCTTCCCCCTGCAGCCCAAGAGGATGTTCCTGCCCTTGGGAGCCCCCAAAGACCCTCGCCCACTGGACACCCACCGTCCCCTCCCTCTTGCTGGGAAACAATCACCTCCAATGGGAATTATTTCCATACAGCTGCTCAGGAAGGCACAAATTCAGCCCTCACCAGGCCACAACGGAGAAGAAAGGCTGAGCCTTTCTTCTGGCGCTCTCCTCCCTCCCCACCGTGGCAGGGGCAAGTTTGGGGGGGCCCAGCCACTGCAGTCAGCAATATTAGCACAGCTCGGCAGGACTGATTGCAGGTTATTAACATACATTATCTCAGTCCCCTGCCTCTGAAAGGAGCCGGGTTCCTATTCCCCCTCTCCCAGCCCTCCCTCCCCCTGTCTTTTACACTTAATTACCTCCCTTATTACACCACAGCCTGGAGAGAGACAAAATCCCAGGGCAGCGGGCAGGCAGGCAGGCAGGCAGGCAGGCAGGCCCGGCCCAACTAGGGCGTAAGTAATCGCCCGTTTTGCAAACGTGCCTTCAAGGAGAGAAATGGCACACGTGCGGATAAATAAATCAGGGAGCGGAGGCCGGGAGCCCGGTGCGTGGGGGGGACGCCAGGAGCAGCCCGGCAGGCAATGTTCCCGCGGGGCCGCGGCCCTCTGGGAGAGGTGACCTTGAACTTGGCAGAGCCCTGACGTCAGGGCCGCGCTGCGGGGCCAGATGGAACTCGTGTCACTGCCTGTGAGCCCCGGCTGAGCATTGCAAGAGGCGGGAGGCAAGACCCCAGCCCACGTGGGGAGCAGCCCCGGGACACCCAACCGCCAGGAGCAGGCTTGGTGGGGTGGGCTGTGGGGTGCCCTGGGCTGTGGGATGCTGTGGGGTGTGAGAAGTCCTGGGGTCTAGGATGCTGTGGGATGTGGGATGCTGTAGGATCTGGGATGCTGTGGGCTGTGGGATGCCCTGGGCTGTGGGCTGCTCTGGGCTATGGGGTACCACACAAAGCAGTGAGCAGCGGCACGCTGGCCCAATGCAATGTGATGCAGGGATGGCCCCAGCCCTGGCTCTGTGCACAGCTGAAGGAGCAGACATGCTGTGAGCAGGCAGGCCCAGGGTGCTGGCCACAGGGCTGCTGCTTTCAGCCCCCAGGCCTGAAGCCACGTGCCCGGCCAAAGGGGCTGGTGCCTCCCAAGGCTGGGGGTGCCCAGGGCTGCCCTGTGCTGGCTGTGCCAGCGCTCTGCCTGCAGTGACAGATGAGGGACTGTCCTTAGTTAAGTGCTGCAATGCTCTCTGTGTAGCACAGAGCTTGGGGAGAGCAGGGCCTGCTGCCAGCCAGGTCCTGGTGTCAATTCCCAGCCCCTGGCTGGCACAGCCCCAGGGAGAGCCAGCCCCGGGGCTACCACCTGCCTGCAGGACTGGGGCCTCATCCTGCTCTGGGAAGGGTGGCAGCAGAGTGCTGGCAAGGGGAGGCAGGGGACTGGGGGCTCCGGGAGGAAACAATGCACCACCACCAGCCAGGCTATTGTTGTGGGCTGCAAAGGTCATGGTGCTTCCCTGGGGACACGGGAAAAGGGGAGAAGGTGGGAAAAGGGACAGGGAAGAGGAATGGGGAGGTGGGGAAGGGACAGTGGGCAGGGATGGGGACAGGAGAGAGGTGGGACAGGGATGAGGGCAGGGAAGAGGGGACAGGGATGGGGACAGAGGACAAGGGACAGGAAGGGACAAGGGAAAAGGAAAGGAGTCAGTGGGAACGGATCAGAGAGGAGGACAAGGAAGAGGGACAGGAATGGGGACAGGGAACAGGGATAGGAACAAGGAGCAAGGATAGGGACAGGAGAAAGGGGCAAGAAACAGGGACAGGGTTGGAGACAACGGACAAGGGACAGGGATGGGGACAGGAACAGGGACAGGGAAGCAGCCCCGTCCTTCGCAGGCCCTGGGGGCTGGCGGCAGGGAGACAAAGGCGGTGGGAGGCAGCCGTGTGTTCCACCCACCCCTCCGTCCCCGCGTGTCCCCATTGTCCGTGGCCGGGGGTGGGGGAACCGGGGGGAGGGACCGGGGAC
>WEKW01016517.1:366842-377999 GCA_013389905.1 Sula dactylatra | reverse complement strand
GGGTGCAGCGGGGCGGCGGGGGGGCGGCAGGGGGGTCGTGCCTCCTCGCCTTGTCCCCCTTTCCGGGGCCACCGGCCCCTGCCGAAGTTGGTCCTTGGGGAAACATCCCCCTGCGTGACAGCGGCAGCCCCCGTGGGCAGCTACACACTGCCCCGGCCCGACCCGCTCCCCCCGCGCCCCGCAAGGCTAGCTCCTTGCCACGACAAGTTTGGGGGGGGCACGAAGCAGCCGGGCTGCGGGGGCAGGCGGGGGGGCAGGCGTGCCTGCGGGTTTCATTGTTCGCAGCGGTGCCCTGAGCCCCCCCGGGAGCGCGGTGGGGGCCGTCACCTTCCCGGGGCAAGGGGAGCAGGCGGAGGAGAAGCGGGGGTCAGTCCCCTCCCCTCAACACTGGGAGAGGTGCGAAGGGCTGGGCTGGGGGTGGCCGGGGTCCCCAGAGCCCCATCCTGCCAGGGGACACCGAGGTGGACTGGGAGTCACCCAGGCTCAGCAGAGACCCCCGACGGGGCGGCCCAGGGACCTGCCCTGGAAAAGGGGGCCAGGGGTGTCACCGTGGGCTGGCGCGTCCTGGCTGCTTGGGGACCAGGAGGCTGAGCTGGGTGCAGGGATGGGCCTGATCCATCCATGCACAAGGCAAGACTGCCTGTCCCCTGCGTTGCTTGTCCCCCTGTTTCTACTGTTCTCTGCTCCCCGGGCTTTGGAGGGCTTTCCCTGCCAGGGGCAGGGGTGCAAGGCCCGGGAGCTCCTCTGCTTCCCCCCTACATCGGGAGCCAAGAGCTGGTGGGGGAGGGATGTGCTGCAGCTGGGCAGAAGCTGCCGACGCTGCTCTCCTGGAAATAACCTTGCTGCATGCTCGGAGGCAGCGTGAGAAATTGCTGAGCAGAGCGCTTTCTGCACAGCCCGTGCGACCGCGCTGTCAGCACGGCGCAGGGGGACGGGGGGGCTGAGCTCTGCCCCTACCACAGGGCCCCCTCCCCACTGCAGACACCCCCAGCCTCCCATGGGACGAACGGCAGCAGCCACTCACCCCAGGCAGGGTCAGCAGGGCAACGGAATGGGGGTCCCATGGGCAGAGGCAGGCCTAGATCTAGGGAATGCCTGCCCACAGCTGGGGAGGGTTGTCCACACTGCCCCACTGGCATGCACGGGTGAGCCTGGCCATGCACTGACCCTGTGCCCCTGACAGCCCCCGCTGTCACCAACAGCAGGGATGTGTCCTCTGAAGCAGCTGGCAAGGGTTAGTGTGCATGAGGCAGGAGACCACTGGGACTGTTTGGGGAACCTGTAGTGGCAGCATGTCCCACAGGGTCACTGGCCACTAGCCCAGCAGGGCGAGGGGCTGCACTGCTCCTCCCACAGTGACCTTCATGTGCCAGCACAGAGGGATGGGGATGCCCACATGGCGCCCAGTCTGCCATGGGTCAGGAGTTCCTTACCCAGAACCAGGCCATGAGCAGACCTGCAACAATGTCACATGGGGGTGATGCTACCAGAGTAGCACCTGAGCCCCGCTCTGCACCTAAGGGGCTGTGGGTCCCTCTCCTCAGTGGGAGCCCAGGGCACTGGTGCTGCTGGCCTTCAGGTGCTGCCCCATCCCCAGGACACAGCCCCTGCAGGGGACAGGGGGAGGTGGGGGGCCATTCCCAGCCCCTCTGTGCTGCCTCTTCCCCCTCGCCCTGGCTGCCCTGGATTTCTGGAGGCGAGGAGGTGGATGGAGCAGAGCTCATTACCGGCGCCTGCCCGGTGAACAATGAAGCTCTCCGTACCGACAGCTGTCTGGCGGCTAATGGCCCCGGGGGCTGCCTGCAGCCGGGGCAGCGGGATGGCACCCTGACAGGCGCAGCTGGATGTCCTGCAGCCCCATCCCCGGCTCCCCCTCAGCGCAGCCCCACAGGATGGGACCCATCCTGCTGACAGAAGCAGACAGGAGCTTGGGCAGACTCAGCCCCTGTGCAGATGAGGCAGTTCCAGTGCTCAAGGGCAGCCCCCAGGGCCGAGTGGGGACAGGCACCAGTGCAGTGGGGATAATGCTGGTTCTGCACCCCCAATGGGTATTTTTGTCTAATGGCTTTCTCCTGTCCTTGGTGGGACTGGCTGGGAGGGATGGTGACCCTGCTGTGCCATCCCCACAGGGTACCTCCAGCACTGCCTGGCACCTGCCGGCTATGACACTGACAAGAAGCAGGGTCTGCCGCCAGCGCCACTGGACCCAGCCTACGCACCTGGCCATGAGGAGTACAGCGACCCCGAGAGCCCCCAGTCCAGCTTTTCCGCCCGCTATTTCAACGGGGAGGCAGCGGTGACGGACAGCTACTCCATGGACGCCTTCTTCATCACAGACGGGCGGTCGCGCCGGCGCAGCGAGAGCCAGCGCCGCGGCAGCCACCGTCACTCCTGCCCCGAGTGCGGCAAGACCTACGCCACCTCCTCCAACCTCAGCCGGCACAAGCAGACCCACCGCAGCCTGGACAGCAAGATGGCAAGGAAATGCCCCACCTGTGGCAAGGCTTACGTCTCCATGCCCGCCCTGGCCATGCACGTCCTCACCCACAACCTCAAGCACAAGTGCGACGTGTGTGGCAAAGCCTTCAGCCGGCCCTGGCTGCTGCAGGGCCACATGCGGTCGCACACCGGGGAGAAGCCCTTCGGCTGCTCCCACTGCGGGAAAGCCTTCGCTGACCGCTCCAACCTGCGCGCCCACATGCAGACCCACTCTGCCTTCAAGCACTACAAGTGCAAGCAGTGCGAGAAGACCTTCGCTCTCAAGTCGTACCTCAACAAGCACTACGAGTCCGCCTGCTTCAAGGGCTCCGAACACAGCTGTGCAATAGGGAATTAGCCCCCCCAGCCCACTGTGGCACATCCCCACCCCCATCTTCATCCCCATCCCTGTCCTCATCCCCATCCCCATCCACATCCTGCTCCCAGTCCTGGTCCCCGCACCAGCACTTCTGCAGCTGCAGCTGGCTGGTTTGTGGCTGTGCTGTGGCTGGAGGACACATCCCTGCAGACTCACTCCCCACCTGGGAGGAGGGTGCCCAAGCACTCCCTGGGATGGGCTGGATCCAGCCGGGCCCGCAGCGGGACCCGATTCCTTGCCCCCGGCTCCCCGAGCTCCCCCACAGCCAGGCAGGTCTCTCTGTGGGGGACTCACCTGGGGACCTCTTCCAGACCCAGGAGAGACTTTCCTCCCCCAGCTCGTGACTTTCACCTCTATTTATTTAATTTATTACTATTATTTATTTAGAGCTGCTGCTTCTCCTCCCAGGGGATCCCAGGGGAGAAAAGACACTTTTCTGCTCCCCCCAGGAGCAAAACCTCACCTTGACCCTAACTCAGAGGGACCATGGGCCAGTACGACTGAAGGCTCAGCAGGACTGATGGACGGTGCAGCTGACGGGAGGGCAGGGCTGTCAGTCACCCTTGGAGGGTGGGGTCCCTGCAGTCCACTGGCCAGGTCCTGGGGCACCCTGATGCCCCACTGCTTGGCATGGTCCCATGGGACATGGCCCCAAGGCACGCTGCTCACTCTGGCACTGTGGCTCCACTGCCCCGGAGTCAGGGGAAGAGCGAGGGCCACCCAGTAGAGACCTGCAGGGGATACCCCCTGCTGCTCCTGGTGTGGCCAGGCATGACTGGCCCCTGCCATGGTGATGGGCTGGGGAACAGCCCATCCAGGCAGGTGCAGCCCCCCTTGCCATGCAAACGGCCATGCTGGCAGCTGGCCTGGAGACCTAGCCCTGGGGCAGCACCAAAGCCCCAGCTGCCCCCCGCGCATCCCCAGCCTCTGCCCGGACCCCTCCGCAGCCAGCTCCCGGCCCCCTCGCCATCATCCCCTGCCTGCGCTCAGGAGGGGGGGGGGTCAATGTAGCCGTAAAGTTTGGGTGAGTCTATTTAAATGTTCTTATTTATATTATTTATAACTTATGCTTTTCACTATTTATTTGCCAAGACTGGCAGGGTCATGCCAGTGCCGGCTTGCAGGAGGTGGTGGAGCTGCAGCAGAGCTGCCATGCCCAGGACACAGCCACGGTGACATGGACAGGGACAGGACCCCAAGAGTGGACCATGCAGCAGGCAACAGAGGCAGGAGGGCATGAGCTGGCCCAGCAGCCTGGGCTCCATGCCCTGCAAGCCTCCCACAAAGGCAAAGCCCTTCTCTTTCGTCTTCCTCGCTGCTGCAGGCTCCTGCTCAGCTCCCTGCCCTGCGCCAGCCCGGTGGGGACAAACCAGCCATTCTATGCAACCTCCTGGCGGAGCATCCCCGCACCGGCCCTGGAGCGAGCGCTGCACGCGCGGAATCCCGGAGCGGGGCCCAACCTGCGCCTCCGCTTCCTACCTCGGGCTGCGAGCTGCCATGGCCCCATCACTCCATGCCGGTCCCTGACACCTTTGGGGTTCAGCCCGGCACTCCATGGGGCCACACTCGCGTACCCCCACACTGTCTTCCTGCACCGTCTTCCTCCCTCACCGTCTTCCTCCCGCCGCCTCGGCACCCGCGTGCTCCCCACGTGCTGGCACGGCCATGGCTCGCAGGCTTGACGCCTCCCAGGAACAACCTGTCACAATCCTCGCTGCCGCGGCATGGTGGCCACGCACCCACAGCCCCACGCAGGGGAAGAGCATTGCCCCAGCCACGCAGACACCCCACCAGCGAGGACGCAGCAGTTCAGGGTTTCCCTGCAATGCCGGCGCCTTACCATGGCAGCACCGCATTCCTCGGCCAGGCAGGCACGGAGCACTGCGCCTCTGCCCCTGTCTATACTGTAAATAGCAGATACTACAGCAATAATTTTCCGTGCATGATAGATTTTTTTCTGCCAGGTTTTGTACTCGACAGCCCCCAGTAAGACAAGTCTACTGAGAACCGGCCGCCTGCAGTATTACTTGTAACGCAATTCAGGGATATAAAAGGGATTTCTGCCACTAACCATGTGTCTTGGGAGATTTGTACAGGCAGTGGCGGGTGGTAGCTTGTGAGCGCTGGACAAGGGAAGCCAACAGCTGGCCCGCCCTTCCCATGGTGCCCCAGGCAGAAGCACCAGGGAGAAAATATCTGCCCCAAAACAAGGGGTGGAGATGCCCCAGCAGCCGACTGGGAGGGGCAGCTGACGCACCCGGAGCATCCAGTGCTGCCTGCTTTGCCTTGCCAGCCCTGGCAGCCGGTGGGCAGCAGCCAGACAACCCCCTGCTTTGGCAAGCAGTGGGTCTGTAATGCCACCCTGCTTGCAAAAGCGCCGGGGGAGCTGTGAGCAGCGGCAGAGCATTGACCTGGAAGTAAAGTGCTGTATGAAATCCCAGCAGCGGGGCGGTGAGCCCGGGGGGCAGCCCAGGGGGTGCCCAGTGGTGCTCACACACCCCCAGCCTCACCCCCAGGTCTCAGCCGTGCTGGATGGGAAGGGTTTGGTAAGCCAATTTTATTTCAGCTGCTGTCACATTCACATCTACTCCTGCCTACACAGGCACAGGTCAGGGGCGGTGGGAACAACCCAGCAGAGCCCACACTCCGCGGAGCAGCCAGGCGCTCCTACCCCCTGCCCCTCTCACTGCCTTCCTTCCCCACAGATGGGTGCCAAAGGGGGAGGGCAAATTATTTTCGGCCTCCAGCTCATCAGCAAAGCCCTTGCTGAGCCTTGCATTCCTGGTGACACCGGTGCTGTCCCGCAGGCGCGAGCACGATAATTCACCTGCAAAGTCATCACCCAATTCATCTGAAAAAAGATCATCCTGGAGCCTCACAAGCCTGTCCCTGACTGTCACAGTCACCAGCCCTTGCACGGGGCAGTGAGTCACCCAGCGTGTTTCTGAGTCAGCACTGGGGCTGAGGTCCCTCCATGCCCACCAGGAGCCAGGGTAAGGGGGCTGGGAGCAGCCGTCTGCCAGTGCCACGGCCCTGGTATGGATTCAGGCTGCCCCGGTTCCGGCAGCCAGTGGGGTGGGAGACCCAGTTCTTGCTGAAAGCCTCTCCTCCATTTGGAGAAATGACCCAGAAAGATTCAGAGCTGGAGCACTGCGGTGTCCGCCCAGCCACAGGGCATCCGTGCTTCACTGCTCAGCTCTGGGGCTGTTTCATGCCACATCTTCCTCACCAAGGACCCCGCGGGCATCAGCGCAGCAGGGCGGGGACTCTGGGGTGGGGACACAGTCTTGGCATGGCTGAACAGGCAGGGGGCACATCCCAGCTCCTGGCTGAGATGCTGTGCAAAGATCCTTAGAGTCCCGGCATGGCCAGGCAGGAGCAGAGACCCCCAGACAACCCTGGGGTTGGGAGCAGGATGGAGACCCCCAGCACACCAAGCAGCCTCGGTGGGGGCTCAGCTGCTGCATGCCAAGGGGTTCCCTGCTCGGACAGGGAGCTGAGGGCAGCCCCAATCACAGCCTCGCCAGGGTAGAGGAGCCGGCAGCAGGCCAGTGAGTGCTGGCACCGGTCCCAGCAGCCCAGCCCTGCCTGTCCTGCCCCTTCACTGTGACTCTGCAAAACTTCAGGTGACGATGGCGATGGCCGGCCCAGGAGGAAGTAGAGGGGCCTGGCTGTGTGCTGTGCTGGTTGGGGCGGAGCGGCGAGCTCAGCCGGGTGGGCAGGAAGAAGGACAAGGCCAGCTCCCAGCAGCAGCCATGGCAGAGGCCGGGGACCAGAGCATCCACACGCAGCACATCTCAGCCACGCACAACGTACCCATGCACATCCTCATCCGGCCCATCCCTGCAGAGCTGGAGCCGGGCAAGGTGCAGAGCCTGGTGGAGACCTTGCAGGTGAGCGTGGCCCCGCATTCCCCGGGGTGTTCGGGGCAACCGCCCCTGCACCGACCCATGCCACCCTGAGGTGCACTGCTGGGGAAGCTCACAGCACCGAGGCCCCAGCACAAGCGGGTTGGGGAGGGTCTAGGGGCACGCATTGCACTCGGGGTGTTGTCTCTCTCTTCCCAGAAAGATCCCGAGCAGGTGCCTCCCATCGACGTGCTCTGGATCAAGGGCAGCCAGGGCGGGGATTACTTCTACTCCTTCGGGGGCTGCCACCGCTTCGCTGCCCACAGGGCGCTCAACCGGGAGACCATCCCCGCCAAGATCATCCCCTCCACCCTCAGCGACCTTCGCACCTACCTGGGCTCCTCCACGCCCCACCTGCGCTAGCTCGGCGCCCCGGAGGATGCACGGTCCCAGGCAGCCCCTCCGCCGCCCCCCGCCCGGTGGGTCGCCGCAGGGTGCCCGTGGGCTGAGCTGAGCCTGATCCTGGGTCCCCGTAATCTCCCGGTNAGGGACCGGGACGGGACGGGACGGGGTGAACACCGAGACGGGATGAACCGGGACGGGATAAACCGGGGTCAACTGGGACAGGATGAACCAGGACGGGACGGGACGATCGGAGCTGAACTGGGACGGGACGGGATGGAATGAACCGAGACGGAACGGGATGAACCGGGACAGGATGAACGGCGACGGGACGGGATGAACCGGGACGGCATGAACCGAGATGGGACGAACCGGGACGGGATGAACTGAGACGTGTCAGGCCGGGCTAAATCGGGGCACGGCTCAACCGGGACGAGCTGAACCAGGATGGGACGGGCTGAACCGGGGCACGGCTCAACCGGGAATGGCTGAACCGGGACGGGCTGAACCGGGACACGCTGGAACTGGGCCAGGCCACAGCCCATCCAGGGCACAGCCGAACGAGGAAGGGACACAGCCAACCCGGAGGCAAACCGGGACACAGCCATACCCGGAGCACAGCCGAACCGTGGCACAGCCCAATCGGGAGGAGGCACAGCCGAACCAGGAGGAGGCACAGCCAAACCAGGCACAGCCAGTCCCCAGGCCCCTCCCAGCGTTTCTGGGCTCACCCTGTGCCTGGCCCAGGAGGATCCCAGGCTGTGCCTGCCCCAAAACCACCCGCCTCCCTCGCTGGACACATGCCATGGTCCCTCTCTCCGTGGGGGACATCTCCAAAACGGTATAGTGGGGACACCCACTGCTGCACCTGGAATAAAGGCAATGAAACCCCCACAGCTCTGGGGCCTGGTGCTGGGGGATGCTGGGGTTGGGAGCAGGTATGCAGCGGTACGGCATGGCATGGAGACTTGGCACCTGTGAGAGCGGTGGCTGTGGCACACGAGACAGATGCTGTGTCAGGGGATGGATGCTCTGCAAAGGGACAGATGCTTTGCTCAGGAATGGGTGCTCTGCAAGGGGATGGATGCAGTGTTGGGGATGAATGTTGTGCTGGGGGATGGATGCTCTGCCAGACCACGCTGGCAGACAGCCAAAGTAAGGGTCGGCTCTGGCCCAGCTGTGGGAACACATGCAGCCCCGCCATACCGGGATGCTGTCATGTCTGCACACGCCACGTCTTCACCCCACATGCAGGCTGGAAAACTGCCCTGAGCATCCCCTGGGCATCTCAGCATCCCTCTGAGCCGGGAACCTTGGTCCAGGGAGGGGAAAGGCCACTGACTCACCCCACCATGCTGTGAGTCAGCAGCGGGACTGGGACAGGAACCATGGCTGGACACTTCTGCCCTTGGTCTGCCCCCTTGGCCATGCTCCTCCCTGGATGGATCCTGTCCTGCTGGGGCAGAAGCAGTCTGGGGAGAAGATATGGGAGGAGGACATGGCCTCCCTGGGCACCAGGTCTGCAGGGCAGCGTGCATGGCAGGAGCTGGGAGCACTGCCCGCTGAATGGGGCATGCTTTGCCACTGCCTGCCAGCACGGTGTTTCCGCAGGAGCCACTGGGGAGGAAGGGCAGGGTGGGCTGGGGGCTGCTGCACCGGAGCCTCCCTCCAGCCCTTTCCCTCACTTCTGCAAGGGAAGGGGCCAGAGGGAGACTCCGGCACGGCAGAGCTGCATGTGCCGTATCAAAGCTGCTCTCCGCCGGGAGGAAGCCCTGCAAGCATTCACGGAGAGAGCAGCCCTGGTCCACGGCTCCCTGATGGGCCATAAATTTCTCAGAAGAATTGTGGCGTGCTAAAAAGTTTCCTCTTGTTAGAGAGCAGGGGGGGAAAGGGAGGAGGTGGCAGCTCCTGCAGCAGGACAGGACATTGCCAGGGTGCCATCAAATGGCAGGGACTGGTTTTGCCCAGACCCCGGGCTCTGCCCCCAGGGCCAGGCATCTCCTGTGGGGTTTGCTCGCCCCCTCTCCCTGGGTTTGTGCCCCTTACTAAGTGTAAGGTAGCTCAGCAGAGCTGGGACCCCACGAGCGGAGAAGAACTGAGACTACCCGGATCCTGCAGCCCCCTCTCCCTGCACCCTGTGGGGGCTTGTTCCAGCTGGAGGACCCACTGCAGGATCAGCTCTTCCAGCTTCCCATCTCATGCAAACAGTGCCAGGACATCCGTGCCAGCTTGCAGGTGCCCCGTGATGCCACTCCTGGAACTTGGTGGCTCCGGCCGGGAGCCAGGACTGGCCGCTGCGGCCAAGGGGCTGTGTGAGCATCTCTAGGACTAACCAGCACATCCGTGGGGCTGACACGGTGCGGGCAGCATGAGCTGGTCCCCAGCCCCCAGCCAGTGCTGCCAGTGCCACAATCCCTCAGCTGGCGCAGGAGTGGGTCTTGCCAGAGCCAGCGACCTCTGCATTGGCTCTGTCCGTCTGCCTCTCCGTCCCTCCACCTGTCCCCTTTCCCTCTGCCTGACCCACAAGGTCTCCAGTGTCACTGGCTGACAGCCGATCCTGGCTGCCTCCAATCCATTCGTTCCAGAGCAGGAACAAAGGGGCTTTGTGGGCTCCCCCAGGCCCAGGCTGGGTGGGGGGGTCCCAGCTCCGGAACTGGGACAGACTTCCCCGCGCGACAGGCGTGTAATGCCTTCCAGACCAGCGGCCCCAGCCTGCAGGTACAGCCCGGTGGGTGGAGGGGGCCTGGGGCTCCCCACACTGCCCCAGGAACCCACCAGGACACCCTGCTGCAGCCCCAGCCCTGGGGGGTCAGGCAGGGACCTCTCCCAGGGCAGGGGCTGCTCTTGTGAGGAAATGCTTTTGCTCCCCAAAAGGTTTCACAATGCCCTGTCCCCTTGAGCCTGTTTCGCTGTTCCTTGCCACTCAGGGGAGCTCCAGGGGCTCCCAGGTTTGCCAGCCCTGGTCTCCTTGTGTTGGCAAGCAGGAACAGCCACTCCTTGGATGACCCCTGGCCCCAGCTGGGCTCAGAGCTGGACATGAAGCAGCTGGACTTGGATGCTGCAGACACCTGGCTGGCCAAGGCAGAGCTCCCCGAGCTCACCTGCGATGGGGCAGCTCTGCAGGGTTGCAGCCTTGCTGGCCTGAACTGCCCCAAAATCAGGGAGCCATGGGCAGAGGGGCCAGTCTTGGACATCCTCTTGCACTGGGGGGCTGGTTGGGGGCTGTAGGCAAGTGGGGCCAGGCAGCACCCTTGGGGGTCTCAGTNGGTGGGGTGGGGTGGGGTGGGATGGGACAGGCTGGGTCAGTCTGGTGCTGTTTCACTGGGACTCAGCAGGGTCAGGCCTGGCGTCCTGGCAGCCACATGTGCTGGCGTTGCCGCGGGTCTGGAATCCATTTGCCTCGCCGGCAGTGGTGTTTTCCCAGCAGGGCCAGAGTGGCCCCGTGGGGCTGGGGGCAGCCCCGGGCCCCCAGCCCATCTGCTCCCTGTTTATTTTCTTACACTTAAGTATCACCTCACAGATAAACACTCCCTGGAGCGGAAGGCAGGGAGCATTTCCCTGCCAGCGGAGGCAGAACCCAGCCCTCGGGGTGCCCAGCACCCCAACCCCAGGGATGCCCCTCCACTGGTCAGCCTACACCTGGGGGTGTGCCTGGTGGGTTGATCTGGGGCCATGGCTGTGATCATGTTCAGGCCATGTCCCTTCCATGCCACGTGTCCCATGCAGGGTCCCATCTGCCCCCTGCCCACCATGCATGCCTGACCCACCACCCGGTGCTGCCTGCTCTGTGCCAGGGCTGTGCAGTGCAGCACCGTTCTGCCAGGATGGCAGCCCTCAGCCCAGCGGCCAGTTTGTTTGGCCAGATCAGCTGGGAGAGCTGTGGTGCCAAACACAACCATGTTCTGGCACCCTCTCAAGCTGGCTGTGCGGCACAGCAACCGGTGGGAGGTTTGTGATTCAGCTGGGAGAGCTGTGGTGCCAAACACAACCATGTTCTGGCACCCTCTCAAGCTGGCTGTGCGGCACAGCAACCGGTGGGAGGTTTGTGAT
>WEKW01016517.1:355133-366790 GCA_013389905.1 Sula dactylatra | reverse complement strand
GGGGGAGGGGGGCGCTGTCGGGGAGGCCCAAACACGGAGACGCATGTCCTGTCCCACGCGCCCTCTGGGCAGCACAGGAAAACTCAGCTGCTGCCGCGCATCCTCCCACCCCAGCGGCAGCAGCATCCGCAGGCAGCTGGCGGCTGGACAAGCAGGGAGACGGCAGCATTTGCTGCTTCCCGTGGCTCCCATTGCTCTCCTGGCCAGGACTGCCAGCTCCTTCTGTCCATCAGTCCCCCCACATGCAGGTCACAGGTGTGCCAACCTGGGGAGCTCTCTGCAGCAGGAGGTGAGGGAAGTCAGGGTGTATACGGCACTGCGCACACACAGACCTGCTGCGTGCACCAGCACACACATACGTACACACATGCACATACTCACACACGTGTGCAACTGCGTACACACTCACCCATACTCACATATATCCATGCACACACATGAATGGATATGCACACACATGTATGGATGCATGTGCACACACATGTGTACAGCTGCACATCCATGCCAATGCATACATCAGATCCATGCACACACCTTCATGCACATGCATGCACACGTATGCACTGCCCCCTGCCCCACACCAAGCAGTCTCCAAAGCCCACTGCTCCTTCTCTGCCCATGTCCCCAAGTGCCCCGTCCTCCACCACAACAGCACAGGCCACCAGCACCCCATGCATGGCCATGCCCCCCAGAAACACCCCAGGGCAGCTTGGCTGGGCCCTGGGCCCCCGCCAGCCCATCCCCGTCAGCTGGTGGCCATGTGTGGGGCGGCCACAGCTGAGTACACAGCCCCTGCCATCCGTCTTGCTGCCTGTCAGGGCTGGGGGCTGCTGCGGCCCCCAAGCCACAGCACAGCAGGACGCTGCGGCGAGAGCGGGACAAGAGCTGGGGCTCCCCTCTCCACGCAGGCACCTGCCTGCTGCGCCAAGGGCTTGCCCATTCCCAGCTGGGGAAGAAAGGGAGTATAGAAACAGCTCCCAGTCTGTGCCTGTGCGTGGGTCCCTCACGGGGACCAATGTGCAGCAAGAGGTGGCTGGGGACAGAGCCAGCAAGGGACATGTCCCCATGGCAGTGCGGACAGCCAGTGAAGCCCTGCATGCCCCCAGCCCCAGTGGGACCTCCGGCCCCCAGCGAGGCTCTCTCCCCCCCACCGTGTGATTTACAGGCTCTGTGCAGGCAGACAAATGGCGAAGGAAAACAGGGCGGGGGGTCCCGCCGGCAAGGGACTGCCTGTGCCCTGCAGGGGGGAGAGGGGCCGTTTGCTCACAGCCTGCTGGGCCAGGCGGGCAGTGAACCGGTGCCGGTGCCAGTGCAGGGAGCACAACCACCCCTGCCATGGTCCCAGCAGTGACAAGCCTTGGCATGCACAAGGGGAGTCCTGAGGGGACCCACCGGCCTGGGACCCACCTCACGAGCTCTGGTCCTGCAGCCATGCAGTTTTGGCCATGGGACATGATGCCACCCCGTCTCTTGGCCCCCAGGCCCCCAGGCCCCCTCACCGATCACCTCACTCTGGGGTTTGCAACATGCCCACTGTGTCCCACGGCTGTCGTCCCAGCCTGCAGCAAACCCCTGAGCTGGTCCTTTTTGTCTTATTAGCTGGAGACTTCTCCTGGCATCCCCCTCTGGCTGTGGGACTGGTGGCCAGATTGGGACCACAGCTGGCATGGGCTGGCACCACAGCCACCACCAGGCCCCAGGGCCATGTCCCCAGCAGCCCCAGGACCATCCACTGGGAGCTGGGTCCTGCCCTCCATTTGCCTTTGCTGCTTGACCTGCGGTGCCCAGAGCATTGCTGAGCTGCTGACCTCTGCTCGGCCGCAGGCTGGGGAGGAAGGCAGGCAGGAAGCCTCCTGCCTGCTTGGCTCAGCTGGCCACCCCCCCCCGCCTGCTCTTGGGGGTGCTGGGGGTGGTGAAGGCGGAGCGGGACCCGCACAGACCTCTGTGGTGAGGAGGAGCAGGTGGTGGCCATCGCCAGCGATATTGGGTGCCCAGAAAGCAGCAGGAGCTGACTGCAGGCTGGGGAACACCCGCAGCCCTGCTTGGGACGCCAGCAGCTCCCGCTGCTGCCAGCTCAACTCTTCCCTCGCAGGAAAAGACTCCGTGTTTCCACTGCCGGCGCACACCTTCCTCCCGGGTGGGAGGAAATGCTCCTGGCTGCCTGTCAGTGCTGCCTGCAGCTCTGCCCATGTTCCCCTGTCCCCTCCTGCAGTGGGCAGGTGGGGTGCCAGGCCCTGGGGACAAAGGGGCAAGGGGTACAGAGCATCCCTGTGGGGCTGCCTGCCCTCACTGCTCCCTGCCTGCTCTGGGCATCTTCCTTGGCACAGACCCTGTCCCAGTGGGGCACGTGTGGTATGGGGAGCAGTGTGTCCTCCGGCCAGGCACCAGCATCCCATCCGACAAAAACCCTGGGGACCGTACTGGTGCCACCTGCACCCGGGTACCTGTCCCATCCTGTTTCTCACACCCTGTCTTCGCCCTGTGCCGTCCTGCACGGGACCCAAGGCTGTCTGGGCACAGCCAGGCAGGGGTTGGGGACATGCTGCCAATGGGCTGGCACTGCCCATGGCATCACTTCGCAGGCACTGGGGGCCAAGGGCTGTGGCACAGGCAGCACTCGCTCTGCAGTGGCCCTGGCACTGTCTGTGGCTCTGCCAGGGTCCGATACCACCATGGGCATGACCTGGAGCCTGGCCCTGGGTGCAAGGTGCCTGCGGCCAGGCCAGCGTGCCGGAATGGGGCCAGGCCCGTGGCCGGAGCCAGCACTGGCTCCCGCGGGCTGGGGCGAGGACGCTGGACGCTGGCCGGCAGCTCGGGGGGCCGGCTGGGGGTGGGCTCCAGCGCCAGCCCCTCCCCGGCTGTATAAATCCCGATTCCCCCCGCAGACAGTCGTTCCAGCCCCGCTTGGCCGCCGGAGCAGAGCAGCAGCAGGAAGGCGTCCGGAGCCGGCCATCGCAGCCGTGCCGGCGGGGGAAGGCTCCCCGCAGCCCGGGGGGGCACCCCAGCAGGGCCGGGGGCACGGGCAGGCACCACGCCATGGCCTTCACCATGCTGCGCCCCATGGCTGCCCGCGTGCTCTACCCCGACCTCAGCATTCTCTCAGAGGACGAGGAGAACCGGAGCGAGAGCGACACATCGGACCAGTCGTTCGGCTGCTGCGAGGGCGCAGAGGCTCGCCGCAAGCTGCCACGAAAACCAGGGCCAATGGTGATGGTGAAGCAGAGGCAGGCGGCCAACGCGCGGGAACGGGACCGGACCCAGAGCGTCAACACGGCCTTCACTGCCCTGCGGACCCTCATCCCCACCGAGCCAGTGGATCGGAAGCTGTCCAAGATCGAGACCCTCCGCCTGGCCTCCAGCTACATCTCCCACCTGGCCAACGTGCTGCTGCTGGGCGAGGGCTGCGAAGACGGGCAGCCCTGCTTCAGTGCCATCTACGGGGCCAAGGGCGACCTGGACAGCAAGCAGCCCCGCAGCATCTGCACCTTCTGCCTCAGCAATCAGCGGAAAGGGGTGAGCGGGGCAGTGGGATGGGGGCAGCAGCCTCTGCCCAGGCTGAACAGGGCAGGAGGGCCAGCACATCCCCATGGGATAGGGGGCAGCAACCCCTGCCCAGGCTGAGCAGGGCAGGAGGCTCAGCACATCCCCGCGAGAACCACAGGCTCTGGCTCCAGCCCCCGCCAGAGGTTTTGGCTGCTCCCGGCCAAATCCTGCTCGTAGCCGCACGCCCACAGCTCCCGCTCGCGTCAGAGGGCCGGGCTGCTCCCCAACATCCGTCCAGGCCGGGAGGTCTCGGGGGGTTAAGCAGTCACCCCAGTGCTGGGGGCACTTGGCCGCCCCGGGGGAGGAATTCAGAGCTCGAAGGCTGACCCCATCCCGGTCCCAGACTGTGTCCATGACCCCACCAGCCCCCCTGGGTGCTGCAGCAGGACTGCCCCAGGCAGCACCCTGGCATGATGGAGACAGGCAGGGCACAGCAGATGCCCCACACAGGGAGCTGTGCAGGGCTCCCCACCCCGTTGCCCCACTCAGCGTCTGCTGGCGGTGTTGGCATGGCTCCCACTCGGGGCAGGGGGCTGAGCTGGGCACCCCTGCCCTGCCCTGCCCGCCTGGCTGACCCCTGCCAGCACCCTGTGGCTCAGGGGGCACCTTTCTTGTGGTGAGCCCATCCCACTGCCCACACCGGGGTCCTGGGTGACCCTGCCCTGGGCTGGGCCATGCAGGATGCAGCGTGAGGGGCTGGCAGCTTCCCAGCACAATGGGCACCCCTGGGCAGGGCTGTGGGCAGGGGTTGCCAGACCCGCCACCATCCCCACGAGACCCCCAAGCCGACCCATGTGCAACCCCGAGCAATGTGGCCATGAGGCACACTCCAGGCAGCAGGGCTCTTTCGGTTTCTGCTGATCCATTTTTAATTGCTCCTCCTGCTCCCGTCCCCCACCTTGCTGGTCAGACTCTGCAGCCTCCTCAGCTCCAGCCCTGGGGGACCCCCAGCCCCAGTCCTTGGCAGAGCTGCCCCCAACTAGGGTCCTCTGGATGGGGCTGAGCTGGGTCCCTGGGCTGCTCCCCAGGGCCAGAGCCGGGGGGCTGGCACAGCACTGGACCCCCCAGGGGACCCCACAGAGGCACTGGAGCTGGGAGGTCCTGCGGCACCCAGGACCCTGGGGGCTCTGCACCTTCTGGCTCTGGGGCTGGTGCAAAGGGGCTGTACTGGGCTGGAAATGGGCTGGACTGGGCTGGGAATGGGCTGTACTGGGCCATGCTGGGCTGTGCTAGGCTGGAAATGGGCTGGGCTGGGCTGGAAATAGGCTGGGCTGGAACTGAGCTGTCCTGGGCTCTGCTGAGCTGTGCTGGGTTATACTGGGCTGTTCTGGGCTAGACCTGGGCCATGCTGGTCTGTGCTGGGTTATACTGGGCAGTACTGGGCTGAAGTTGTGCTTGGAGGTGGGGCTGAGCCTCCTCATCCCCACCTGGGAGGTGGGGCTGTGGGTCTGTCCTGGGGTCGTGGGTCTGTCCAGGGGCCATGCGTCTGTTCTGGGGCAGTGCCAGCTCTGCCCACGGGCCTAAGCATGGTGGCACTGAGGCCATGTCCCTGTAGGGTGATGGGGCTATGGGTGGCTCCCCCCACAGCAGCAACCCCACAGCTGCCTTCCCAGCCGCTCGCCAGGCACAGCCCTGTCTGTCTGTCTGTCCTGGGCAGTGCTGAGCCATCCCAGGACTGGGGCACTGGCTGTTTGCAGGAAGCTCCTCCATGCAGAGCTAGCATGGGGCAGCAGTGGGCAGGCGCAGGTTACCCCCTGGCCAGGGCACCCCCCCAATGCCTGCAACTCTTCCCTCCTCTCTCCACAGGGCGGCCGGAGGGACCTCGGGGGCAACTGCCTGAAGGTGCGGGGGGTGACCCCTCTGCGAGTGTCGCGGAGATGAGCCAGGGTCCGGCAGCACCCACCTGAAACAAGCGGCAGAGCCAGCTGGAGCCCGCGCACGCCAGCCCCAGAGACCTGAGCGGGGAGGGAGGGAGCTGCCTGCCCAAGGCAGTGGCAGCTGAACCCAGGGCCGCGGGCTGGGACCGCACCGACACCGGCCCCGGAGCCGGCAGCGGGGCGGGAGGGTGTTCCCGTGGCTGAGGCCTCCCGTGCGGGGCAGGGCCAGGGAAGGGGGTCCCCGCGCCCCGGGGCTGGACTGGAAGGGGCCCATGTGCGGCCGGCGTCGAGGCGCTCCGGGGGGGACGATGTTGTGGCCCCGCGGGCGCTGGTTGTGCACATGCAGCCGCTTGGAAAATAAACCTTATTTTTCTGATGGGCTGGTGCCTGCCTGCCTCCCCAGTGTGGGGCAAGGTGGGGGGCACATGTGGTCCCCAAGATCACCCTGGCCCCTCAGCCCTGTGCCTGCTGCTGCTCTGTGCCACTGGAGCCAGTGCGCCCATGGCGGCTCTCCCCGCGGGTGCGCTTGAGGGCCCCAGTGGGATCCGCATGGGGTGAGACTCCCCGGCACATGCTGTCCCCACATCCCCAGGCCCTGCTGACAGCTTTGGCCCTGCAAGGGCTACAGAACCCCAACTTGGTCTGCGCTGTGCCATGCCACAGGATGGGGACAGCACTATCATCCCCGCACCGCATCCACAAGAGTCCAGGCGGCGGGTCATGGTTGGTGTTACTGCTTTTGTGCCTTCCCTTCTGCCCGGTACATCATGACTGCTGCAACTGCCGCTGCCACCGCAACTGCCACCATCACTGCAACCGCCACTGATACCATGACTGCCACCAGCACCACAACTGTCCCCACCGCCGCGACAGCCACCACCACCTTACTGCCACTGCCACCACGATGGCCACCCAGGGCCATGCACAGTGGGACTGCAGGCAGCAGCACCTGCGTGGGGTCAGGTGGGGACACGGGGGGTTCCCAGGCCAGGCCCCCCCTGGGACCCTGCTTGGGGGGGCCAGGCTGGGTTGGGGCAGGGAACACCGAGCCTGGGAAAGGTGCCGTGCCGGGGCCCACGGCTCCCAGGGGCTGGTGAGTGCCGCGGAGCAGAGGCAGCTGCGGATGGGGCAGCCAGGGGCTCCCGGGGCGGCCCCCAAAGGGCTGCAGAGTCAGACCTGCCCTGTCTCCCCAGAGTGTTGGAGCCAGCAGGGAGCGGGGGGAACACCCTGGGGGTCCTGCAGGAGCCTTCCCCTGCCTGCCCCGGGGAGGGGGTGAAGGCAGGAGCCCACCAGCACCTTCTGGCCCCCCGCTTGGCCAAGGCGAGCCTGCCCTGGGCTCCCTCCCCCTGGGTTTGATTTATGGAGCTGACAGCGCTGCGCAGCTGTGAGAGCTAGTCCCAGGCAGGGACCGGGGTGGGTGGGAGAGGTTTGTTCTCAGCGTGGCTAATGTGTCCCAGACCCCAATAAACAGCCGTGAGATTCTCCAAACAGCCCAGGACACAGAATCCCTGCCCCAGGGTTTATCGGGGGGCAGGGGCAGCAGGGAGGGAGCTGCGCTCTGCAAACAGCCCAACCCATACATGAAAGGGGGCCGGCCCCTTGAAGCAGCAGCTCCAGAGCACCCGGGGGACCAGCGAGGGCTGGTGGTCCCAGTGCTGGGGGCACAGCAGGACGCAGCACTGAGTGCCTGGGTCCCAGTGTGTCCCAGGGCTGAGCACGAGTGTCCCAGCATGTCCCAGTGCCGGCAGCTATGGCCCCAGCAAGCTCCAATATAAAGGCCATGGGTCCCAGTAAGTCCCAGTGCAGAAGCTGTGCACCCAGTATGTCCCAATGCCAGGGACTAGGGCCCCAGTAAGCCCCAATGTAAAGGCCATGGATCCCAGTGTATCCCAGTGCTGGGGCTGTGCACCCAGTATGTCCCAGTGCTGGGGCTATGGAA
The DNA here is from genome assembly GCA_013389905.1 of Sula dactylatra. Taxonomy (NCBI): domain Eukaryota; kingdom Metazoa; phylum Chordata; class Aves; order Suliformes; family Sulidae; genus Sula; species Sula dactylatra. The sequence goes on along the minus strand of WEKW01016517.1, from coordinate 359,431 downwards.
TCCAGCACGTCCCAGTGCTGGGACTGCAGAGCCCAGCATGTCCCAGCACTGGGGCCATGGGTCCCAGCACATCCCAGTGCCAAGCCCACGGGTCCCATCATGTGCCGGTGCCAATCCCACGGGTCCCAGTACATTCCAGCCCCTCCCAGGACTGCAAGAGGGAAACGGTGACTCAGAGGCTCCGGAGGCTGTCAGGGCAGTGGGAGCTGGGTGCCCCTTTGCCCCGTGCCGGGCAAGCACTGCGACCACCGCAGCCGATCACCCGCAGATGCTCCCGGCTCCCCGGCTGCCGCAGCCCTGCGCTGAGCCCAGCCGCACCGCCTCTCTTGCGCTCCCCTCCCATCCTCTTCCCTTCCTGCGCGCGGACACCCTTGGAAAGGCTCTTGGCTGCTTTCTCTGAGACAGGAAGGTGTCCCCGAGTCTCAGGAAGGAAAAACACTCAGTGCTGAACCCACAAAGACCGTCTCCGAGGGGCCGGGGCTGGAGAGGCTCCAGGCTTGACATCACCTGGGAACTGGAACCAGAACCGCAGCTGCACTCCGTGCCTGGTATTTTTTTCTTTAACTTGTGTTTTTAAACTTTCTTTTTATAGATTTTTTTTTCCCCTTTCCCTTCTCCATTCCCCTCCCAAATATTTCAGCCTTTCCACAGTTTAACCTTGCCAGGCCAGTGAGGCTGGAATGCAGCAGGGCTGCACCCGAAGCCAGAGCCCAGCAGTGGTGAGAGCCACTGTGCTGGAGGGACAGCCGAGGCCGGGTCTGGCTGGGCAGGAGCTGCTGGAGCCATGGGCAGGCAGGCAGGGGACTCGGGCAAGGGCCCGCTCCCTGGTGATGGAGGGCCAGGACCCTATAGCCCCCAGCACTGCTGTGTACCAGGGCCACTGGAAAGGATATTGTGGCCCCATGGGGACCTGGGAGGGTCCAGCTGGGCACGGGAGCGTGGGATGAATAAGCCGCCACAGCGGAGGCATCTGGCAGAGCCTGTGGTTGGTGGGCAGCACTGCTTTTCTGACCCATGGCCCCTGGGTTGGAGCAGCAGGGTCAAGCCATGTCTGAGCCTCAGCCTGTGCCTGGGCCTGAGCCTGAGCCTGTGCCAGCTGAGCAAGCACAGTCAGCCAGGAATGTGGGACACAAAGGCAGGTTTCAGCCCCAGGATCCAGTGCTCCTCACGTCTTGTCCTTTGGCAACACCTTTGGGTGCTGGCTGGTGCTCCCTGGGCTCCTCCCAGCAAGATGGAGGCTCAGGACAAAGACCCCAATGTGTCCTGCACTGGCACTGGAGCAAAGCTCAGCCACTCACTGCCCAGGAATTCTCCCTGTTGCAGTGACCACAGCAATCGACCAAGCACCACAGGTTACTCCCGGCCCTGTCAGACCTGGGGGCAAACAGCTGTGAAGCGACCTCCAAGGTCTAGAGGGCAGTGGATGGAGACATGGGGACAGGGGTCTGGGGGACAGGGCTCTGCTGCCCAGGGCAGGGCAGGGGGAAGGACCGGCGAAGGGTGGGCACACCAAGGGCTGGAGTGAATGGGATGGGATGGGATGGGATGGGATGGGATGGGATGGGATGGGATGGGATGGGATGGGATGGGATGAGCAGACTGGGGGTCAGTGTGATGGCCGCAGGCTGAGGTGCCAGGCAGTTCCTTCCTCTCCGTGCCAGCAGACAGACCACACTGACACTGCCAGCATCCTGCCAGGGTTCCTGGGAAAGCAACAGGGCAAAGGGTCTGCTTGAGACCCCCAGAACACCCGACAGCTCCTTATCACTCCGCCAGGGCCAGCAGTGCTGCTGCAGCCGCTGAGCCCTGTGCCAGCTCCTCCATGGGCACCCACGCTGCCAGACACCCCTGATGCCACGCCCCGCCACGTCCCTCTGTGCACCAGACCCCTTGGAGCTGCTCGCCCCGCCGGGACCCCGTGCCGGCTGCGGTCCCTGGGGATGCGGGCCCCGCCAGCAGGGACAGGGTGTGAAGCTGTGGCGCGGGGTGAACGCCAGGTTAATCTCCCGTTGGAGCTTCCCTCTGCAAACAATAAGACAATGCCCGGCCGGGGGCTGCCTGCGTAACCAGCGGTGCGGAGGGGAAGTTGTAATATTTGGATTTAGCACTCAGTAAATTAAGGAAGAAAAAGGAAAAAGTGCTGGGGGTAATCAGAGCGGGGCTGGTCCTGTGCCCTGCCCCACGGCCAGTGGTCCCAGAGTGCTCAGCCCAGCCTGGGGACGGCCACTGACCAGGGCCAGTGAACATGAGAGCCAGTGTGGACAGGCATGGCTGGGAGAGGGTGATGTCCCCAAGGGTCAGGCAGAGGACAGGCATGTCCCTGCCACAGGGACATGGAGCCCAGAGGGTCGAGGCTCGGGCACTCAGCAAGTCTGTGGGCAGCACTCACGGCAAACACAGCAACTCCTGTGACACCAGAAAAGGGATCTGGGCCAGGAGTTTATTTTAATCCAGACCTGCTCATGCTCATGGGAAATAAAATCCTGTTTCTGCAGCTGGGGTGGCTGGGCAGAAGAGGGCCCCAGGGGGATGGTCACCTCCAGCTGACAGTGGACAGAGTGGCAGGGGGTGCAAGTGAGGGGGGGTCTCCCCGGGGTGCCTCCCCTGCGTGGGGCTGCGTGGTGCAAGGGGCCCCTCTGAGCAGGTATGGGGGTCTGTGGGCACCTCAGCTCTCGAGAGACATTCAGGATCGGCACTGGGGAAGGGGTGTCTGGGGTGGAGGGCTGAGCCCCATCCTGCCACAGTGCAGCACCTTCCCCAGCACTAGCCCTGCAGGGGCTCCTCAACCAAACAGGCACTGTTGGCAGAGATGGGGCCGTTAGTGGGGCTCTCTCTGGGGGCCAGGGAAGGGCCATGCTGCAGGTCACCCAAGCAGGGCTGGGCTTAACCTCTCCAAAACACGGCAGGGGTCTGGGCTGCCTTTCCACCCACTGGCAACCCCGCTCCCCCCTGGGGCAGACCCCTACCTGGCCTGACCCCACTGGGGTGAGCAGGGCAGGGGCACATTGGGAGCCCCAGGGTGCCAGCTGGGAGGTGCGGGGCTGGACCCAACCCTGTGGGGTCTGAACTGGAGGCTCAGGAGGGCTCCATCCACCCCATGCGCCCTGGGGACCCCAGGGTGGGGGTCCAGTGCAGAGCTAGCAGAAGGACTGGGACAGGTAGGGGAGAGGTGACCGTCAGGCAGCAGCGGGCAGCGACATGGGAAGGCCTTTGGCATGCAGTCGCGCGCCAGGAGCCCATTTCCCCAAAACAGGGGCCGTTATCAGCGGCGAATACTCGGAGTGGTCCCAGGGGGGACCTCCAGCCCTTCCCCTCCACCTACCCCACCACTCTCCTGCTCCAGCCCACGTCAATGCCGCCACGAAGGTGTCGGAACAATCGCCTGACAAAGAGCTATTTTTAGGGGCCGGGGCTCAGAGCGAGGATACGGCCCGGCCACTGACAATGGGGGGAAGGGGGCTGGGCTTCCCCCGTGACCACTCGGCAGCAGAAGGACCTGTAAGATTTCCTCGATGACCCAGGCCCGTACAATACAAGGAAAGCACAAGAGGGAGATACCCTCGCCAAGACGAGCTGCTCCTTTACCTAATAGGAGTGACCTGGGGTGAGGGGCTGTGAGATTTGGGCCAACAGCCTCCCGCAAGGGAGACTCCCACACCGGGAGGGAAGCGGGGTGAAGCGTGGCTCGGCTTTCCATGAGGCCTTGGCTGGGGGGAGCCTCGCGGGGGGCTGGGCTGGCTTCTGTCTGTTTGTGCCACGCACCCAGGTGCAGAAGGACACAGGGCTCCATGCCTGGGGGGCTCGAGGGGCAGGGGGGTGCGGATGCAGCTCAGCACAAACCCCTCTCACCTCCAGGCTAGCTCACAGCTCCGGGCAGGCTGCAGCGCTTGGCCAGAGCCTGGCAGTGGTGGCAGGGCAGTGACCAGGGTGTCCCCAGCCAGCCTGCTCTGAGGGTGCCGTGAGCTGGGGCGCACTCCTGCCCTGCCTGGCAGGCTTGGTGGGGTTTCAGAGGGAGTGACAGAGGGGTCAGGCTGTGCCCCAATGGGTTTCTTCCTCCCTGGGGTCTCCCCTGGCCCTGCCTGCAATAGAGGGGTCAGTGGATGCTCTGCTTTGGCCAACCCTTGGGGTGAAGCTAATCTCCCGGGCCGCACGACAGGAAATTGGGGCTAAAAACGTGAAAGGCAGCAAGCAGAGGTCACCGGGCGCTGGAAGGGGTCAGGGCTCAGCCCAGCTTTGGGCCCAGCGCTGCTACAGACCCTGCTAACACTGCGGGACGGTGGGGAGAAAAAGCCCCTTCC
>WEKW01016517.1:328622-354209 GCA_013389905.1 Sula dactylatra | reverse complement strand
CCCCCCCCGGCTCTCCCGAGCTCGCACGGTTAGGCGGTGTGGGTGTTATTTGCTTAAAAGGCTCTCTTACCTTTTCGCCGCCCTGCCTAAAAAAGCAGGGGGCTGCGAGGTGTGCGGAGGGGCAAGGTGAGGCCTGTTTCTTCTTGCTCCCACCCCCAGCCGTGCAGGGGCTCTGTTCTGGTCCTTTCTGGGTGGAGGGGAAGGTGGTTTTCACAGATTTCCACACCAGTTGCTCTCCTCTTCTGAAAGCAGCGGTGGTCAGTCTCGCCCCTGCTCTAATTTAGTTAGTTGTGCTTGGGGCAACAGGCTGTGTGGCTGTTGGTAAAATATGCTTTGTAAACGAAAGGGCAGATGAGATTATGAAACCCCACGCATGTTGTTTGTCAGATTACTTTATTCTTTATTACTAAGGGCTTTGGGTACAACCGATAAAGTTTAGATTATGAACACTCAGTCATCGGTATATTTTCTGCTGACAGCAGTGGTTGATCTATGCAGAGACTCACAAGGGCATGTGCCTCACTTTTGCAAGCTGAATTTATGGGTCCTGAGCCTGTGTTGTCCAATGGCATGGTCCTTCGTGCCTGTGCTGAGCCCTGGTACCTGTGAGAGAGGTCCTCAATGGTGTGGGGTATGCACTGTTGAAACCCGCCACCGGGTTGGGGTCTTGGAGAGCTGCACCTGCTTTGATGGGTGATGCCAGGCTGTGAAACCAGGTGCTGTACACACGTCTTTGGAAGTGCCCATGCTCTGTGCTCCATGTGCACTCACCTGGTTCCTGCAAGCTTTGTCCTCAGCACAATCTGTAAACAGCTTGGGAAGAGTAGCTCATTCTGTGTCTGAGGGTCAGCACCTGTTGGGAGTGTCTGGGGGCAACATCACCTTTTTAGAGAGAAGGACATGGAGACAGCAGCATTTCTGCTTGGGGGCAGGTAGCAATTTAGTTTGCTCTTTGAACACTTTCTCTTTTTAAAAGCATAATAGTTGCTCGAAATATTCAGGCTCAAACAGAGTTGGTGTTCATGCTGTATTGCCAATCGACCTGTGTGTTGGATGTGACTGCCAGTGCGGATTCCGGGTATAGCATAGGTAGGTGCAGAGAAGTCGCTCATCCTGTGCGTTGTTCACATTGGCGTGATGTAGAAAAGGGCAAAGCTTGTGCTAGGAGAGGGTAGACTGTGCTTGGGAAGACTTTAGGCAGGATTTGGGGAAAGCGTGGAGTTTGATCAGCTCCTTAATTAGTCCTAGAATTAGGACAAGGATAATGTTCCAGTTCTTACAGCACAATGCTGTGCCTGGGTAAAACATACCAACAGTGGTACATCCTCTGTGGAGGCACATACCGTGTCTATAACTGGAAAAATAAAACTGGAATAGGATGGGGCTCCCACTGGCAGAAGAGTGTCCACTCCCGTATAGAGGGCAGTCTGCTTTCCACCCTCAGGAAAAGATCTACCTGTATCTTGGGGATAGAAGTCTGGCTCTTTGGATGCCTCCTGGCAGAGAAAGGTTTATTGTAAAGGTCCAGACCTTTGCCTGAGTATGAAGTATGTAGATCTTTGGTGGTAGGCAGTGATCCTTCCCTTTCATCTTGGCAATGGAGAGAGATTTCCCTTTTTTTCACCTTGCTTTGTTACCTGCTAATATAATTTCTGTTATTTATGCATTGTTAGTGAAACCTTGCTGTCTTCTAGTTCCCAGAGCAGGTGGTAACAGAGTTCAGTGTACATGTCCTGCTGCTCAGATGGGTGAGCTTGCTGAGTGGGATGCTGCCTGCAAGGAGTTGAAACGGGGTTGAGGAAGGTAACGTCAACCCTGGAGTGAGGAAGGTAACATCATCTTGGCCTTGGCTGTAGCAAAGGAGGGGAAGCTAATGTAGCTGAGTAGCCAGGTAACGCAGTGCAGTGGGGATAAACCACAGAAAATGGAAAAATGTGGCGAGAGAATCGGATGCTGGAGGAGAAAGCAGATACTTCCAAGTGGGAGATTCAGAACAGGTTCTCTGGGTTTGGCAGGGCACGTGGGTTCGTGGATTGAGGAGAAATGGGTTCTGTTGGGAATATGGCTCTTTGGAAAAGGGATAGTAAAATTGGCAGTAGGTTCTAGCAAATGTGGAGGAAATTGGATCATGGAATGTTTCACGATATTAAGTGGAGTTTAGTTTTGTGCAGGGGCAGTTAATGGTGCTTGTTTACTTGAAAAAAGCTGTTGAAACGTGAGAAAGAAGATGCAAACCTGTGAGTGGGGATTACTGGGGAAAGACTTGGTAAAATACTGTGTCCTGAAGGTGAGACACAGAAAGACTTCAGTATTTGAGATTTGGGCATTTTCAAGCAGTACAGGTTAGGTAAATAGACATGAAATGGGCTTGTGGTAGGAATCTTGGGAAGGCAGGGTGTCGGAAGATGATTATAGATGTGTTGAGCGGTAGAGGAAGAAACTGTGGTTCTAATGTGATAAAAGGGATGGGGGATGTAACTTTCCCAATTTTATTAAATGGCGGGTGTCATTACCTCTTCTACTTGAATTCTTTTTCTGTGTTTTCTCCTTACAGAACTAATTTTCTCTTTTTGTCTTTCCTCATGTCCTCTGAGGAATAAGGGAAAGGAAGACAGGAGAAGCAAATGGGTGACATTGTGGTGGTGTGATTAATTTCATGTCACATTTCTGAAGAGGCAGGGATTTATATCTGGGTTACCAGACCTGTCACCTCTGCTTTTCCTCCATTATGGAATGGCTGACATTAAGGTATCTGTTTTATAAGCTATCTGGGTGACGTAGATGCCATCTTAGATTTTATTGTCCCATAAAGATATTGAGAGAATAAACCCTACAGACTTTAAAGATCAGGAAGGACTTCTGTGGCTTAGTCTGACTGCAAACCTTATCTGTGTTTGATTGCAAGACAACACTTGGATAATTTTTCTGAGCTTGGATATCTCCTTCCAGGGGCTTACAAGAGCCAGCTTTCCTGGAATTTACAGAACCTAATTGGAGAAAGGAGTTCTCCTCTGGATCTAGAAAAACTGCTCTGAAGAGGCGACTGCAGCTTTCTGAACTGGCATTAGCCCTCTTGCTGAAAGCAGAGTGGTTTTACAAGCTGTTTTTTGGACGCAGTTTGCCATCGAGGTGCCAAACCTATCTGTTGGTAGGAAATGTTGATAAGAAATGGTATTGTTGATGTGGTCGTAGGATCAACAGTTCACGGATACCCTCTGTTGCTCAGGTGTCAGCAATAGAGGAGCAGTAATGTGAGCCTGACATGAGTCTTACCAGCTCTTTGTTCAGACTGTTCTGGACAGTTTTATTCAAACAAATTATTATCCATTTCATGCTGCTGCTTGGGAAGCTGAAGAACAGAAGCAAGACCTTGGAGTTCTTTGTGGACCCAAGACAATACCACCACAGACTCATATTTGGAAGATTACAATTTCAATAATTTTAATGTTCCACAGAGTTTATTTCTGTCCTTCTCATGACCGATATCTAATTTTTAAGGAATATTGCTGTTTGCAGGGAGGCGCTTTCTGAGGGGGGCTGTCCAGCTGCTTAATCTAATGGCTGGATTATATTATGGCAATTTACTTGAAGGGAACGGTGAATAAAATGTGTACTAGGTGGAAGGGGAAAATTATTTTGGGCCAGGGTGGAATTTGGCTGCAGGTTGCCAACTGGATAGTCACGTCTTCCAGTGTTAACAGCAGTCCTAGAAAAATTAAGTTATTGTGTGTGTTTTTGCAAAGAAGTAGGCCGCTTCCCTTGCACCTCTGAAACAACCAAAGGGTAAAGTAGTCTTTTTTTTTTTTTAATTAAGCTAAGTGTAGGGAGAGTCCAGCATGTTCTGCAGTGTTAGCACAGAATTACATGCCAGAGCTTGCTTTCTGCTGGGTGGGAGAGGTCTTGCCATGTTGTGAAGAAGTGCCCCCAAAGTCTTCCTACATGTCCAGGGAGGTGAAATGGTGGCCCTCCTGTGTCCTGGCCGAAGCCCTTGGAGAAGGCATTTTCTCAGCTTGTCTTTACATGCGTGTGCATGAGTTGTCAGTGAATCTTTATTTTTAGTGTTCTGAAAATGGATGAGCATGGACGCACACAACAACTTAATTTCCAGTACAGAAAAGCAAGAGCTCCTGCAGTGTTCCTTCTCCTACAAGTTTTGTCACAGATTTCTCTATCTGTTACCAGTGTGCTGTTAAATTCCAGCCTTGCCTTAAGCAGCACTTTGATTGAACTCCAGAAGGAAAAGGAGGGCTTTTAGCTCACTGAGGAAGTTGTGCAGCATCCAGATTCATGTCAACTCAGCTTACAAAGTGAAGTTACAAGTTTTGGTATTTTAGAACGTATGGCATTCAGGCATATGTCCCACGTATGTGTCTTACCAGGCATATAAATGTATACTCATCCTAAGCCATGACATAATGCTGCACAGTGGCTTTACTGGGTCGTTGGAAGGTGTGAAGAAAGATGCTGTGGAGATGGACAAACTTGTCCTAGTATGTGGCCAACAGAGGTCTGGGTTTGTTTGGCATGGCAAGGGTGGGTTCAGCATTAGTGTCCTTGCTGGGTTACGCTGAGCAGTGAATGCTGTGGACACCAGGCTTCAGTTAATCTCCAAAACATTGGTGTGAAATATTAAAATCTTAGTCAATACATATACATCACTTGCAGTGTCTGGGAGAGCTGCCTGTCTGGCTGTAGCTGTATAAACCCAGCACTTGGTGTGTTGTGTTAAGGTACCCAGTGCATAATAGATACTGATCTCTGGAGTTTAATAGCTGTTCTTTTCCATTTGGTTTTTGGAACAGTTGTAGCTAGGTTTGTCTTGTGTTAATAATGATGAATTTTTAGAGAATTATGTTAGAACTTCTACTTTCTGGCAGGGGTTTGCACTGAGTGTCTCTTGCTGAGCCTTCTGGATGCCAGCTGAACCGTGAAGATGGTTTGCAGTGCATTGCCTGCTCGACGGGAACAGCTGATCACAGGGATTTCCTGAAGAAATAGTTACATGCAATGTATGCTGGTTTATCCTTTGGCTCTGGTAACTGTTCTGCCTTTAGGAATTGCATGATCAGATCAATTAAAAAGGTGTAACTTTTACAGATGGTAGGTACAGTTCAGTTATCTGAGTTCTAGCTAAATCACTCTCTGTACATGAATCATAGGAGTCAGATCAGCTGAATGATTGGCCTGTCAGGGCTCTGAGCTTACTAATTAATGAGGAAAACAACTGTGTCACTTAGCAGTAATTAGGAAGGTAGAACTTTCCAGAAGACATTGCCGGCTGACCTGATGTCAGCTGTGAAGAGCTTGGAGTGGTGCTGAAACATTCCCCTTCATGAGCCTTCAGGAAGAGTGACCTGGTGTTGCCAGGATCTCAGAAATGGTAGTTTTGGTACTTGACTTCATGGAAAATACTGTCCAAAGCTCCAGCAGTAGGAGCTTTGGTTTTAGTAACACTCTTTGAAGAAAAAGAATCACTTCATGTTGAAATCCTTGCAAGTGCTCTTGTTTTGGCTTTAGGTCAAACCTGAAGAGATGTATGTGCCTCCAAAGAAACCCCACTGCCTTTGCTGTGCTCCCTGCTTGGCCTGAACTGTCGGGGTGGGGAGGAAATGCCAGCAGAAGAGTATTGTCATCAGTTTCTGTTTTGGTGTTTGTGTACTGACAGGTTAGTTTGGCAATATGTGGTTATGTTTGTAGCTGTTTTTATTTGATCGTGTCATGATTCTTCAGTGCTGGCAGTAATGATATCTGCTCTGATTTGTGGGACTCTGGGAATGGTGGCAGGAGGAGCTGCAGGTGTGGGAAAGCGACAGAGCCTGCACTTGGCTGCTGGAGCTTGGGTGTCTTGCTGGTGTCGCTGCCCACTGCGGCTACATGGCCTCATCCAAGATCAGTCTTGGTGTTTTTTGTGTTAGGAAAAGCTTTCGCTTTGCCCTGTGCTGTGGACTAGCTTAGCTCTGAAAATATGAGGGGGAGTCCATGATTTTTGGGGAGAAATGGGAAGATGAGAGCTTTCAAAGTTGACCGTTCTCTATAAAAATCCCTTAGGAGATGGAGTGAGCTGGCAGCTTCCTGCTGCTGGAGAAAATCCCAGCTATGCTGCCCCAGGTACACGTGCTGTTGCCAACACTGAAGTTTTGCAGAGGACAGTTGTCCAACTATACTGAGATGCTGAAGACCCATAGAGGGTCTGTGTAAGCTCTGCTAAAATTTAGCTGTTACAGGTCTGAACAAAGATAAAGACTAACTGTGACCGAACTTCTGCTAGGAGAGTGTGTGGACACCAGTGATACTGCCAGGGCAACCTGGAGAGTGTCAGACGTGATAGATGCTGCTTTCTACATTTCTGAAGGAGAGTTAAATTTTCCCCAATGCTGTGGAGGTTATCATAAAACATGGAGCTACAGTAAAACCATTTCATGGTCAGTCCTGTGACTTCTGTATAGATTGTGATCCTCATTACAAGGGATGACCTCTTCATTGGCAGGAACTGCAAGGAATTCAGGGGAGGAATCGGTGAAGCTGATGAAGAACCAGTCTCAATTTTAGGATATTCCTATTACAAAATTATTCCAAGTGCTTCTTCCAGTTTAGCTAACCCTGTCAACTGTTTTCTCTAGTGTCTGGTCATGTCTTATTTTGAATTAAATCACAACTGTTCCTGTTTCATTTTTAAGAGAATGGCTGAGGTCGTTATATATAGTTGTTATATATTATGGTTTGTTATTTTTCCACAGCCAGACATAACCAGCTATTTAAAAGAAATCTGGAAAATAATTTTGGTGGAAAAATGTAGTTAGAGCAGACTGTGCTGTTCAAAAAAAAATATCAAGAGAAAAGTTTGATTTCAAACCTAAGCTGCTTTTTTTTTAACTCAATTAGATTTTAAAATCTTCTTTTCTGTTGATGTTGGCCCTTTAGTAGGTAAATGGTCTTCAGGAAAAGGATGTACAATGTCAGTTTTGTTAATCGAGGCTTGTTTCTATTTCAGCTATAAAATAATAGAAAAATATAGGTTGCAAGGGACTTCTGGAGGTTATCTGTTCCATATGCGTATTGCTGCAGTTCCAGCATCATGAAAATACGCAAATCAGATTTCTTTTGTGAGATAGAACATATTTTTTATAAAGTTGGTTATTATTATGTCGTCTTTTAAAGATAAGCTGGGTTTTGATTAATGTTGGCTGCTAGTAGGTTGTACTGTAGTATTTAAGCATGTCTTGATCTTTTAATTTCAGTGGTGTTCATCCAGTACTAGATGTTCTGCAAACACAGAAGTGAGTGCTCCTTCCCTGCGAGGCTTACAGGCAAGGGATAAATGGGCCATGTGAAGGAAATCATAATTTTATCTGATAATTGTAATGCTTTCTCTCGCTAATAAAGCACATTATACACTCAGGATTTCAGAGGTTGGGTTTGAGCCATTTACTATGAAAGGTAATATATCACTTGCAGTTGTGTATAAGAGAGAGGAACAACCTTTTGATTCCAGGCTACTTACTCTCTCTGCTCTCAGCTGACAGAGGGCTTTTCTTTTTCCAAAATGAACTGGCTGCTGTCTGTCTTAGCCTGTTTACAGTCTTAGTCTGTCACAATCGCAGCTGGTAATAAGCTTACATGGGGAAAGTAGAAGTGAGAGGAAAGTGTCTAGACCTGTTTGAGCAATCTGTGCATATCACTTTCTCCATGGGAGGAAGATGAGGCTGTCTGGGATGGTCTATGTGGAATTGATAGAGTGATGGAAGTGTTTTCTTTGATTTTGGCTTGGTGCAATTCGGGGCCTTTCTTACTCCTTTGGGACTGCTCTCTGGTAACTGAATCTGAGTTCAAGTGCATCATCGGTAATGATCATGTTTGTGTGGTGTTGAACATAGTTCACTCTGCTCTGTCTGGATGAACTTGGAAATACCCAGCAATATAATGCTCACACGGAGGGCAAGTTGTGCTGGTAGCAGCAATGCACAGGGACGCCAGTGTCGAGCAGTGCTCGTGTTCTTTGGCACAATGTTTATACTCCAAACCTCACCCATAAAGGCCATCGCTTGGACAGCACTTGCACGTTCTTTGGGAGACCAGTCTTCTGGGAAGCTCTTGGCTTCCAGCTCACTGGGAATCTGTATGTGCGATGCATCGTACTGGTGCCACTTAGGTTTAAGGTTCTGAGTGACTGTGTGCTTGAGAGAAGCTCCATGCTAAAAAACATTTCCATTTGAAAGGAATAAGAAAAAGATTCCGGTATCTCAGTTATTCTTGACTAAAAAAAGGAGAGGCGAATTTTTACTAGAGGCTAAGTAGGTGTGTTTCTCAAACTAATTTGCATAGATTTCTTGGCTGTGTTTTGTTGCTGCTTGCTCTAAGTGGATACATCTGGAAGGAGATAGGGCATAGGAAATTCCTATACTAATTTTATATAGGTGCTGTAAGTATGGATACTTCACAAGAAATCAAGTCCTCTGTGGGGGTGGGGGTTGCCATTGGGATTAGAGTGCATTTTAAGTATGATAAAACCCCTTTTTTAAAAAATGGGGGGGTTGTAACAGTGCTTTAAATTAAAATGTTTTAAAAATTAAATTCAAAGTTAACACTGAGAGGCTTTTTACCATTTTATTGAACTTTAGGCACAAAAAGTCTAGCTTACCAAGCTGCTCAGACAATAGGCTACTGTTAGAATAATTCAAACTTTTAAGAACTGATCTCTTAATTAATAGACCTTGCAATTAAAGTATTCCTATATGATGGCAGCACAATTGTTTCTGTCTCTTGACTGGGGCTCTTGGGCACTCCTGCAGTGTCATTATCAGTGGTACATGCAGTGCTCTATTTGGCTGTGTTCTTGTGATTTTTTTTTTTGTGGGGGTTGGTTGGGGTTTTTTTTTTTTGTACACAGGATGAGCAGGGTCCTGTGGGGTACTCTTGGTAAGGATGCTGTGTGAGAGATCAGCTAATTGGCAGTTTGCTAATACTTAAATGGTGGTTTTAAGGGCAGACCTAAGTGTGAAAACCAGGCACTGACATTTTTGCATGTTGCTTATTTGGTATAGTTACCATGTGAGCGCTGTTTGGTAATGTCTCCCCAAAGGGTGTCACCACAAGTGCTAAAACAGAAGAGCTGTTTTCTGTCCTTGCGCAGGCAAGCCTTATCATTGAACAGTGTGTTTTAGATGGTAACTGGAAACTTTGTCTTCCTCTCTGTGATCTCTGGTATATTATCTAAAAGCTCATGGTTATGTTTCCTAGTTAAGGACTTCTCTGCCAGAGAAATTAAAATTTTCAGAGATACATTGTGTTTTTTGGAGATGCTCTGGACTATACTGGACATGGCAAGCTGATCTAATTAGATCTGCTTTGACTAGATTACTTTTAGCAGTCTCTCAGAATATAAATTTTTCTGTGATTCTGTCATTAATGCAGGAATTAATAAATGTTCTGTTTGGATTCTGACTGCAGAAATAGAACTCATGTTTTATAACAAGCTCAGGATATTAATCTCATCTAGGTGTAATTGCTGCTCATAGTGTAGATTTTCTGCCTTGAAACTGCAAGCTAAACTGATGTTTGCATGACCACACCTGTCCCCATTATTTGTCCCTATTTGTGTCAGTCCCTTCTATCAAAGAGCTTGGATCCGCTGCAAAATTATTCCTCTCTAGGGGCAGTGAAAGCAAAATATATACAAATTCCTTAGCAGTTTTGAGCAGAGACAGCGAAAAGCTTTCAGGTGCAGGGTAAGTGTGTATATGTGCAGAACTTTGCTTTAAAATCAAATTATCTGTGTAGATTCTCTCCTCTTCCTGTATAAAGAACAGTAGACAATAATACCTACCTTCATAAATAGGCATTGTGTGCCATTCTTGGAAGCTACAGTCCGATGATTTCCTCAAAAAGCCCTTCTCTGAGCAGTCTGTTACAACATACAGCTTGTGCTAGGCTAGAGCTATGTGACAAAAAATATCCACTGTGCAATTTGATCTGTCTTTAGATAATGTGATTGATTTTTCTTTATTATTTTTTTCCTTGCTGGAACTGATGTTGCTAAGTTGGGTGAGGTGGAGCAGTCATGTGTTCTTTATTGATACCGAGCTGTCCTTAAAAATTAGAATTTCTAAATCATCAGAGAAATATATAGGTTCAGTTAATTTCCGCACAAGGAGTATTGGACAGAGGACATTAGCTAGTGCATGTCCTGGCAGAAGCACACGGAACGAGGAGAGGTAAAAACACGGTGATTAAACTTTGAAATCTTAATAAATTTCACTATACTAAGTGTTCTAGTAAACTTGCATGCTCTGTTAATGCCTGTATTCAGGCATTTGGAATATACATCTAATTTCTGAGAGTTTGAGTCATAGCACATAAATCGTTTGAGGTCTTAGATGATTGCTGCCTAATCTTCTGAAAGTGTATTTTGTTAGAGGACTAACATTTTGTCTGGGAATAGATTTTTTCTTTTTTCTTTTTTTTTTTAGTAATACTTCATATTCCTCTGTTAGCTGAACACCTGGCTGAAGTGCCCCATCCTTCCTTTATTGGGCTGAGGCCTCCGTCACACTGCTGTTGTGGACTTTGGAACACTGCTATGTCCCTTTTTGACCTTGGGAGCTGGATTACCACAACCCTGTCTACCTGGAGCTGCCTTTAACACCATTTCTGTGTTAGTAGGTCAAAAAATAACCCACACTGCCAAGGTCCATACCACCTGAGGAGGCTTAGTCCACGCCAGAAGGAAACCTCGCCTACATTTTTGCCTTCATTTCTGCAGAACCAGCTGCAGGTCAAGTTGTGTGACATGGTGAAGGACATCAGACCTGTGTCCCCCAGGTCCTTCACCATCTTTATAGCTAGTGGTTCTTGCTGTGGTCCTTGCAGCAGACTGAAGTACTGCAGACCTCAAATAAATGACAGGACACTGCCAATAGAGCAGGATTTTGCTTCTAGAATTTTCTTCTGGTGTGACGTATCCTGATAGCCTCAGCTGAGTGCTCTGAGCAGATTTCTAGGTCTTTCTGATTAATTTCTGATTAATGGGGCTATTACTTCCTCCTGCAGTCTAGCAGTTGCCCGTTTTCTGTGAAGGGATAAGATTGGCATAGAAAATAAGCACATTGTATTAATTTAGATTATAGCATTGCCCACTGATTGAGTGCCTTTCCATAAACAAGGCTCTGTAGTCTTTGCCGTATGCTACACACTAAACAATACTCTTTCATGCTCTGATACAGCTTCCTTCCTTGTAAGTTATTTTGAAAGCTGACAAAGAGATTCTTGTACTTAAATGTTTAAATATGTGTCGGCTTTCACTGATGAGAGATTTGAGAGGTACAAAGGCACTGCTTTTATTTTAGGTAGGACAATATTGATATAAAAGTTACTGTTGTCTTAAATATTCAGAAATTAGAGTATTTGTCTCTGACATACAGTAACCTGAGTTTTTTTGACTAGTTTCAATACTGATAAAACTTAACAGAAGTTGTGCAAAATTGACATTGTAAAGAGGAAGAAGTGGAGGTGCTTACCAAATCCTTTGGACAAGCAGAATGCAAAGAAACATCTTTATACCATTGCAGCAGAATTTTTGTTTCGTGTTTGGGTAAAGCGTCATAATCCAACACAGATGCCACGGTCTTTTGGACAGCCGGATTTAATGTCTTGACTATGGAAAGTCGTGACCAAAACTGGTGCCCCATCCTAGCAGAACTCTTCTGGCTGCCTCAGTTTGCTGTGAGGTCTTCCAAGCATCCTCAAGCCATTTCATTCCTGAATGGTTTGTAATGACTGGCCTCTATATCTTCCCTATGTCCTTTCTTGTCTCACTGCTAGTCAGGGATATACTTTCCCTTATGATGGTCTAATTAGTGTGCATGTAGTTTATCACTGTAAATGTCCTACATCTTCTGGAGAATGCGATTGTCTGTGCTAGGACGTAATTGCATTGTACAGCGTGGTGCTGCTTTTTTCCTTAAGTAAGCCCGGAGACAAGACCCAGTGGCTGCCTGCTCTGTAATTCTTGCTAACTCTCAAGGGGGCACTGGGTTATTTGTAGAAGTTACCTGTTGTGAGATGGTGGAATGAGATGTCCATGCAGGAGGACATGAACAGAGTAGCAGAAGCCTTCAGAATATGGGGAAATAGGAAAAATGTTGTGCTATGAATATCCCCAGAGTGATGTTCAGATTTCAGCAATCTTATCTTTGGATAACATTTTGGTCCTGGTGCTGCTTTTGGGTGAATACATGTAATTTTTTATTTTGTGGGGAAAACAGCATGGGTGATTGTGTTGAAATGCCATTAAGCTGTTTTATACAAGTCTGTACAGTAATATCAGGGTTAGAGGGTGCTTAAAACTGAGAAGGTCCATGCTCTGACGCAGTGTCTGGATTTCTCTGCTCTCCTCCAGAAACTCACTCCTGAGCTGACCAGCCTTGCTTTGTACATAAATGTTTTTGTTAGTACCTGCATTTTCCAGTGGACAGAAAGGGCGGAGTAGTGGTGGATCAGTTCAGGGTTTTTTTTCTTTTCACAGAATGAACCAATGTAGCCACACAAACCTTTGTGTGTAAGTACTTGAAAGGCTTCAGTCCTTTTAAGAATTGCAAGTAAATCCTGAAGTTCTGATTTAAATGAAAATTGGTATTTCTAGGAGCTGAAACTTCAGAAAGTGCTTAACTTAGGTTGCGCAGGTGACCTTGTTGATCTGTCAGTTCTGTTTGCAGCATTGTTTATTAGTGCATTGCAAGAGGTGATAATTGTGCAACCTCAAGCAAGGGAAGTGTTTTGGTTACATGGGATGGCACAAGACTTGTTCCTGGATGGGGGAAAGATTGCAGCCAATGGCTGTTGCTTTCACTCTGGAGCTGAAAGGAAGGAATCTGTCTGCAGATACAGAGCATGTTGCATTTTTTCCCTTTTGGAAAGTTATCTTTGCAACCATAAGTTGGAAACTACATGCTGAAAGTTGCAAGGGCTGGGGGGACAGTGTTACTTTTGCTAGAGGGGCCAAGTGGTCCCGTCTTGTGTGAGAGAGAGCAGACAATTTGTTTTCAAGCTCTGACAAATGATCCCAGAACTGTGGCTGGGCTCCAGCCTCTCCTTCTTAGCAGCTTTTAATGATTGACTTAAATATTTTTATAGTATATTGGGTTTTTAACCTCTGGTTTGTTTTCTCTCTGCAGGTGGAAGAATCTGAGGCCTTTATCCTCTGCCAGCTTTGCAGTTCGGGTAGCCTCTGATTTCAGACATCTCATCATTTCCGCCTGCCAACCTGTCTGATATGTCGGGACCCGTGCCGAGCAGGGCCAGAGTTTACACGGATGTGAACACACACAGACCCCGAGAGTACTGGGATTATGAGTCACATGTTGTTGAGTGGGGGTAAGTCTCTGGGCTGCCTGTAGATGTCCCTGGACTGGGATCGATCCCTGTAGGATCTGGCGTAGTGGTGCGTGGGGAGTTCAGGCACCTGTGCTATGTTAGGGTTTTTCATGCTTGTTGACAGATGTCTAGCACGCATGGCAGTGTTAGGATCACAGCTTTTCTTCGGAATTGCAGAAACGGCAGAATAACCTGTTGTGTGTCTGAAAGTGATTCTTGTCGAATTCTTAAATCTCCAGCAGTGCAAGAAGAACATTTTTAGCAGCTCTCAAGCGTTTGTTTTGAAGAATTTTTGTTAGGTAGTCAGGAAACTTGTCCTTTCAGAGGGCAGAAAATCTTTATCTGAAACAGTCTAACCAGTCCTGGGTGTGGGGCTGAAAAGAAGTGAAAAGACATCTGACTTTGCTTGTGACTTGCCTGAGTGAAGACTCTCAACGGACTTAAATAGGTACATGCTATTTTGTGACTTGTTGCTCAGCTCTCTGTGAGTGACTGGAAAAGACATGTCTGCTTCTTTTTGAAGGAAGGTGTCTAAATTGAGCTTATGACTAAACCGTCCAAGAATCAGACAGCAGTAATGCCAGCTTCGTAGCTCTGCGTTCCTGCTTTTGTATAGCAGGGCCCAGACTTAAGTTCTGCCCTCAGCTTTGTTGCAGTTCCTGGTTTCTGAAATGTACAGACTCTTCTGAGTGTAAGTGGCGTTTTGTGCCCTAGTCTGTTTTTAAACAGGCTGGCACTTAAATTTTTGGACTTACTGGCTTCAGTGATTTTTAACAACATTATACAAGATAAAAAATGTAGCTTCCAAATATAGAGACACTGGTGGAAGGGATAGCTCGAGTTTGCTGATGCTGAAATGCATGGTTGGGCTTATGTTACCTAGTAAAGAAGAATTAAGTTCTGGATTGAATCTAACCTGAGTGAGTACAAGCTCCCTGTTTCTCTCCTAATTCTTAATCATCGCTTTCAGGAGATGTAAGGCACTAGTTAATCCACCTTGTCTGGAAGGTGAGGCAGTGATTTAGTGTTAAAGATTGGTTTGTAAATTCTGATGGAAAAGACTGAGCTCTTTGGAACTTTTTATCTCCACAGAAATCAAGATGACTACCAGCTAGTTCGAAAATTAGGCCGAGGCAAATACAGTGAAGTATTTGAAGCCATCAACATTACAAATAATGAAAAAGTAGTTGTTAAAATTCTCAAGGTGAGCTGGGGATTGGGCAAAAGATAAAATCTGTCCTGAGGTGATCAGGAGGCCAGAAGGTGCAGCATTTGGTCTAAAACGTTCAATGTTCTAAAACTGAAATCCTTAAAGCCTGACTTTGGAATGTCATTCAGTGAAACAGGCCATCGTTTTGAGCCTCCTAATAGAAGCCCTACACTTGGTTATTAAGACAGATCTCTGCCTGTAAAGAATTAACCTCTATCTTAAAGAAGTCCTGATGTGCAATACATTTTTACTTGGACCTAAGCAACGCTTCAACAGCTGACTAGAAAATTCTCACCTCTTCTAACTACCATGCCCTGGCATGCTGTCATGTGCAGAGAGGCCTATGAGCTAATGGGATCATGTCCTTTAAAGCCACTGATTAGATTTAGGGACTGCTAACCTTAAAATTTTCATTTGTGCTCTGCATGTTCCATTGCACATGTAATATCCTTTGAGACTGAGAGAGGGTCTTGTGGATGCTGGTTATTTCACAGCCTTGATTGGTGAAATAACTTCATTTAGTGGTCCTCAGATAGCTCATGGACTTCTCATAGTTATACATTTACCACATGCCAGTTAAGAAGTTTTGGACTTCCGATCATGTTCAGACAGCTTTCAAAAAAATATGCCATCTTCCTAACCCTCATTCACATGAAACTGATGTTTGTAGCTGTCAGGGTTGTATGGTTAGAAAGGAGACTGCAGGTATTTCAACCCTTACTGGAATGATATATAGTCAGGTAACAACAAAATCTAGCTGTTTGAACTTAACTTGCAGAGGCTCCAATGTATTTTGCTGACTTGCAGTCACTTGTGCTACCTTGGTCATCTGCATGTTGAGCTGTCTGTTAGCCTCACTTTATTGGAGCGCGAGCTGTCTGTTAGCCTCACTTTATCGGAGCACTTTGTCTTACACTTTGGGTTTTTATTCCTCAGCCTGTTAAAAAGAAGAAAATCAAGCGTGAAATCAAGATCTTGGAGAACTTGCGAGGCGGTCCCAATATAATCACTCTTGCAGATATAGTAAAAGATCCTGTGGTGAGTATAAAAGGAAATTTAAGGGTACAATGGGGTTATGGGTGAAGTTGCTGTGTTTGACTTCAGCTCTGATCTGGCTTTTTGTTTTCCCCTGCTCTTAAATCCTGCTTTTGAATTGCTTAATCAGATCAGCTCTTAATCTGATTAACTTCTTTTAGAGGGCCCTTCCCCCACAGGTCCCTTCAGCCCCTCATTCGATAAGGATGAGATACCAGTGAACTGAGACAAGTTAATTCATTCTTCAGACAGTGCTGCCAGGGGCTGCACACTTTGGCTTTGCTTTCTCTGTCTGAGGGGAATCAGAAGTATGTCTGAGGCAGAGGGGCTTCTAGCATTTTAAGAGTAAAAATGGTTTAATTCATTACCCTAAATGAAAATATATTATCTCAACTTAACGTGGCTGAACACTTTTCTCTCTGTTTTAGTCTCGGACACCCGCTTTGGTTTTTGAACATGTAAACAACACAGACTTTAAGGTACAGTGTGGGATGTGAACTTCTAATGTTTTCCATTTGAAAACTACTCGTAATGTTTTTTGGGGGAAAGGCAAGAACGTAGGGGGCAGGCAGGTTATTTAATAATTTCCTTCCAACATAGTAACTGTCTTTAAAGGTAAATACACGTTAGTCCTTTAGTACCATTTTGCCACAGGAGTTACAAGATGAGAATCCAGATTCCAAGTGGTGTTCTAACCTTCGGAGCAAATTAATCTGTTATCTTGTGGACCAGCAGTGCCTGTCTTTTTGAAACATTTTGTTTGATGTTCAGTATATAACTATTGGAACTACTTTAAATGTGGACAGCTGTTTCTGTGGATTTCCATACTTCTGGGAAAAGGGATTTAAATGTTTATTTGTCCCCTTCCCTACTGACCTGCCTTAGGAGAAGAATGGCTGTGCAATGCCGTCTGGAATAGCTGCTTAAAGTTGCAGAGCACCCGTGGTCTTTTTAAGACCCAGTCTGCAGGGCATAACGCATCGCACTGGTGGTGGGCAAGTGCCACCTGAGGGAGCTAGTGACAGGAGTCAGAATGTACTGTCTGAGCAGAGCTGGAAGTAAACTGTGTATGTGATTTTTAAGGGGAGAGGAACAGTCTCATGAGAGTCGGGATCAGAGTAACTTGGGAAACTTTCTACTGTTCCTTCAAATGGATTTGGAGAACTGCAGCAGCAGAGTACAGGGGTGGGTTGTTCTGGAGCGGCAGGGATGTGATATTTTTCTTGGGTGTTGAACACTGATAGTGTGTTTGTATCCCACAGCAATTATACCAGACATTAACAGATTATGATATTCGATTCTACATGTATGAGATTTTGAAGGTAAGTTGGTGTTCTGCTGTTCTACTGGTTTATTTCTAGGATTTGCACTCAGATGATTATCATGTCACTAAGCAGGGGGGAGAGAAGAGAAAGCCTGTGGAAGAATTGGATAGAAAAATACATATCATCAGTATCAATTGTTCAGCTTTGTTTCTGTAACAAATTGTAGTCCTTTTTTTGCAGGATAGCAGAGCCGTTGGGTAAACAGAGATAATTTAATATCCTAAATCAAAAGTACATGTAGCCTCTGAAAACAGAAAATTGTAAGCTGTTGCTGGCTGGTTTTGTGCCCTAATGTAATGTGAGTCAAATATATTTGTCCATTCTTCTGAAACAAATATTTTCTCTTCAGGAGTCTAGAGAAGGGGAGGCTTGTTTCATCAATAGTGGCTAGTAACTCTGCTCTTAGGGAATCTGAAATTCCATTTTTATGAGGAAGTACAGGAGGTGAAGTCAAAACACTTCTGTTGCTGGGGCCCCCGCCCTCTTTGAGAGGGGGCTCAAGAGGTGTTTTCTGTGGTCCACAAGTCTAGTCCAGATATAATGATGGACAGTAAAGTCTTGCCATCTAGTTACACTTGGTATATTTGGAAATACTTCTGAATATGATTGAACTCAAAAAGTTCTTGTGACTCGAGCATTTGTTTCTTCATATGTCACCTACAGGCTCTAGATTACTGCCATAGCATGGGAATCATGCACAGAGATGTCAAACCTCACAATGTCATGATTGACCATGAGCACAGAAAGGTAATAATGTGGGGCAGGCTGGAGAGGTCCTACTTTTCTCTTGGTAGACTAGGATCCCTTTTGGGTGCTCCTGTGTAGTGGTACTAGCAGACATCTTCAAGGGGGGCTGCACTTCCATCATGTGGAGAATTGTAAAATGAAATTTTATAAGCTGCTTAAGTTTTTGAGTTACATGTAACCCATAAATAGGGTTGGTAAGAGAGGTATTTTATTTAGGCTGGTTGGTGATCAGATGGGTGTGGGGAGAATATCTAAACAGATACTCTGATCAAATTAATTCAAAATAGAAGATTTGTAAATGAAGCTTCAAACTAAACTCACCTGTAGTGTGGTTCAGCCAGTGGAGAACTGGAGCATCCCTTGAGCCTTTTTTCTTTGTTTTCTACCATTTCTAGCTTAGACTAATAGACTGGGGTTTGGCTGAATTCTATCACCCCGGCCAAGAGTACAATGTCAGAGTGGCTTCCAGATATTTCAAAGGACCTGAACTCCTTGTAGATTATCAGGTAAGAATTACCAGGATTTATCACTGACTTTTGCATGGAAAGTCTGTGCCATTTCAAGGTAGCAAACCAGAAATTAAGGTGTCTAGAGATGTGAAGCTAAAGACAGTCCATTCTAAAATGTATCACAGACAGCCCTAGCTATAAAGCCACTGAATTAAAGAAACTAATGAGTAGTCTAGGACCTGAGGAAGCACCGCAGAACTGTCATCATGGATCTTGGAATACAAATGTTGAATATTTTTTAGCAAGGCTGCTTTTGCAGTAAGGTATAGGAATGAAACAGAGTCCTTGTGGGAATAGGTAGTACTGCATGAACTTCTAAATTAAGCTATAAAAACATCCCCATATCTGATGGTACTTTGCACTATGGAAACGTTGTGGGCTGGAAATAGTGCTACTGGTGGCTTTCAGATTTGCTGGTTCTGAATGAAGGCACTTCCTCATCTGCCCAGGTACCTTGTGGAGTCCACTCCTTTTGTTGCTTGTGATGCTTCCCTTCTCAACATTATTTCTCAATGATTCATAACATTGAGATCTGCAGTGAAAATATTAAAGACCTTTTTCTATCTTTATGGATGAGGATGGAAATAGTGCTGTTCTGCTAATTGCTGTATCCCAGTTTGAGTAACTGGAACACTGAGCTGAACAATGATCTAATGATAAAGATGCATGAAGATATTTCAGTCTGCTCCCAGTGTAATGTGGCCACGCTTGTATCACTGGAGGGAAGGGGGACCCTGTTAGTATTGGGAGTCTGTTCTGCTTAATTTGTTAGAAATTGAATTGTCCTTCTGGTTTTGTACAGATGTATGATTACAGTCTGGATATGTGGAGCTTGGGTTGCATGTTGGCTAGTATGATATTCCGAAAGGAGCCATTTTTCCATGGCCATGACAACTATGATCAGGTGAGAGCTGGTCATGTACAATCTCTGTTCTCTTAGCATAATGAAGGTTTCCTGGTTACACTTCTATCGAGGGATCCAAAGAAGAATTTAAGCATTTCTCTAATGGCTTCTTTGCTCATTTTGAAGCCATGTTCCCTTTCTCAAGTGTGCAAGATTATCCAACCACTTAAATAGAAATAGATTTATAGTGCTTTGTATTTATGAGCTCCTTAGTGGATATCTGGAAAAAGTTAAAACACAAGTTATATTAAGGTTGGTGTGTTCTGGTACGTAGGTCGACTATTCGTGAGGTTATGGAAAGCCCCTGCCACTATCCACCCTCCTTCCCCTCTGTATAGAAACTGCATTTGGTACAGTTTTATATAGATTCTGAAATCTTTGATGTGTTGCCTTTAGGCAAAATTGTTTATACTTTAACATGTGCTCTGCATCTGAACTAATGTGCAGACATTCAAGGACAGTGACCTTCTGTTCTCAAACCTTCATTCTGGAGCCTCCGGGATGGCACTTCAGCCTTCGCATGCAAGTTACAGAGTTACTGCTTTTTTGACCAATTATTCTTGCCTTCCCACCATGTTGGTTTTGAATATTTTCTTGCTACAAAAGGAGTTACTGTTGCAAGATTTCAAGTTTTAGTGATGTAAGGGTATGCAGCTCCCTCCTGGCTGTCTTGGGTTACTGACACTGACCGGAGGCATGTTCATGATACCTGTGGTTGTATGTGGCTGGGGAAGTCGGAGCCACAGGGGTTGACCCTGTGGCTGCTGGTTCAGAGCACCGAGATCAAGGATTTCAAGCTCCCAAGGGAATGTGCTGCTGTGTATCTTCACACTGGCTCTGGCATTATCATACCCTCACAGTAGTGACTTCTTTTGTTTGCTTCCCAGCTGGTGAGGATAGCCAAGGTGCTGGGAACAGAAGATCTGTATGACTACATTGACAAATACAACATTGAACTGGATCCACGTTTCAATGACATCTTGGGCAGGTGAGCCAAGGTCCAGAGTAGCTCATAAGCTCTTGGTAGACCAAGACAGTTACTGCTTTGTCAACAGACCTTGAAGTAAACAAAAACTTACACTTCTGGGAGAAAACAGAGCCAAGGTTCTTGAGAAGTTGCTTTGTGCCTTTGATCCCTTTTGCCAGCGCTTCCCATGGTCCTTTCTCTGCAAATGGACTTGAGGAAATGGTTTTAAATGTCATCAAGGCACTAAATGAGCTGCTAGAGCATAAAACATGAAGGGTAAATGCTCCCTCCAGTATTCTGGGGAAAAAACCAAAACAGTGTTTCTCAGAATTACAGTGCAGAAAACCAGGTGCTGCTTCAAATAGCAGTTATGTATTTTTTCCCTCAGAGTTATTTTGTGTGACATATACCAAAACTACAAGGAACTAATGTTGGGGGCATAAGAGCAGAACAGAAGCTAGGATTTTAGGCCTGTAAATACATTCTAAACTTGAGTCCTCATGCTGTCCAGGGCTGTCTGTGGCGGCTGTGCCGTCACGTGGAGACACTGTGTACTGCTGCTTTGTGCTCTGGTATGGCTCAGCCCCGTTGCTGCCACACCAAGCAGCGGCCCCTCTTGGAGGCGGACATCTGTCATAGTTCTTGCTCTTTAAAACAGTGAATTTTGGCATTGATGTCCTCTGCCTACCCTGATTTGGCTATCTTTTTCTGCAGACACTCCCGTAAGCGATGGGAGCGCTTTGTTCACAGTGAGAACCAACATCTGGTGAGTCCAGAAGCTCTGGATTTCTTAGACAAGCTGTTGCGATATGATCACCAGTCAAGACTCACAGCAAGGGAAGCCATGGAACATCCCTACTTCTGTAAGTATCAGCCACTGTCATCGTCTGCTGTCCACAGAGTTCTTCCTCTGCCTCTGGGAAATCTCCGTTCCAGTAGGTTGTGCAGATAGGAATGGCAACATAACAAGCCTGGTCTTTGCAAATAGCTGTGCTGGAGCTGAGGCTGCTTGTGTCTGTGGTGGGTAAAGTAGGGCACTGCCACCTACATCAGCCGAGGAACAAAGTGTTATATGCCCATGTCAGGCCAGTGAATCAGCACCACTGTGTTAAAGAAGCTCTGGTGCTAAACCCATGCTAATTTCAGCAAGTGTCTGTGTACACAGATTTCCTGTGTTTTGATAAAACGAGAGAATTGGTTTGTTGAGAAACAGGCCCTTTTAACTTCTTTTGGTACTAAATGTGTACCTTAGTGAATGGTATATTCAGGTCTTAGTTCTGCAAGCAAAAATGTAATTTTCACTGGTAAACATTTCTAAATGCTTGCTGTTCTTCACAAATCTTTATATTTAGGTGTTTGAAACAGCTGTAACAATGCAGAATACTCATTGCTCAGTTATATTTTTTCTTGCTGCTGAACGGACTTGTTTAATTAACGAACAGTATAGATCTGTTATGCCTGTGGCAAATGTTCAAGTGAACTGTTTTGCAAGTATGAGCATTAGTAAAGCTTTGAATGTGAGAGTTGGATAAACAGCTAAATTAACTTGTGTCCAAACAGGTTGTGCTGAACTCAGCATAAGGAAGGGCAAAACTTGAAATTCCCTTATCTGATGCAGTAGGCTTGGGAGGCAGGAAGGGAGTGTCTCTGTTCAGATGGTAGTGTTATTTACCCACAGCTGAAAATAAAGAATTAGCGAGTAAATTTGGAACATCTTACAGAAGACAACAAGCTCCAATGACACTCATTGCAGCTCACAGGCTGCTGTGGGTGGTATAGAGACATGACATATGATTGTCATTTGTGATAATCTTTCTGCTTTCTACACCCATTTTCTGAGTTTGGCTTTATGCAACTGTGCAGTTGCTTAGCACAGAAAGGAGATGAACTTCGCCTTCATTTCATTCAGCTTTTGTTATCAAGCAGTCGGTCCTGCTGAACTCCAAAGCGCAGCATTTAGGCGACTTTGCAGTGATCATGTTACCTAGGTACCATCTTGGGTGCTTCCCACTGGAGTTGGTGGAATCTTCTGTGTTCTGGTAGATGATGGTTGATATTATTTGATGTACGCAGCTTGGCAGGAGTGGCTGAGCACAGAGATCATGGGCAATCAGAGTGCTTCAGCTGCTCTCTGGTAACACAGCATCTAAGGGTAGTGTGCTCTTCCTAGATCCCATTGTGAAAGACCAAGCTCGGATGGGCTCATCCAACATGCCGGGTGGCAGTACTCCTGTCAGCAGTGCGAGTATGATGTCAGGTCAGTTCTGCTCTTCACTGTTCTTGGTGCATGCCATTTTAAAGCATTTATATGCGCTGTGTGGATGTGAGGATCCAGGAAGATGAGTTCTGCAGGTGGGGCATGAAGTCATCTCCTAGGACCAATGACAAGGGCAAGGAGCGCTATGATGAAGTTGGTGGGAGAGTGTGATAAGGCCTCACTGCAGCCTGACCCGTTTTTCTGGTCTCGTTTTAAAGAGTGCTTTGCAGTTGGGTTTTCTTGGCAGCAGTTTGAAGGACAGTGATCCTGCCATACATCTGCTCGTCAGTGACACTTCTACGTACACAAATTGCACTTTTTTCAGAGGCTGCAGAGAACAGTGACAGATCTTTTACCTCGGCTTATTTTGGCAGCTCTGAAAATATAACAAAGCAGCAGCAAACAGACCTGCAAAAATACCATTTCATTTAAGAAGATGAGCTGTCCTGAATAGCAATGCACAGGTTTCACTCTAATTCCTGTTTACCTGTCTCTCTTCCAGGGATTTCTTCAGTGCCAACACCTTCACCCCTCGGACCTCTAGCAGGCTCACCCGTCATTTCTGCCACCACCACTCTGGGGATGCCCGTTCCAGCTGCTGCAGGCGCTCAGCAGTAGTGATGGGCTCTGTCTCCTGCTGCCTGAGCTGAGTCAGGTGGGGAAGAGGTTTCCCCCTCCACCTCTCCTCAGGATGCAGCTCGTGCCTGGCAGGGGAAGGGAGGGGATGAACGCTTTGGAGGCACCGTGTCTGAACTGTTGCTTGTGGATTTATAGTAGTTCAGTCATTATATACAAAATTATTATAGGCTGATTTTTCTTTTTTTACTTGAACTTTTCGTAACTCAGGGGTTTCCCTGAAAATACCTACAGATGGAATATTTCTCGGACATTTTTTTTTGGCCCCCCCCCCCCAAAGTATTCTTCATTTAAGAAATGAGTCAACAGCATTTCCAAGCTCTTGCATCCTGCTGGAAATCTCTTCTCTTCATGTTCCCACCATTACTCCTCCATGAGCCTACACCTTGGGGGATCGTGCTGTTCTCCAGAGACTACCAAACCAAGTCTTCGTGAAGCAGGGGAGGGGGATTCTTAAAGTACCACTCACTTTAACCCCATGTCCTGCATATGACTCAGCCAGGGTACACTGAGGAGACAATTCCAGTATGGAGAGGTGGTATAATCTAAAAAGAAGTAAGTGCAGATAATGTCTGAGACCCTAATTGGTTTGAATCTCATCTCCTTAGGAGCCAACCAGAATGCCAGCTCACCTCCTTGCATGTAATTTTAGTCTTCAAAGATGAAGTTACTGATCCAATTGGAGTCCTTGCCACCTACTCAGGAAGGTGCTCCTGTAGAGTAAGCTGTACTCTGATCAGCCCCTTTCTCATGGAGGGTTCTTCCTGCCATTGCTCGGCTTGGATCTCTGGAATTAGTTTGTTATTGGGTAATTGGTTTTAAATTGTTTATATAGGTTTCAAGCTGGTGGCTACTTAAAGCTGGAAAAATCAGACTGCGCCAAGTCAGATCACATCTTCACCCACCATCCCCTCCCTCACGTGCCATGTGGTGAGAATACCAGTTACCTCACAGTCTTGTAAATATGCACTGAGAGGAAGGAGCGAGCAGATGTTAACTTAAACTGAAATGGTAGATCAGTAATTGTGGACAAATATTATCATTGACAACGGAAAAGCACCCTTGTTACAGCCCTGCTATCCCTTGCTGTGTATATATACTTTGTCCTTCATATGTGAAAGATCCAGTGTTGGAATTCTTTGGTGTAAATAAACATTTGGTTTTATTTATCGAGGTTAGATTTAAGTTCCCTGTGTAGAGGCCTCACTGGGGTGGTGGTACACTTTGACACAGGAGTGGCTGACAGCCCTGCACATACTGGGGGGGCCAAGTCCCTGCTCCCACGCACCTCGCAGGGTGAGCAGTGTGGAGTAGCCTTACTCAAGTGTCACAAGCTAAAGTGTCTCCTGAAGGAAGGACCTTTTGCCATAAAACAAAAAAAAACCTCTTCGGTCTCAGCCCTGATGGATGAGTGGAGATGCTGAACCAATTCATAAGGGTTTTTTGTGTGTGTTGCCATTTATTGGATTTCAGTGACTTGTTTTCAGTCACAGAACGCCTGTGGGGCTCAGCAGGAGCAGTTTTAGGCACAATGGCTCCCGTCCCCCTCGGTGACTTCCCATCCTAAAGCCATCGCAGCAGTTGCTTGTCCTGGGTGTTGAGTGCTCTTCCTATTCCTCAGCAAGTGCTGAAGCCTTGACCTTCAGCTCCTGCTCGTCATCTGAGCACCTGTCCCTCATTTGTTCCTTCTTGGGTTGGCGATGGCCATGTACTTCCAGGTCAGTTAATTTTGCACAGTAGGGTGGAATGTGTGGGCTGGGTTAAACCAACGGAGAGAAAGGGGGCAGGAGAACATGGAACAGCCCCTTTCTGTAATGATTCCTGGCAGGGGAGATAAGGTTTTTCACATGCACCAGGGTAGCTTTCTCCTCCATGACTTCATCCAGTGGGAATACATTGTACTTAATCTTTTATATCCTGGAGTGATGTGAAAGTTGGACCGTGTTGACTGTTTCCTTGATGTGCTGTAACATAAAAGCACCCCCTATGACAAAAATACAGCTTGCGGTTGTTTGCACTAGATTGTGAGCTACATGGGATGTTCAACCCAGTGCTTTCCTGTTATTCCAAGCGAGGGAGGTTTGTAGAGCAGAGTGCTTGCAGCTCCCCCTGGCCTTCAAGACATGGATAAGCCATATGGAAGAGGGGACTGCAGGTGGCTGGCAGTCCCGAAGCCTGTCAGACTGTGCACGAGGAAGCACACGAGCCTGCGCACAGACGGACGTTTCTGGAAGTGACAAGCCCTCACACGAAGCACGGGGTGCTTCTCATCTCCACTGGTGCCTCGCTGCTCTCTTGGCAATGAAATTCAGAGGGGTTTCTTGAAGGGTAATTTTTTTATGGGGTGGCAGCAGCCCCTGGGTGTCACACCGCGGTGGACGTGTATTCCACCCGCGACTGCGCTGGGAAGAAGCTGTGCCGTGGAGGTCTAGGGGCTTGGTTTAAATTTTTATTATTTTTAGTAAAACACCTCGATGGAAGGTCGCCGGGCACTGCGCGTGCCGTCCGCGCCCCTCTGCGCATGCGCAACCGCGCCCCTCCTGCCCACGGGATCCACCTCAGGGAGCTGCGCCTGCGCATTGAGGCGCCGTGACGTGCCGCCCGCGCGCCGGCAGCGAGAGGGGCGGGG
>WEKW01016517.1:306024-328308 GCA_013389905.1 Sula dactylatra | reverse complement strand
GCGGGGAGCAGCCGGGTCCGCCGCCTGACCGGAGGCCGGGCCCTTGAGCTCGGCTTTTCCAGGCTGCCCACCGCGGCAGTGACCGGGGGGCTGTGCAGCAGCGCCGGGGCTGGCCCGGCCTGGCGAAGCATCGTGTCAGTGCCACTGCCTGCACGTTGTTGCAGGCGCTGGGAACGCAGCACTGCTTCCCCCTCCGGATCCGTGCTCCGGTCACCCCTCTCCGGCACCGGCGGGGGCTGTGCCTGGGTGCTCATCAGCCTGAGCCGTTCCAGCAGCTGTTTTTAGCTGTGGAAGTAAATAAAAATCCACTTGCGGCTGGTCAGACAGACCTTTGGTGACGGTATGGTTTGAGTTACAGTGCAATAAGCCCCTGCACTCTGAGCTTGTGTTTCTGGCTCCTCTTCAAAGTGTAACTGACGCTGCGAGTTAAGGTTTTGTGGGTGCACAAAAAAGGTTTTGAAATACGATTTTTTTGGTACTACTTGCAGCTATTGCCCGCTGTACATTTGAACAGTGTTAATATTGGGGTATTTGCCAGTAAATCCCAAAAGAGGGGCCCGCAATACATGCTCCTTCCTTCATACTACTTCTTAAGTTCTTTGGGCGTGAACAGGAGTTTCTTCTTTCATAGGCTTTGTCTCCTCCTTCCCGAGGCTTCAGTATGTGACAGCCCGGTGTCTGATTGTCACAGGGAACAGCCAGCTGAGCAGAGCTGGTTTCTGTTCATGTACAAATAACTTTGCTTGCACAAGGGGCGGGAAAGGAAATAAAAGGAGATTGTGGTCACTGGGTGAGCGTTAGAAACTTTGACGTTACCAGGAACTTGGTGTTTAGAGGGGACTTAGAGATCTGATGTAGGCTGTTACAGCTTGTTTTCATCCAAAAAATATTTTAAAAGGGTACTTGGAGAAGAGACAGCATCCACTGCTTGACCTACTTAGCGTCTGTGTGTCTGAGTAGCCCACCCTCCTGCTGTCTCCCATTCAGACACCACAGAAAGCAGTGCTTCCTGCCAGGCGCTCGCATGCAGCTCCCCGGGAGTGGGGAGAGGGCTGGGGCAGTGCCGAGATGCCACGTCGCAGAGGAATGCACTCCTTGAGTTGCTGCTGGGAGGGTGGGACGTTGAGAAACAGCTGTTTCTCCATCGGGATCCTTTTAATTCCTCCCACCCCAAATCCTATTCAGACACGTCTGTTATCAAATGAATCCTGTTGGATCCTGAGAGCAGTGTTAGTTGCATCTGTTGGAAAAAGCCTTTAAGTAAAGGCAGCGTTTGCAGCCTTGTCCTATGCTCCAGCCCCGTGGCTGCTCAGCAAAGCCTCCTTAGTGGAAACTCCTCCGGTGTGGGACATCAGGTGGCCCTCAGCCACCTCTCTCCTTCCTCGCGTGAGGCAGCGGTGACAAATGCCATGATGCACTGTGAAATAGCAACCCTTCTCAGCTCCCTGGGAAGCGCTCTCGTGTCCTGTAAGTGCATTTAACCCATCTGAAACCAGAGCACTGTGTACTTCATGTGTTATTCCCTTCCCTACCTGCCCCTGAGTTCATGTGCCCCACGAAACAGGGATATTTGTTTAATACTGGCTAACCTGTGTGTATACTAATAGCTGGCAAGTTTGTGTTTGTTGGGAGAGAAGCCAATACGCTCGTGATTCGTTAACTCTGGTATATGTCCTTTCTTGTGACTGTTGCTGTCAATGGGGAGCTGCTCGCTAGCTGGGAGTCAGTAGGAACTCCATGAAGTCATGGTCTTAGGAAACACTTGACACCTGAGCTGGCAGCTGCGTCAGAGAGCAAACAGTAGCAGGATGGCTTTGCACGGCTGTTGCGGTCCTGAACGGAGCCATGATCTGTTAGGGAGTGTGGGAGCCGAGGGTGAGGGTTCCGCTCAGGCAGCGGTGATGGCTCCCACGTCAGGAAGAGCAGTGGTTGCCTCCCAGGGTGGGACCAGTGGGGTTGATAGGGAAGCAGTGGGGGTGCCCTGCGAGCCGTGAGGTGCCCCTGATGCTGAGCCTGTGGAGATGGGGACAGTCAGCTGGTGAGTCACCCGCCAGGGTCGTACCTAGCCTGTCCTGGCAGGGCGTGTGCTGACTGTCCCCTGTCATCTCCCTTGGTGTGTGTGTGTGTGACATCACTGAGTGGATTTTGTCCCCTTGATCTGAGTTGCTGCCCCCCTGTGTTGGCATTGCCTATCAGCTTGCCTCTTTTGTGATCTTCTTACAGACTTTGATTCTAAGAAGAAAAGAAAAATGGCAGAAATTTATCAGGCTCTGAACAGCGACCCCATCGATGTGGCCGCGCTCAGGCGGATGGCTATCAGCGAGGGGGGGCTCTTGACAGATGAG
Organism: Sula dactylatra; assembly: GCA_013389905.1. NCBI lineage: Eukaryota > Metazoa > Chordata > Aves > Suliformes > Sulidae > Sula > Sula dactylatra. The sequence continues at coordinate 325,963 of WEKW01016517.1, read as the reverse complement.
ATTCGTTGCAAAGTGTGGCCGAAGCTGCTAAGTGTTAATACAGACGACTTGCCCCCTCTTCCAGGTATGGAACAGCCTGGACTCGGGTGCTTTGGAAGAACGACTCGGTGATCTTTGTGCACGCTAGAGGAAGGATTGCAGAGGCTGAAGCACGGGCTTTCGGACCTGCCTGTTCCCTGTGTGTGCTGGTGCATTTCCCACCAAGCTCATGTGCGAAGGGACTCGCGCTGCAGCACAAACACCATAGCTTTGCACACTGTGTTGTATGTAAATGGCAGATTTGGAAAAACACAACTTCCTAAAAACATTTCCATTGTGCTGTGAGGGTGTTATTATCTTTAGTGACAGTGATGGAAATTAGTCCCTTTGGATGCAGTTGGTGTGGCCCTGAGCAGTTAGCTGGCATGTGTAAGTTCATCTGCAGCAGAAAGTATCAAACTTATTTTTTGTTGCTTCCATGGAGAGGTGGCTGTGCTGAGCCCTGGCTTGGCCGAAATACTTCCAAGGTGTCTCTTCCAGGCATAGATGAAGCAGATTGTTGCATGAAGCATGTATGGTATTTGGTCAGAGTAGAAGCAGGGAAACTGACCTTCCTGATGAGATACCTGTACAGTTTTTAAACCTTAGCAATGCAGAAGCTCCAAGTCCCGTAGCTTTTACAGCCACTGTCCCTGGGACAGATTTTGTTGTTGTTCCTGAATCTGTGTCCATTCAGAAGTGTGCATCCCCCCACATCAGTCAAGAGCCCGGTTATATCAGGTGATCAAAGCTGCTGGAAGACAACATTTAATCTCACATGATTGCATCGATACTTCAGTGTGCCAGGAAATTCTTCTCTCTTCTGTTTTAACTATCTTAGCTACCCGTGGGTGGAGTTTTCTTCTGAATTATTTCTATTTAATAAACTGTTCCTTGTGGTCTCCACAGAGTACCATGCCTTGTTGCTGCTTAGTATGTTTTGAATCGCACAGCAAAATTGTGGAGCAGAGATGTTTCCGGGAATGCTGGGAGCAGTGTCAGTTTAAGCATTTTAACGTCTGCTGTTTAAAGAAATAATAGTCTCGTTTCCTCAAACTGAAGTGCCATTGGTGTCAGAGTGTGCAGCAGTGCAAGTGAGGGGACAGGGCTGGTGTGTGACGTATGAAAAAGGGGACATACGACAGGGTGGTGTGTCCGTGTGTGCAGCCTCATCCTCCTGCCAGGGTTTCTCCCGGCTCCCTCGCCCAGCTCTCTTCCCAGTACCTTTGTGCTACTCAGTGTTAATCATACTCCTCTTTTTCTCAGCAGGAAAGGAGCTGCGAGAGGACAATAAAGATTACCAGCAAGTACTACTGGACGTGCGGCGATCCCTGCGCCGTTTCCCACCAGGTGAGAGGGGATTCTTCTCTTCCTGCTCTGTGGGGGGAAGGTCTGTGCTGCGGGGCCCCTCCTGGCTCAGACCTTACTCAGAGGGTTGCAGTAGGTGATGCTCTGTTGCTCCAAGAGCCTGACTTCTAGAAAGCCTTTTCCTTGTGAGCTTACAGCAGCTTCTTCGTGCAGCAGAGCCGTTCTGTGGCTATCAGTTTCCTTCAGCTGCCTGTGCTACAGCTGGTTTTTGATGTGGCTTTTCTGTTATACTTCTCCCTGCCCCGCTGAGCCCCTCTGCCAGCAGGCCGGTGTTGTCCAACAGTTGCAGTGCAGAGAGGCCTGGATCGTGCGTGCCCCTCACCAGTTGTGAACAGGGTGAGATTAGGATAGATGGAGTGTTTGAGAAATGTACCATTTGCTTCAGTTTATTTTAGACCGTGGTCTAAATCAGGGGCATGGAAGGTTTGTCAGTGGTTAGAACAATTTCTCATGCAAAACAGTCTCAAAATAGGGTTCGTGCACCAAATTTAAGAGCACTCTGAACCTTTAGAAGCAAAATTTTTTTGCAGTTGTTTAGTTCTGATGGGTGGCTGGTGCCTTGTCGTGCTATTTATAAAACATTTAATCCAGCAGCTCTCTAACTCTGGCCAGAATCTGCTTCCCCCTTCTGCTGCTTCTATTTTGCATAAACAGTTGATTCACTCTGATTGTCTTTCGAGTGCGGATACTGTGTGCAAGCCTGATTCCTGAAGGGTCTGCTAGCACGGATTTTTTTGCCCTTGAATGGCAGCCTCCTGTCTATTTTTAGATGCATTAGTGAAGCAGTGGAAAAGGAGAACTTTGTCATTACAGGATCTCCTCTGGGACTTTCTTCTTGGCCTTTCGGCATTTTATCTGTTGACAAGGACTGCCAGAAACTGGCTGCAGCTGTGCATGGCAGGAACAGTGTTTCTCCTGTGACATCCTGTCCCTAAACACATGTTGTTAGCAGGGGACCGATATAAAGTTGTGGCAATGGAGGCCTTGCAATCTGATGCAGTTGGCACAGTTTCTGTGAAAATGGGTCCTGTTTAATTTTTTCTAGAACCCCTGGGAAATTAAAAATTATTAAAATGTCCTCAGTAGTGCTGGATGTGCAGCGTAATTCACTCTCCACAGCACTGTACAAACCTCAATAAACCTTGCTCCTGTCCTCCACAGTGACTTCCTTGAAGGTAGGAGTACTGCAGCTCCGAAGACTAAACAGCCTAACAACTGGCCAGCTACTGGCCAGCTTCTCTGGGCCATCAGAATACACAGAATCATATAGGCTGAAAAAGTCCTTTAAGATCGAATCCAGCTGTAAACGTAACACTGCCAGTTCACCACTAAACCGTGTTCCTAAGCGCCATGTCTACATGTCTTTTAAATACCTCCAGGGATGGTGACTCAACTGCTTCCCTGGGCAGCCTGTTCCAATGCCTGTTAACCCTTTCAGTGAAGTAATACTACCTAATACCCAATCTAAACCTCACCTGGCGCAGCTTGAGGCCATTTCCTCTCATCCTATCACTGGTGACTTGGGAGAAGAGACCAACCCCCACCTCACTAAATCCTCCTTTCAGGTAGTTGCAGAGAGCGATAAGGTCTCCCCTCAGCCTCCTCTTCTCCAGGCTAAACCCCCCCAGCTCCCTCAGCCGCTCCTCATCAGACTTGTTCTCCCAGCCCTTCACCAGCTTCGTTGTCCTTCTCTGGACACACTCCAGCACCTCAATGTCCTTCTTGTCCCAGTGGGCCCAAAACTGAACACAGCATTCGAGGTGTGGCCTCACCAGTGCTGAGTACAGGGACACGATCCCTGCCCTGCTCCTGCTGGTCACACTATTGCTGATACAAGCCAGGATGCTGTTGGCCTTCTTGGCCACCTGGGCACACGCTGGCTCATGTTCAGCCGGCTGTCAGCCAGCACCCCCAGGTTCTTCTCCTCGGCTTTCCAGCCACTCTTCCCCGAGCCTGTAGCATTGCCTGGGGTTGTTGTGACCCAAGTGCAGGACCCGGCACTTGGCCTTGTTAAACCTCATACAATTGACCTCGGCCCATTGATCCCGCCTGCCCAGATCCTTCTGCAGAGCCTTCATACCCTCAAGCAGATTGACACTCCTGCCCAACTTGGTGTCATGTGCATACTGAGAGTGCACTTGATCCCCTCGTCCGGATCATTGATGAAGATACTGAACAGAACTGGCCCCAACACTGAGCCCTGGGTTTGGGGGGCAGGATTAGGTCACGGGATTTTTTTCTGCTAGTTTTACCCCCCTCCTCTTTGCACCACATCCCTTGGGATCAGGCAGGTTGGTAAATGCACGGGTCCTCTCCTTGCACACCGCAGCTGCATGCACTCCCACGGCAGGTGCTGGTAGGTGACACACCCCATCCTACCGCCGCCTCGTGCTGTCCCCACAGGGATGCCGGATGACCAGAGGGAAGGCTTGCAGGAGGACCTCATCGATATTATCCTCCACGTTCTCAAGCGCAACCCTCAGCTGCACTACTACCAGGGCTACCATGACATCGTGGTCACCTTCCTCCTGGTGGTGGGGGACAGACTGGCCACGGCTCTGGTGGAAAAGCTCTCGACACATCATCTCAGGTACTCCCTGGGCTCGGCTGGAGCAGAGGAGCCACCTGTGTGTCCTCAAGCTGTGGGGATGCCTGTACCTGTGGGGAAGCCTGTGCAAATGGGGCTGGCCAGTCCTGGAGCAGGGCAGCCTGGAAGGCAGAGCCTTGGGTTAAGTCCAGTTGCCTGTCGTGGCTGTACCCAGAGGGGTGTTGTGAGACAGCAGCATGACCACACGATAGCACGTGTCTTTGCAGGGAGTTGTGCTCTGGGGAAGGGATAATTGAAGGCTGTCAGATTAATTTGTAACATCTCTTGAAGTTGAAAAAGCCAACACACATGCATTATTTATAGTTCTCTGGCCATTTCTGCTGTCAGGGCCTCTCTGGCTCCTGTGGGCTGGCTCAGCTCAGTGCCTCCCACTTAGCCTTGTACAGCAGCGAGCAGCGTGATCTGTACTGCCAGTGTCCTGAGCCCCAAGTCAAGTGACTCTCCTGTTTGTGCAGTGAAATGAGAACAAGCCCCTTGCTGGGGAGTGGTTTGGAGGGATTCTCCCTCCTTTCCCAGATGGGGAGTTAGGTTTTGGGTGCTGCAAAGTCTTTACGGTTCATGTATGCACTGCAGCAAAATAAGAAGTGTCAGCTGACACCAGCGTGATTGTCTGGGTCTGGGTTTTCTGGGCAGATCAGCCCTGAGTGTCCCAGCCAAGTAAGAAAGAGGCTGTTCCAAATAGACAGAATTCCTTGGGGCTGGGGGCCACCCTGCCAGCAAAGCTGTTTATTGCAAGTATGTTTATTTACCTTCTGGCTGCCTCCCTGGAGGAGACCTCACTGATGTGGTTACTTGACAGACCTTCTTTAAATCTTTCCTCAGGGATTTTATGGACCCAACGATGGATAATACCAAGCACATTTTAAATTACCTGATGCCCATCATAGACCAGGTGAACCCTGAGGTGCATGACTTCATGCAGAGGTACGCAGACGTTTCCTTGGAGCCTCCTAGCTCTGCCCTGCCAGTCTCGCATTACTGTTCATGGGGCCGTTGGCACCAGCATGTTCCCAGCACCACAGTGGCCTCCTCAGAGTGAGTCAACAGCTGACCCACAGTTAACGGTGACAGTCCAAAGCCATGTGGCACTCTGCTTCCGAGCAGAACCAAACCTGTGCTGCCTGTTTTGAGGAGTTTTTCATGGTGCCCCCTTTACCCCAGTGGTCTGCAGCCCACATTGGAAAGGCTGGGGGCTTTGCAGACAGTGTCATACAAAGCTGCCACAACCACCTCACATGCCCAGTTTTGTGGCTGGTGTCATGTTGCTGTAGTTTGTTGCTAGTTCTGGGGATAATTCCCAGGTTGTGCAATAGGGACACACAAGCGTAGTCAGAGCAGAATAAAGCAGAAGCAGGAAGGTAAGTAGGAAAGTTCAGTCCAGAGTCCTTTTCAGGGCAAATCTCTGTTACGTTTCATGGCCAGGATGTCTTTGGGTACCAAGCTTGATTAGAAACTCCCAGAAGTTAGTAAGCCTTTAGGGTGGAAAAGAATATGAAAAGTTGACTGTGCTGCAGGACTTCAGGTGTCCTCAGATCAGTGTGCCAGACAGAGCCATAGTACGTCACACATTCAGGTTCTCCTGAAAGCAGACCATTTAGACTGCTATGTGGACCCCACTGGATGTGAGACAAGTAGTGGCAGTACCTTTTTGCCTTGGACTTGTATTGGAGGTACAGTTCATGGATCTGGACTGAGCTCTGAATGCTCTGCCGATAGCCAGGTCTATCTCCCCTCCCAGGCATGGAGGTGCAGTGCAGGGTTTGCTCAGGAGCATTTCAGTGCTGTTTCCAGACTGCTGGCAGCAGCTGACCTAACAGCACTTTCTCTCTGTGCAGTGCGGAGGTGGGAACCATCTTTGCTCTCAGCTGGCTTATCACCTGGTTCGGGCACGTTTTGTCTGACTTCAGGCACGTTGTGCGATTATATGACTTCTTCCTGGCTTGCCATCCACTGATGCCCATTTATTTTGCTGCTGTGGTAGGTATTGGCTGGAATGGTAGGGAGATTAACCGAACCCTTGCGAGGTGCTGGTAGTTTGGGGCTGCAGAGGGGGGCTGGCAAACCCAGTGCTGCTGCTGTCCCTGGCTGCACCCTGCTCTGCAGGGGCCCCCAAAGGCCGGCGTTGTCCTTGGTGGTGGCAGAGGGCAGGTGGGATCCAGGAGAGCTCGGGGCAGCCTGGGGGTGTCCAGATGTGCAGGCTGTTCCAGTTCAGTGCCATGGAGGCAGCATGACCTGGTGTTTTTCTTTGCTTTCTTGTGCTGGCTCTGCTGCTAGGCCCTTGCTGAGGTGCCGGGGAGCGTGTCTGGCTGGGGGTAGCCCTGTGCTGTGCGTCCATCTGCCCTTTCTCCTACGGGGGATCCAAACAAACCTCTGCTTGAGGGCAAGTCATGGAGTCAAGCCCTGCTGAGGTTCTGCCCACATCTCTGACCTGCCAGTAGCAGGCTTTGCTCAGAAGACAGACGTAACTACCCAGCAAGGGGCTTTCCATGGCCTGAGAGTATCGGGAAGGATTTGGCATTTCTCTTCCCAGATAGGGAATGTTCCACTGCGGTGTGTCCCCTTGAGGAAGGGCAGGTCTTTCAGCTGGAAGCGAAATGTTTTTCTCTTCCAGCTCTGAAGTGAGTGCCAGCGAGTGACAAGTTGTCCCTGCTTCCCTGGCTGTCCTCAGTGCTCTCGCTCTTCTCTGCAGATTGTGCTGTACCGGAAGCAGGAAGTTCTGAACTGTGAGTGTGACATGGCCTCTGTCCACCACCTCCTGTCCCAGATCCCACAGGACCTTCCTTACGAGGCTCTGATCAGCAAAGCTGGGGACCTTTTTGTCCAGTTCCCACCATCCGAACTTGCCAAGGAGGCAGCTCAGCAGCAGGCTGAACGGTGAGTGCAAGGCAGCCCATGTGCCCATGTGTTCTGTACATCCCCTTGCCAGGTCTTGCTTCCTCATGAAGATTTTCCTCCCTGGCAGGAGGCTGATCCTGAAGGCGAGCTGGGGACACTCCTTGACATGTTTCTTCTCTTGCAGAACTGCGGCTTCCACTTTTAAGGACTTTGAGTTGGCATCAGTGCAGCAGAGACCAGACACTGTGTTGAGGCAGCGCTTCAGGGAGCGGTTCCAAGGGGAGGAGCGGACAAAATCCATCTTGACAAAGCCAAGGACCAACCGCTTTGTCAAGCTGGCGGTGATGGGGCTGACGGTTGCGCTGGGAGCTGCTGCCCTGGCCGTGGTGAAGAGTGCACTGGAGTGGGCACCCAAGTTTGAACTACAGATTTTCCCCTGAAGCCAGAGGAAGGGCCTTCCCTGTCAACACGTCCTTCCCTGGTGGGAAGTGGGGGATGTTTGATGAAAGGACATGTCCAGAAATGACCTCTCTGAAGATTATTTTTTATTCTTGCTGCGTCCAGTGACATTTTTGGCCTTTGCAACAGAGACTGGTGGGAACTAGCCCAGCAGGCTTGTGCTCCACACTGACACTCACCTAGTTCTCTCCTCCCCATGCAGGGGTGAGCAGATGGGCACTGCCGCCATCTCATGAGGAACTGGAGGTACAGACAAGTACTGGGCTCTTCAGGCTGCACACAGGTGACTGTATAAGTGGAGAGCCATGTGTGGGCTATGCCAAAATGATCCTGTGTTCTCTGTCAGGGATAATTAGTGGGAGTGAGGGCAGATCCTCACTGGGAGGAGAGAGTCACGGCAGGGTTTGGCCTGGGTGCATGCGTGTGTGGGTGCAAGGGGCCGTTACACTCCTGAGGGACAGGGCAGCCCTCTGGCTCTGCATTATTCCCATCTGCAGGCTGCCAGCATGCCCCGCTGTCTGCATTCAGCTTTGTTGGTGGTGCAACCCTTCCCTTTCCTATGGGCAACCTCTGAGTAGAGCCAAACCTTTCACAGACCCCTGTCAGCACCCTGCCATGAGGTTCTCTCCAGTGTGTAATACTCCCTGGCTCTTTTTGCTTCCTCATCTTTGCAGCCTGAACTGCTTACAGGAGAGAAGGGCAGGGGAGAGGAGCAGATCTGCAGGACTGCCAAGGGAGCTTAGGTCTCGGTTGCTGGGGCTCTTTCACTGGCAGTAGCATGGTCATATGTTGGGTCAGCGAGGTGAGAGACAAGTGTCGCTCACCCTGCCGGAGGTATATTCTGTCATGTGCCAGATGGTGTCACCACAAGTCTTAGCAGCACCATAAACACCCATTGCAGACCTTCTCTGGAAGCAGGCTTTAATGCGGAGAAAGGCTTTTTCCACCTTGTGAAACACTTTGCACAGGACAGAAGTCATTGTGGTAGGAAATCTGTCATAAGTCTCCCCCACAAGCTGATCAGACTTCAGTGTCACCCCTCAGAATAATGCAAGTGAGGGAGTTTCCCAGAAAGGCCACCCCCGATCCCTGCATAGCTCCTATCTCCCCACCCCGTCCCATTATAGACCTAGCACTCCCTGCCCTCCAAGCTAAACAGCAAACCCTTCTAGACAACTCAGTGTCCCACTGAGACAAAGCCAATAGACACTATATGCCTCTACCTCTCCCCTGAGCTGCTAAACCTCCCGCAAGTGCCCTTACCTGTCCCTTACAGCTCCCGCCCAGCTCCCCCGCCATTGCTGTGTTGTGCCCAAAACCATCTGTGCCGAGCCCAGGGGCTGCACACCTGAAAATTAGGTGTTGGTTGAAGAGTTACTGATTTTGGGATAGAGAAGAAAACTCATGCCCTGCAAGACTCAGCACCCTCCTGTCCCAGCCCCTGCCTGTTGGATCATAACCACCTCTGGGTAAGTTCTGGTTTGCCCTGTTGGCCCCCACTCTCGGAGGGGCCATGCCTTTCTGACCGTTGGGCTGGCCGGAGGGCGTGCGGGCAGTCATCATGCCTGACCTATGTTTCCATAAAGCTCTGAGCAGAGGAGTTTCCTTTGCCCTTACAGGCTGAAATCCAGAGTGTGTGAATCTGCAGTCGTGCAGGCAGGGCCGTGAGACCTGTTCCCTCCCCTGATTGCTGTTGCCTGCGGCTGGCTTGTGCCAGGGCTGTCCATGCCACTGGTGAGAGCTGAGGGCTGCTGATGGGTCTCCTCTCCCAGCATGGTTGAAGGCAGAGCCTGTTTCTGGCCCTCAGCACCTCCCCAGGGCAGCAACAGCGTGGGGCAGAAGGCTGGGTGATTTAGCACTTTAGAAACTTGTGGTGCAGGAGAGTCTGTGGTGACCTGGGGGTGCTGCCGCAGGTCCTGGGACCTCTCTGTAGACTCCCTCACTGCCCTGAAGGAGGGGATGGCTGGAGCCCCCCTGGGGGGAAGCTCCTGCAGCCCCCTCACTCTCTGGCTATGATGCACTTTAGTTCTTGCGTTGTCCCCAGGGGAGGAAGGGCCTGGGAGGAGACAGTTGCTTTGGGTGCTTCAGTTACTCTGTACAAAGACTTATACATACCTGTGTAAATGCAGATTTGTACAAACCCTATAACTGTAAAATAAACAGTTACTAAACATGCTTCCTTCCCTTCCCCTGTGCCGGTAGGGGCCACGGCACGGGGTTGCAGGGGCCAGCTCTGCTCTTGTGGCCCTCTGTGGCCCAGAGCTGGCCCATCCCTGCGGCAGCCAGGCCAGCTCTGTGATTGCTGACCCATGTGGCCTCACACCCGGCAGCCCCATGGGAAGAGAAGCAGGAACGGAGCCAAACGGTGCTTGTGTGCCCCGGTTGCTGTTCTCTTTCCATCTGCCTACCTTTGGTTAAACGCCAGGACTTGCACGTGCCATCGGCTTTCCAGGGCATCCCCCCCATCAGCAGCATAGTGGGCAGAGCAGGTCTGTAAATAACCTGACCTTCTGGCCCCCTTTTGCACCCCGGGCCGGGTGCCTGGCTGTGGGGGGAGATCCCAGGCATGGTGCCCAGCAGCAGAGGCCCAGCTGTCACCGCTTCCCCTGTGCAGTTCCAGCGGCTGGGCATGCTCCGTTGAGCCGGGGTGACACAGCTGCCTTCCCTGGGCTCGGAGCGGGCTTTGCTGGGTGGCACAAGGCTGGCAGCCGTGTTTACTGCATCGGGCTGGGGCTATTTTTAGTTCCCTGTGGCTTCCTCTCTGGGAGCAATTTTCTCAATAGCTCTCAAAGCCCTTTGGGAGGGACACGCAGGCAGAGGGCTGCAGGGTGTGGAGAGCTGCTGGGGCCTCAGTGGGATTTTGGGAAGCGGAGGGTGGGCAGGGCTGGGGTTTTCCAGCAGAGGGAAGCCTGCAGAGCCAGCAAAGCACCCATTCCTTGCACCAAGTGCCTTTGTGGTTGCATTAATGTAATGCCCAGCTCTGGCACACTGCCAGGGCATGTGCCCAGCCTGGAGCCCTGAGAGTGAGCCCAGCACCCACCAATGGGTTAAACTGCCCAGCGGGATCCCTCGGCTGCCAGCCCAGAGCTGCTGCATGCTCTTCCCAGGCACAGCCGGGCCTAGGCCTGCGCAGCTGCAGCTTTTTGGGGACTCAGCAGAGGGAACAGCCCACAAGGAAAGGTCATACATCTTTTATTTACCCAAGAAGAGCACAAACAGGGAAGTGGTGGTCTGTGCAAATACCTTGGTCACTCCCAGGTGCCGTTGTGCGGATGCAGCCTGGCATGGCGTGCACCTGCGGGCTGGGCACAGCTTGACACAGCTCAGCACCGTGCTGAGGTGGGGTCCACGGCTGTGTTTGACTCCCATCGCGCCTGCTCCCACCCATCGCAGCTTTGCTGGTGGCACAGTTCCCCAAAGGCACGGGGCTGGGCACCTGGAGCTGACAGTGCACACAGAGCCCTCCTAACGGCATCCTGGTCCAGGCAGCCATATCCTGCCACAGCCACTAGCTGCATGCCTGGGCACCTCCACTCTCTGGCCCTGGAGCATTCCTCTTCCTCTCCAGGTCACCAGCACCTCCGGGCACTTCACTGTGCAGCTTCTCCTCCCCATCCTCCTCAGGGAGCGGTTGCCCACACCAGAGAGCGTGGGCTGCCCATACTTGGCAGCTGCAGTCAGCCTCAGTGGAGCCATGCAGGGTGTAGCAGGAGCGGTCCCCATCCTGCAGCTCCAGCAGAATGTATGGCCCAATCTGCGGGAGCCAGCAGCTGGGGGGACAATGCACAGCACATGGGGCTGGGGACGCAGGGGCTTTGGCCTCGCTGGCTCAGGGCTGTCCTGGGGCTCCTCTGGGCTGGATCTACTGGGCTTGGGAGCCGCCTGCTCCCGTCCCATCCGTCCCATCTGTGGCTGATGCCGCTGTGAGCCCAGTTGCAACATCCCAGCCTGGCCCGGGCTCCCCTCCTTCCCTGCCTGCCCTGCCTGCCTCCCTGCCCCACCACCCTCCCCATGCATGACCAGTATCAGCACCTCACAAGGACATGGAGACAGACCCTTCTCCCCATCCCCACCTCGCCCTCCCACCCTGGTCCCCAGCTGAGGGGACGGCTGCCCCTGCACCTGAGCCTGGCCAGTGTGACCAGGTCTGGCCCAGGGTTACTGGAGGAGCTGCCGGGTGCCACCAGCCAGGTCCTTCCGCCCTGGCTCTGCCACAGCATGGTCATGCTCTTGCTCTGACGCTGCTCTGAAGGCAGCGTGGGGACATGCCAGTGTGCCAGGCCACTGGTCGTGTCAGTCCACAGGAGCAGCTTAGCTTTCTCAAGGACATAGGGCCAAGCCAGGGGAATGGGGGGCAGAGTTTGAGGTCCTGGTACACCCATAGTGCCCGCTGCAACCAGCCTGTGCTGGCAGCAGGTTGGAGCCCCCAGAGCCACGTGGGCCCCGGATGCTGGGTGTGCTGCACAACGCCTGCGTATTGCAACACACAGGTTGCTGTGGGGTGATGCAAGGCCCTGGCAGTTCCCGGCCTCAGCGAGACATGGAACAGGATCCTCATGGCACCAGAAAGTGCGGGCAGCCCCTGGGCGAGCAGCAGCGATATCCTCGGGGGCTCCAGGTGGCCTCTGCTCCCAGAATGACACTGGTCCCTGAGCATGGCCCAGCAGTGCAGCGAGGACCCTCCTGCCAAGACGCAGCACCCCGGGGTGCAGGGGTGTCCCAGGGAGCTGAGGTGTTGGTGGCCAAGGCAGGTGGTGCACGGGGCTGGCAGGAGAGGGCGTGTGGCGAGGCCCTGCGTGTGCCACCCTACAGCATGTTCCCTGTCCCTGCCAGGCACCCACCACTGCACTCAGCCACCACCAACGGTCTCAGCAGCCTCCGACAGGGAAACTGGGCCAAATGGTTTCATTCCCGGGTTCTGATCCCATTTTGCACCAAACTGAATGAGGTGCTGCTGGTGGCAAGGGCAGGTGGTGACTGCCACGTGAAAACCCAGCACTCACAGCATTTCTGACACAGACGCAGCAAAAGCCACCAAGCCGCCAGCGAAGGGACTTCTCAGCATCTTTACTGAGCAGTGGTGGCAGCAGCAGCCACGGAAGCGGGAGGTGCGGGGGGACGGCAGGACATGACAGCCATGCCGGGACTGAGCGGATCCTCTGCAGTGCTCGCCACAAACCAGCTCCAGGTGATCCAGCCAGCTCCCAGGGTGCAGCATGGCTTGGCCCCATGCTGGCCATCACCCATCACTTCACCAGCCTCAGGTGTCCCACCGGGGCTGGACGCCATGAATGCAGGAGACACCGAAGGGCATCACCATCCCTGCTGGGGCGAAGGTGGCAGGGGCCTGCGGTGGGGGGCTGCCACACAGGATGGGCGAAAGCTGCTGCTCCTCTTCCCGGGGGCGGCGTGGGGCCAGCGCACAGGAGAGGAGCCCGACAGCACCCAGCACCCCAGCCGCCACGCAGAGTGCTGTGCCCACCAGCTGGCACGTCCCCAGAGCGTGGTTGTACTGCACCGCCTGCACGTCCAGCACCAGAAAATCCTCCTCTCCGATCCCCTCCAGCTTCGGGGGCACCAGGGAGCCAGCAGCCAGTGCCACGGCCCCCACGAGCAGGAATAAGGTCCCCGTGGAGAAGCTCACCTGGGGACAGAGCCACCCAAATGCCATGGCGGGATGTGCCCTGCGCAGGATGTGGGCATGGGGGTGCCTTTGGGGGAAGCAGGAGGAGGGGGTTTTGGGGTCTCTTACCTTCCAGATGAAAGGGGCCCAGGCTCCATGGGGTGAACACCCACCCCCATCTGTGTTGGGGATGGCTCCGGTGCAGTCCTCGTAGAAGAGGTGGAGGTAGGAATGGACCCCGTACCACTTTCCCTGGGCCACGCTGGGCCCACGGCCACAGCTGCAATTTGGCTCACAGATGGGCATTGGGCCTGGGGGACACAGCCAGGCCATGGGGAGGGCGATGGGACCCTGGCACCCACTGCCACTCCCCTCCTGCAGCTGCAGCACCAGCAGGGCTGAGTCAGCTCCTGCCCTCACCCCAGAGTGCAGGGCAGGGGACAGGGCACCAGTGCTGGGTGCACCTCTCCATGCAGAGGCCATTGCCTGTTTTAGGGAGCACCAAGAGAGACCCCAAGAGCTGCCCCCCCGTCTGCATGGCTCTGTCTTGGCCACCAGGACCCAGCCAGGGCAGCAAGGCCAAGGGCGTATCCTCAGGGTGACTGGGAGCATTGCTGCCCTTATCCCAGTGGGGCTTCCACACAGGATGGAGGAAGGGAACCCCCCCTGCACCCCGGGGTCCTGCCCATCCTGGGCCGGATCCAGACCCGGCACAGCCCCGGCACAGCCCCAGCACAGCCCTGCTGCTGTGTTGGCAGGATCAGGCCCGCCATCAGGCCATCCACAGTCACCCAATCGCCGGTGATGGGGAAGGAGGGGCAGTGGCAGAGAGGGATGTGACCACCCATGGGGTGGCCAAGGGACCGCTGCCTTGTGGGTACACAGGGACACGGCCACCCCATTGCGGGGATGGGGCCACCGTGTCCCCTCCTTGCCATCTGCCCAAGGATGGAGCATTGTCATGGGAACTGCTGGCTCAGCCCTCGCCAGGGTGGCCCCGCAGCCTGGCGGGTGCAGGTGCAGGTGTGGGTGCGTGTGCAGGGGGCGGATGGGTGTGGAAATGTCAGCCTGGAGGAGGGCAAGGGAGGGGGAACCGGGACCCTTTCGGTGCCGGCTGCAGCGCTGAACAAAGACCTGCACTGGAGAGGCCTTGTGGGGGGTAGCGTGCTGCCTGTGGGACCGGCTGTCCCCCGGCACAGCCCCAATCCCTCTGCTCCAGCCTGGGTGTCCCCAGAACTGGGGACATGCTTGTCCCTCTATCCCTTCTCACATGCAAGGGGTCTGGGGGGGGGCCCAGCCTGGTGCTGCCACAGTTTGGGGGGGGGGATTCACCCCAGGGACCACCCTGGTGCAACCCTGGTGCCCATCACTTGCCTCCTACCCTGGCTGCCCTTGTCCTGCATCCCCACCGTGTCCCTACACAGGCTCACCCCTACCCACACCCCTGCCACCCAGCCCTGCCTGATTCCCGCTTACCTGTGGGGGGGCAGAGGCCTTAGCACATCCTTCCCCACCCCAGTACCACCACCAACAGCGGTCCCTCTGCTGTTCTCGTGTCCTGGGGGGATCCCACGGCACCATCCACGGGTAGGCAGCCAGCACCCAGCTTCAACACAGCCCCAGCACCATCCTCCTCCCAGGGACTTGGGGTGGGATGGCGGGTGGGCTGTGCTGGGGAGGAGGGGAGCAGGCAGAGTGGGTCCCTGCTGTGAGGCTGGGAGCCGCCGCCGCTGCCTGCAGAGCCGGTAAGATGCTGCGTGCAGCTGCTGTGCGTGACTCACAGCCGGGCCTGTGGTGGCCACGTGTGCACATGCCTGTGTGGGCAGTGCCGGACATTGGGCACCAGGCACCCAGCCCCATGTGGCCCCAGCCCGTGGCAAGGTCAGGAGGGCAGCAGCAATTTCCGGCGAGCCAGGACCCGTGGCCGGGCCAGAGCCACGGGGCTCCCTGCTCCTGGCGGAGCCAGGCAGTGTCCGGTGGCAGGGGGCTGCTGTGCTGCCATGCCGGGGCACTGCTGCCCCCGTGGATTCGGGGTTGCAGCCAGGGCACCCCAGGGCCCGGGGCGGTGCTGGGTGCTGCCCCAGAGCGGGTGCAGCCCTGTGCTCCCATGGGGCTGGGGGGGTCACTGCAGCACGGCCATCCCCTGGGCATGTCCACACACACCCCCCCGGGGACAGCCCGGTCTCAGCATCACCCGGGGCGCAGCGGGAGGGGCCGGCAGTACCCGGGAATGCTCCGGGCTCCCCTTGTTGCCGTGGCAACAGCTACGGGTGGGGGAGAGTGATGCAAGCGGCACGTGCTCCCTGTGGCCCCCCTCCCAAGCCCTCCTGCGGGGCTGGATTAGCCCCCCCCCCGCGGCTCTTCCTCCCCCCGCAATCCCTTCCCCGTGGGCTGAGACCCACGGCTGCCCCTGCCACGAGTGGAGCTGACGGTGCCGCGGGGCTGCGTGTGCACCGAGCAAGCACAGCACACACGTACACAGTGCACGGCCCTCACAGGCACACATAGCACATGCATGCACAGTGCATGGTGTGCACAGGCCCACACAGAGCACACGTGTGCGTGGAATACACGCATGCACACCACATGCATGTGCACACACACGCCGTGCATCCACACACCGCGCGCGCACACGCACACCCGGGGTACATGCACAGACACCGCACACCAAGCGGGGGCTTCCACACATGCAGGGAGATGCGCACACACACACACATGCTCACACCCCCCAGCAGCATGGCACTGCTCCCAGGGGATACCCAGCCCGCTCCGGCTGATGAGGGTAAACCCTCCCCAGGGAACGGTCAGTGTGGGTGCCCATGGGAGCCAGGGCTCAGTGTGGGAGCCCATGGGCTGGTGTGGGAGCCCATGGACCAGGGTGGGAGCTGACGTGCCTGGGAACTGGCCACTCGGAACCCCACATTCCCCTGCAAACACCACATCCCCCTGGGAGCCCCACATACCCCTGGGAGGAGCGAGGCGACGCAGGAGGAGCCAGAGCCATGGGCAGCAGACCAACACACTTTATTCCATAATCACAACAGTCAGGATAACTGTTAGCCAAGCTCCCGCAGAGCTGGAGCCGGCCCCATCACACCCCCTCCCCGGGACAGGATGGGGCTGCCCCTCAGCTAAAAGCCTATTTCTCCAAGACAACAGATACAGGAACCCTTCACTAACACGACACTACAAAGGTGACCCCGAGCGCTGGCGCCCATCCACAGGCTGCGCCGGGGCCCCACCAGCTCCGGGGGTCCCCGGCCCACTCGGCCACCGCCGGGGCGGCTTCTTCCTGAGAGAGGTTTGGTTTATTTTTATTATTCATTTATTATTATTATTATTATTCGCTTTGTCTCTAGTGATGACGGGATGTCGCACGCGCACGCACACACGCTCGCACACGCATGCCAGCCAGCACCGGGCAGCGGGGAGGCGGGGGGCGCAGCGGGAGGGGGCCGCACGCTGGGGGGGTCTCTAAGCACTACAACCACACGGCACAGAAAATCCACCANGGACGGGGTGGGGGACAGGGACGAAGCGGATGGTGTTGTGCTTGCGGCCGGGGCTGGGGGGTGGCCCCGGCTCTGGCTCCGGTTCTGGCGCTAACCCAGAACCTGCTCCTGAGGAAACGTTTCGCCTGACGGTCCGCGGAGGGAGCGCCTCGGCCCACGGGTGATGCACGGCACGTGGTGGCCGCACGCCCCGAGAAGGCACCGAGATGCTGGGCAAGATGTGTGCGCATTGGAGAGCCCCAGGGCCGCAGGACCCCAGAGGAATCCCAAACCCTTCTGATGCATGGGAGGGGCTTGGGGTGCTCCTGGCACGGGGCTGCCCGGGGGTGGGAAGGCAGAGTCCCCCAGGGCGGCGGCAAAGCAGGAGCAGGCTGCTGGCATCGCGGCTGGCCCGGCGCTTATTTGGCTTTTCCAGCTTGGGTGGGGCTGGGTCCAGTGGGGAACGGCCTGGGGAGGGGGCAGGGATGGGGACACGCTCTATACAGGGAACACGTGTCTGATGCGTGACGCCTGCCTGCCTCCGCAGGCTGGCACCCGCACCGGGGCTACTGAAACACCGTGGCTAATGCAACGCCGACACACACACGCACAGCTACCGCTACACACCGACACATCTACAATGCTGATGGCTGGCTGTCAGGGAGGTGCCTCCAGGGGACCCCAAGGCCGCCCAGGACAGGGCTGGAGGACACCGAGCATCCCTGCTAAGAGCCCAGAGATACACCCACCTCTCCCTGCATCACGGTGCCTGTCCCCACGGCTGAGCCAGGGCCACCAGCACCTCTGGCAGTGGGGCCAAGCAGGTCCCCCGCACCAAGCTGCCTCAGGGGGATGCTAGGACTGGGTAGGGGGATGCCGTTCTCCGGGTCACAGCTCCATCCGTCCCCATGGCAATGGGCAGGCATGGGGCACTGTGTGACCAGAGGAACCGGCAGCCCCAAAATGGGGAGGCAGAGCCCCAGGGAGCAGGTGCCCCACTGCCCCCAGCAGCCCACTGCTTGGGAAGGGTCAGAGGGGCTCCCGCACATCCAGAACCCCTGGGGAATCGGGGCCATGGAGGATCTCAGAGGCTGCTTCAAGCAACAGTCCCTGCCGAGCCCAGTACAGCTCCTCCAGGCGCTGCCAGCTCCTGCCATGGCCACGTCTCCAGGGCTGGCAGCTTGGGGTGGCCAGGGTCTCCGCCAGCACCCCACACAGCACAGCCATACCTGAGCACAGCCCCTGCCCTGCAAACACAGCCTGCAGCAGCCACCAAGCCAGTGCTGCAGCCACATGCTCCCTGGCAGTGGGAGGAGGCAGCTCATTGCAGGAAGGAGCCATCAGGAATAGCAAAGAAAAACCCGACTGGTGGAGCTGCTGCGGCAGGACCTTCCCTGCCGGGAAGCTCCTTGGCAGCGCTCTGCCAGGATGTACCTGCTCTTGCTGCAGCCAGCAGCGGGGCATGGCGTGGTGCTGCGTGGAGGAGCACTATGCTGGGGCGTCATCCACACCCCACACGCCCGCTGGCATCGGCTGCTGCTGCTGTTCTCGGCCCTGTTTGGGTGGTTGCTTAAGGCAGATTTCCCACAGCACCCTTTCCCAGCCACCCTGCCCTGCCTGCTCCCTGCCACCCTGGCAGCATCGCCCACCACAGCCAGGCACAGTGGGACCCGGCTCCACCAGCCAAGGTGAGCCAGCCCAGAGCAAATCCTGTGCAGGCACCGGGTCCAAGGCTAAAATGGGGGCTGGCTGCTTTGGGAAGGGCTTGTCTCTGCTGGAGTTTGGGGTGGCTCCAGGCACGGGCTCCCCCCATGGCACAGCCTCCTCTGCACAACCGCCTGGCGAGAGGAACAACACAGCCTCCCGCGTCCACGTGTGGATCACGTGCATGCAACTTCGCTCTTCCCAAAGCAAGTGGTGGGGAGCGCGCGCCACAGGGAAAGTGCGGGGAAAGAGCCGGTCCTGTGGGACACCAAACCCCTGAAGCTGGGGACACCCGCAAAATGGGGTGTCAGGCAAGGAGGGCTCCGCATGGCTCTGCTGTCCCTGGACGCGGTGCAGCCAGGGATCCCTCCCCAAGGGCTGCAACAAGGAAGAGGAGAAAATTGAAGCCGTGCTTAAATGCAGTCAAAAAGCAAAGGGAGTCGGCCATTCCCCAAGGAATGGGGAGGGCGGGATAGGCACCGTGAGCCCGTCCAGTGTGGGTGCTCCTGCTGCCCGGAGAGCGGGAGGGAACACAGGGCAGTGGCCAGTGGGGAAGGAAGCAGCTGGAAGCAGCCATGGCCAGCAGTGCCACGGTGGCCAGAGCCCCGAGGGGAAGGGGCCAGTCGCAGGGCGCTGACAATGAAAACCCGATTAAACGCTTGCATTTCACGGGCAAATAACCTCAGCAGCCAGCCACACATCCCGCGGTCACGAGGCGAGGGCCAGACGGACGAGAAGTGGGTGTGTGCCAGGGGGATGGGGTGAGCAGGGAGCTCTGCCTTCCACGGCTTCAAGGCAAATACCTGATTCCTGCATGTAAACAGCTGGTTTCGGTTCTTTTTTTTTTTGTGGGGTTTTTTTTGTGGGTTTTTTTTGTGGGGTTTTTTTGTGGGTATTTTTTTTATACGACCTGATTGTGGAAAAAAAAAAAAAGAGCGTTACCTGCAGAGTGCGGGACTCAGTAGGTAAAGACCAAGTCCGAGATGCTGGACATGAGCCAGTCCCCCGCTATCATCTCCGTCACCTCTGGCGTGCAATAGTCCGGGAACTCGAAGTGCGAGGAGCCTCCCCGCGGGAAGAGGTCGTGGTCCTTGTCGAAAACGGACCAGTCCAGGGCACCACAGGTGGCACTGGTGGGGGCCCGCCCAGGCAGGACCCCCATCAGCTCTTCCTCCAGCTCCTCATCAGAGGAGCTGAAGGAGGAGGGAGTGGACCCGGCTGACATGGGAGAGGGGGACCCACTCTCTGGGGACCTCCCCGGCTCAGGGCAGGTGGCAGCAGGGCTTGGGGGTGCAGGGGGCTCCTGGGGGCCATGCTCCCCAGTGGGTGCTGTGTGCCAGGTGGCCGTGCCAGGCACCATGAGGCAATCCTCGGCGGCCACCTCTGGCTCGGACTCCTGCAGGGCATCAGGGCTGGCGGGCGGCTTGGTGGGCTGCCTGCGGCCAGCGGAGACGCGGCCCAACACGGAGGGTTTGATCTTCACCGGGAGCCGCGGGCGGGATGCACCGGCGCCCACCTTGCCCTTTTTCCGAGGCCGGTACTTGTAGTCGGGGTAGTCGGCCATGTGCTTGAGGCGCAGGCGCTCAGCCTCCTTGACAAAGGGGATCTTCTCAGAGTCGTGGAGGAGCTGCCAGCGCCGGCCCAGGCGCTTGGAGATCTCGGCGTTGTGCATGTCAGGCCACTGGTCCATGATCTTGCGGCGTTCATGCTGTGACCACACCATGAAGGCGTTCATCGGCCGCTTGATGTGCCCGCTCGGAGTCTTGCACCAGGCGGGTTCGGCGTCGCGGGTGGGCAGCGGGGCGCAGGGCTCCCGACGAGCCTCCGCGCCCC
>WEKW01016517.1:268480-286722 GCA_013389905.1 Sula dactylatra | reverse complement strand
ACTCTAAGCCTCGCCCCCCCCCTTCCCCCGAGGGGTACCCACGGGTGTCCCGTCCCACGGCCGGTCCGGCCCCTTCCCTGGGAAAGCAGAGAGCCACGCGGCCCGGTGGAGGCGGGGACCCCGGGGAGAGGTCTGGCTTCCCCCGGAGCCTTCCCCAGCCCCGTCCTCACCGTCCCGATAAATTCAAGTACTGCAGAACTCGTAACCACGACTTGTATCCCCACCAGAGACACTATGCTGGGACTCGTGTGTGGCTTTGCTCCCCTGCCCCGCGGCGCTGGGGCTGGTCCCCGGGGTGCTGCTGCACCTCCCTGCCTGCACCCCCTGTGCTGTCCCTGCAGCCCATCGTGCTGCTCTCTGCATCTTGCTCCTGGCCTCGGGACTTAAATCCCAACACCTGGGCTCCTGAAGTTTGGGAGAAGGGACTGTTTTTACACAGTCTGATTTATTGCTATTTTTTAAAGCCCCTTGTCTGCCCTTAAATCTTACGTCAGAGGTTTCAGCTGGTTTTAGTGGGGTTCCCAGAAGCTCAGGCAACTCAGGTCTGCGAGCAGGACCTGGCTGTGGTTCTGGGGGGAGATTTCTCTTAGCTCACACTGCAGGGAGCCAGTGGCTCTTTGGGCACTTGTTTCTGCACTGCCGAGCGCGGTGTGGCAGCTGCCGTGCCCAGGATAAGCTGTTATTCCTTCACAGGGTTGCTTTGCATACGGGCTTCTGTTAACGTGGGCTCTGTCTGGCGCTGGTTGCAAGTGTTTGCCTGTGTGAGATTAAATCTCTGAGTAGCGGCCAGCTGGGCAGGGGAGCCGGCAGCCCTCTGCCTCTCCTCTGAAAGCTGAAAGTCTCTCTTGGGAAATGGCTTGAAAGGGGGCTGATTCATGTGCAAAGATGTCTCAGAAGCCAAAAGGGGTTTTAAAATCTGGGGCTTTTGAGCACAAGGAGTGTCCTAAGAGCGAGGTGAGGGATAAAAAGGTGATTGGAGAGAAACGTCATTCAGAAGGTGATCGACATATGGTGTGCACAGATGGGGAGGCTGACAGGGATGACTGGGTGCGAGTGGCAAGGGAGCTTGGCTTCCCTCTGGGCAGGGGGAGAAAGGAACAATGCCAGCACAGTTGTTGTTCCCCCCCCGGCCCCAAGTGGAAAAAAGCAGTAAATTGTGGCAGCGCTTGGAAGGATGAGTGCGAAGTTTGCATTTTCCATGTTGGGCTCTGCCTGTGACACAGCCCCACCTCTGGGAACACTGGGGGGCCAGCGGGTGCCCTGCCCCTCTCAAAGCCACCACAGAGCCCTGCTCGTTGTGTCTGTTCACCTCCTGCTCAGGTAGGATGCTAGAGCCAGAGCTGATCTACTCTCCTTCCCTCCCCAGAACTCCTCAGAGATGCCGGAGACCATCACCAGCCGAGACGCTGCTCGTTTTCCCATTGTTGCCAGTTGCACCCTTCTGGGGCTCTACCTCTTCTTTAAAGTAAGTGAGCAATGCCAGCGGGTGCTGGAGCCAGTGCCTGCCGTCCTCCCCGCCTGGTCAGGAGCTCCCAAAGTGGGACAGACTGGAATTTTGACTTACCCTAGTTGGGGGCCCATAGTGTTGGGACAGAAAGTGTGTAAGGCTGCACAGCTCAAGCTCTTTGGTGTCACCATGCAGGAGGATGTCAGTTCTCGCCTGAATTGTCACAGCTTGGGGCAAATTGGAGCCTGTTTGTGCACAAGTTGGTTCTGGAGAGCTGCCAAGGGGTGAGTTCACCCCTGAGCTCTGCCTGCCTCTGTGGGCTGACCTGACAGTGCACAGACTGAAACCAGAGGGTGCTAGGGACTGCAGAGCTGCAAATGCTGCTGTCTCTGTGTTGTGCTCCATGCTGTGCTTCTGAAGCCATCTTGACTGCAGGCCTGGGGGATTGCTAGCTCATGGGCAAGCTCCTGTGTGATCCGGTGAAGTCTTTTAGAC
This sequence comes from Sula dactylatra, assembly GCA_013389905.1. NCBI lineage: Eukaryota > Metazoa > Chordata > Aves > Suliformes > Sulidae > Sula > Sula dactylatra. Next base: position 284,780 of record WEKW01016517.1, on the reverse strand, counting down.
GTGCAGAGCCAACAAGCAGAGTAAGATGACCATTCCTGAGTCACAGATAGGAGATCCCAGCAGCGGGTGCTTTTGGCTGTGTGGAGAAGGTATCTTTGCTTAAAACACCTTTGGCTGCCCATGCACGTCTGGTGTGTGGCCGAGCTCCTGGAGGGGCCTGACGAGCTGTGGGGCTGCCAGTGCAGAGCAGTCCTGTTGACATGGCAGCTTCTAGCCCTGCTGTCTTGGGCTGCCTGCAAGGCAGAAGGGTGCTCCTGGCTGGCCAGGTGAGGTTTAATATGCAAAATTGGGGATATTTCAGTTTACAGTCCTTCCTCTGCCCATCGCAGTTACTGCACAGCAGCTGACTGACTCTGTGGGCTCCTACCTTGGATCAAGCTGCCACGTGGGCTGATGGCCGTGCCATGCAGGTCCTTAACCTGGCATGGGCCTGGTTGGGTGCCGGCCCACACTGCAGCTGCACTGGGAAAGCGAGTGTGTGCTGTGGCCTGCACAGCCACAGAGGTCAGCTCTGCAGCAGCAGACAGGATCAGGCCTCCCTAGCAATATGCCCTGCTGTCCCAGTGGTGAAGTTTTGCCTGTGTACTCACTGGGGCTGCAGCTCCTCTTGTAGCTCACCGGTAGTAAAGGTGAGTGTCTGCTGAGCCTCTCCTAATGCTGGGGTGTGGCGCAGTCACCAGACCCTGCTGCCAGGCTGCTCTGGCCGCTGAAGGGACCCCCTGCAGCCCACCCCTTCCCTGTGGCCTAGATGTCGGGGTACTCTTCTGCCTCCTTAGGTGTCTTTTCTGCCTCTTGCTCCTGGCTGGAATGGAGACGCCAGGAAAAGAAGTATTGAACGTGCGGCGTGGCCCTGCTGAAGTTGCTGCATGTTTGGTGGCTCTTCCTTTTAATATCTGCAACCTGCTGTGAGCTCTTGTATTCCAGCATCCTCCTTCTAGGAGAGCACGGAGGACCCCGGGGTCCCCCCGCACTGGGCTGTAGGGGTGTGATTCGGCGGTAAGGCAGTGTGTGCATTGGAGGACACGAGTTCTAATAATACCTTGTTTAATTAGGGCAGGATGCGCTTGGCCTGCTGCAGTAGTGAGGTGGGGGTGCTGCTGCTCCCCTCTGCTGGGGCAGCCCCTGGGAGCGGTGTGGTGCCTCGCTCCCTGCTCCGCTCGCTCTGCAGGGGACGCATGGGGGAAGCTCTGTCCTCCTTTCTGCAGCACAGGAGTTATTTTTTGACCTTAGGGCCTCATAGATGCACGACAACTTGGAGACCCATTGGCTTGTTCTGTGACCATGTGGCTATTTCCAACATATTTCACACCAGCGGTGCAAGAATTTGGGTTATTCCAGCTATTCTCGTCTCCCTGGAGCACTGACACAGCAGCTGCCGATCGCAACGTGAAGCGCTTCCTTGTGCTGTAGATGGGGAGGATGCTGTGGTAACTGACCCCTCTCTGGATTTGTCTTGCAGATATTCTCTCAAGAGTACATCAATCTTCTCCTTTCCATGTATTTCTTTGTGCTGGGGATCCTAGCCTTGTCCCACACCATCAGGTACAGGGGAGGGAAGGGTGCGACTGGGGCAGGGGTGTCCGAGGCTGCCCGCTCTGCGAGGCAGCAGGGTGTCAAGTTTATTGGGGAGTTTCTAGAGTACTGTTACCTCATGGCAGAGCCAAGTCCCAGCTTGTAGGGTGTTTTCCTTCAACAGTGTGAAGGGTGTTTTCCCTCCCTCGGGGAGGCAGGCCCAGAACATGCTGTGAACCCTTCCTCATGGGGCAGCCAAGGGCAGAACCAAAGTCACAGGGGTCCCAGTGATGCCCCATGCAGCATGACTGGGAGAGCTTGTGGAGGTGTGAGTGGCCACTGTTGTATGAGCTGCTGTGGGCTGGCACAGTCCTCAATACATTGTGGAGGGGAGGGTTCCTCAGCACCCATCTTCCTCTTATTGGGATGGCTGAAACAGGCAGCTGGAGCTCACTATAATGTCCCTGGCCTCTTGTGCTGATGCTTGGCACAAGGTGTTGAAAGCTCAGGCTGTTTCAGTAACTGAAAAAGTAAAACTGGTTTCCTATTTCCTGAGCTCTAGGGTGTTGAAGACCAGATGCTTTCCCTAGACTGGCACTGTGGCAAGGGCTTTATCCCCACTCCCAGCTCTGCAAGAGGGCTGTTCAGTGGTGGCACAGCCAGTTCTGGGTGACCAGATATGTACGGTGCCAGGGGGCTGCTTGGGAGGGGGCACAGGGAACCTGCTGGGGACTGGAGTGGGTCCTAACTTCTTGTGGGTGAATCTCTGTGCCTGTTGCCCTAGAGCATTTTGGGGGACTGTCATGTACGGGCAGATCAGACCTCTGGGGAGGACAAGGTCCCATGTCTGCAGCTTGGTGATTGAAGCTGGGGCTCCTGCTGGTCCCTGACATGGCAAAATGTGGTGTTTCCCTGTCACTGGAGGGGGTGCAGGCCAATGTCTGTGCTGCGACACTGCTTCCTGTGGGGTTTCTGTCGAACTGCCCTTCTCTGCACCTCTCGTTTCAGCCCTATGATGAACAGATTCTTCCCTGCAAACTTCCCCAACAAACAGTACCAGCTCCTCTTCACCCAGGGCTCTGGGGAGAGCAAGGAGGGTATGTTGGCTTGCTGGTCTCTCTGGGGACCTGAATGTTTTCTGCCTTTACTGTACTGTTTCTTGCTCACTTGCTGTTTTGACTTTCAGCCCACTGAAACAACATTCTCAAAGACTTGTCTCTTGCTCCCTGCTGTGACTCTGTAGCCAGTGTGAGCCCCGTGTGTCCCTGCAGAGCTGGGGCTGCCATGTGCATCTTTGTGCACCAGCTGGCGCTCTCCCTCTGTGCTGCCTCTGACTGGCAGCGACACCCCAGAGACAGATCCCAGAGTGCTATAGGAACGGAGCTATGGCTGCTGTTAAATGCATTGCCGTTATTTAAGCTCCTTGGATAGCATAGTACTGACTTTTTTGTGCTGCCTTAACTGATCTGATTCAAATCTTTGCACTGGTAGATGATGTTTTGACAAGTATCCTGCCCAGTAGCTTTACTGGTAAGGGAATATTTCTAGTGATACCACCAGGAATTAGCTGGTGCAGGAAGAGGGGGAAGATTTGCCTCTCCCTGCCTTAGACAGTGCCTGAATCCAATTTCCTTATTGACAGAAGGATCGCAGATGCTGTCCATGTGGCAGAGTCTGGCTGAAGCAGAAGGTCTGGGCTTGCCAGGGCCAGCTGCTTCCTCGCATGCAGTTTGCACATGTTTACTGTGGCATGGCCATTTCTGTGGGTACAATCCCCTCATTTGGGATGTGAGCGCTGTGGTCTGTGTTGCTCCCCAGCTGTAAAGTCACTCATCTCTGCCCTGTGCAGGAAGGGGAGCTGCTCAGGCTGCCCAAAATCTGACTTCTCTCTTTTATTGCAGAAATAGTGAATTATGAGTTTGACACCAAGGATCTCGTATGCCTGGCCCTGAGCAGTGTTGTGGGGGTCTGGTACCTGCTGAGAAAGGTAAGGGAGCCGCAGCCTGTTGCAGGGAGGCCAGGGATCAGGCTGGATCAGACCCGGGCCCCTTTTCGTGCAAGGCCTCTGCAGGCCGAGGCAGTGGCTCGGCACGGGCAGTGGGACCCAAATCTCCTTTTCCTGTTGTTCTCAGCACTGGATTGCCAACAATCTCTTTGGGCTGGCATTCTCCCTCAACGGGGTGGAGCTGCTGCACTTGAACAACGTCAGCACTGGCTGCATCTTGCTTGGGGGCCTCTTCATCTACGACGTCTTCTGGGTAAACGGGAGCGTTCCCTGGGGTGGACGCGAGTTGCAGCCATTGGCGGAAGGCATGTGCGTGGCGTTATGCCTCTTCGGAGGCAGACGCTGGCTGGACACACGTTTGCAGTCAGGATTTCCACTTTCTCAGCCCAAAGGGGTGTGGTGGGGATGATGACAGAATCAAACAGTGGCAGAACAAGGCTCAGCAAATGTGTATTCTTTTAATCTCTGGCTTAGAGAGCCCAGGGCTGGTAGGGATCTCATCAGGGCTGTTGTGGGATAGCTGGGTGCGTGGCATATCCAGTTCTGGTGACTTGTATTCCCAACTAAGGTCTTCCCAATGCCTGACAGAGCTGCTGGGTGGTCTGGAAGATGAGGCTGCTCTGGGGTACACTGATCCTGCTTGTATGGACTGTGCCTCAGCTCTGGCATCTGCTGGCTTCGTTAACATCCTTCTGCTCTCTCGCACAGAGGACCACATACTGGAATGCCTCCAGTCTCTTTCCCTCAGCCAGTGCAGTGCCCCGACATCTTCATTTTGAGGTTTTCCTTATCTCCCTGCAATGGGCCTTGACTCCTGTTTCTCCTTGTAATGTCTGTATCCCGCAGTCCTTCCTGCTGCCTCCACCTGAACTACTGGCTTTCCAAATGTCTGAGAGCCTTGTATACCTTGAGTTCTGTCCAGCAGCTCTGCAGCTGCCTGAATAATCCTTCCCTATTTAAGCCTGGCTACTGTGTGTTATTTTGTACTTGGCTGGTGCTGCCCCTGTTTCATAGGCTCGTTAACAGTCTCAGCTCTGTGGTTTGTTAGCCTGTGTGCCACTTCCTCCGCTGCTCTCAGCTGGAGAGGATTCAGCCTTCTAGCTTAGCACACCCAGTGCTTCACACCCTACTCAGGGTGTGAGTGTCTTCCTGGTGTTTCAGAGACAGCGAGAGTGCAACCCTCGCTGCTCTCTGCTTGATGGCTGCCTCCTGCCTTGGCTTTCCCGGCAGGTCAGTGTATTGCCGGAGCCTCATGAAAGGGCCATCCTGAAGTGGAGACCCTCTTACTGTGCCCCTCTGCAGGGACTGGTCACTTGGATCTTGGCATGGATTTAATCACAGTGAGATTCAAGAAGGGTTTCAAGGAGGAAGGCGAACTGCTCAGTGGATCGATGATATTGCCCCCTGCATAGTCTTAGGGTGAATTTGCACGTGATGCCTTTCCCTGGTCCCAGTGTAGAGTCCTGTCACTCTGTGGCGATGCCCAGAGGTTGCTGCACCTTATGGGAGTTAATCTGATGCCCAGTGCTTGCTTTAAGTTTTCTCTTTAATCCCTAGCTCTAGGATCTTGCTCACTTGGTGCTAACCAGCACCTGGTCTATGTGCCTGCTGCTGGTATAGCCAAGACTGGAGGCTTGGCGATGAAAAGGAACAGGAATAAGGGTGGTTGACCTATGTGTTTATAGTCCATCCCCCAAATGATGCCAGTATTTAAAGCTGATAGGGCAGTACAAATAAATGACCTCAGAGCAAAATGCAGCTGATCTGACAATTGCTCCGATCCCCAATGGAACCTCATGGGCAGCAACCTGGTGCTGGCTGGGACTCTCTGCTGGGAGCTGCTGCCCTCAGATAACATCCTGCACGGTGGTCAGGCTTTCCACCGAGTTGACTAATTAGAGCTAAACTGACCTGCAGGGGTCGGTGCTGGGGAGGGCCGGGTGGTGGGCAGCACCACAGCTCTGTGATGTAAGTGGTCTCCCTGGCGCTGCTCTGAAAGCAGGATGGCTGTGATGACATGCTCACCTCTTCAAGCACTGTCCTGTCCCTTCTCCCCTAGGTAGTGGGCTCACTGGCAGGACTCCTGCCCACGGTTCAGTGGCTCTTTGGTTGTTTTCTGCCACTGAGGCTGTTTCAGGCCCTGCAGTGAGGCTATAGCTGAGCATGTGTGTGTTCCTGTGCAGCTGTGGTCATCCTGGACTCCTCTGTTTGCCCCTAGGTCTTTGGCACCAATGTGATGGTGACAGTTGCCAAATCGTTTGAGGCCCCAATAAAACGTGAGTAGATCTTCCCCATGTGCTGGAGGAGGGGCTGTCCGTTCTGCTGCGGTCGCTGCCCCATGTACCCTCTGCCTTCTGGAGACGGCTCAGAAGGTGGGATGTGTGCAGGAAGGTTTCCTGCTAGTGACCCCTTAGACTGCTGCGTGGTGCCGCTGACCTGCAAGGAGCCCGGCCAGGTCTCTGGAGAGGGATGGTTTGCAGAGCCCTGAGCTGGCTGGGTTAGTCTGCACCCCCAGAGTGGGCAATTTCCCCTGCTCATGAAAAAAAAAACCAAAAATTAAAACCTCAGAAAAACCAGCTGGAGTGGTGAATTTCTGCTGTTGTGGAGCATGTAGTGATTTGGGTCCTGGGAACCGGGGCTGAAACCTGCACATGGGGCTGGCCCTGAAGCCCTCAGTTTCCCATCCCAGGGTTGTCCCAGGAAGGAGAGGAGGGGAGCTGCAGGAGAAGAGGGGGCCAAGGGCAGGAGCAGGGGTCTTGCCATGCTCTGGTCCCTTTTTGCCAGGCACAGCAGTGCTGAGGTCTGCTCAGCACAGATGCTCCCCCCTCACTGTTCCTTTCTCTACTCCGGTAGTGGTTTTCCCTCAGGACCTGCTGGAGAAGGGGCTGGAGGCTGACAACTTTGCCATGCTGGGTCTGGGAGACATTGTCATTCCAGGTAAGAACAGAAGAGGGGGTACGTGACCAGGGTCACCTGTCTGACTGGGCTGTGGGGAGCTGAGTGGGTGCCTTGCTCTGCCTTTGGCCATGCCAGAGCCCTGTGGGCCTCCTGCCAGGTCTGAGGGCTGCGTGGGCTGGGGGCTGGGGGGTCTGGGGGCTTTGTGTACTAGGGTGTCTCCCACCAGGTTCAAGTACTGTCCCAGTGCATTGTGCCACGAGAGGGCACTGTCAGCCCAGGCACGGCATCCGGAGCGGCTGCGGGTCCTGTCCTGCCTCCCACAGCCTTTCCTACAACCTCTGTCCCCTCACTGTCCCCTTCTCCCTGCAGGGATCTTCATTGCCTTGCTGCTGCGATTTGACATCAGGTGAGTGGGTGGCAGGGAAGGGTCTCTGGCAGGTTGGATCTTGCAGCATATTTGAGCTGCTTTTGTAGAGGAAAAAGGGGAAGGGGAAGCCAGGAGCACAGTCATGTGGTCCCCTCCGGGGCTTGGCGTGGGGACCTGGGAGAGCGGCTGGGGTGGGGGGTGCAAAGGGAAGCTCTTAGAGTAGATGTGAGCAGGGCTTGCTTTCTGGGTAGGTCCTGAGTGCTGGAGGTGAGTTGTTTGAGCTCACAGGTGTTGCTGTACCCACAGCAGGGTGGGGAGGGCAGGCAGCACAGGGGAGGGGGCCAGGGCAGCAGCATGTAATGACCCCCCAGAGCCTCACCAGCTCCTTGGCACTGAGGAGGGAAGGGCAGTGCTGCGGCAGCAAGGGGAAGTGGCAACAGCATGGGAAAGAGCTGGGGCTGCTGGCATCTGGGAAGTGCTTGTGTGGATGCAAATCAGTGCCTGGCAGTGCTGGCTGCCTCTGGATTGCCATCAGTGTTGGGGGAAGCAGCTCCTTCCTACGCGGGGAAGCTGCACCTACCACCAGGGTGTAGCTTTCAGCAGTTGCCCCACACCGAAAGTCTCCAGCTGGGGAGCTGCCGGGAATGGGCCGCTTTGTGTGACTGTGGCGGTGTGGCCGCACTCCCACTGCTGTTGCACAGGCCCTCTGGTCTGTGCCAGCTCTTCCAGGTGTTTCCGCCCACATCCTGCCTGCACCTGCTGGGAATCCCAGTTCCCGTGGCCTGCCCTGCGATAGAATGGCACGTGCTGAGAGTGGAGTTCCAGGGACTGGCTGTGCCTTCCCCGGGCAGGTGGGACCCTCTCTCTGGGTCCCAGCACCGATTCCTTCTCCCCAGTAGCCATCCAACAGCAGGATCGTGTGCCTCCTTCCCTTCCCCAGCCCCTCACCTGGGTGTCACCCCATCCAGTCCCACACAGCTCCTACGGGACCAGGGGCTGCGCTGGTGGCAGTCTCTGCATTGGCCCAAGAGCATGGGCAGAGCACAGCTCCCCACACCCCAGTGCGGTGGGAGATGGCCAAGAACGCTGGGCCAGCTCTGTTTTGGCCACTGGCATCCGAGACTTGAGGTCACTGGGCTCTGCTCCCTTTCCCTACAGCCTGAAGAAGAACACGCACACGTATTTCTACACCAGCTTTGTGGCCTACATCTTCGGGCTGGGCCTGACCATATTCATCATGCACATCTTCAAGCACGCCCAGGTGAGCTCCACTGTGCTGCCTCCCGCAGATGCACGTCCCAAGCGGGACAATGCCAGCTTGGCCACGAGGTTCCTGCATCCCACCAGGAAAAAGCAGATGCATTCCTTCTCTTGGCTTTGCTTTTCCAGTGCTTGCTTCTACCTTTCCCTGCCTGAAGCTTGTGTGCCTAGCTGGAGCAGAGTCCTCTTTGGGGCAAGGCTGGTTCAGGCAGCTACGTTTCAAACAACAGCACCTCAGCTGGGCTGCCCTGTGTTTTTGTGGCTCTTTGCAACCAAGCTGCCCCTGAAGACACACCCTCCATGCTGCGGAGGGGCCCTAGGAGCCCACACACTGTGGGTGCTGTCGCTGATCTGCACGGGGGCCCTCAGTGTGTTTGTGGCTCACTGGGACCTCATGGCAAGGATTTTGTGCTGCTGCAGCTGTAACTTGGCTCTCCAGTCTGCTTTCTGGGACATTAACCCTCTGTGCAGCGCTGTGACAGATGCCATGGGTGAAAGGGGACAGGGCCAGCTCACCTCGCGCTCCTCCAGAGGGGTGATTTGTGGTTTGGTTTAAGAGTTGTTTTTCTTCCCGACAGCCTGCTCTTCTGTACCTGGTCCCAGCATGCATCGGCTTCCCGCTTCTTGTGGCCTTGGCAAAGGGAGAAGTAACTGAAATGTTCAGGTGAGCATCAGCTGGGGACAGAGCTGTTTCGCCCACGGCGCTGGAGCACATGAAGCGTGCAGATGTTCCCACGCCTGGGCACAGCTGGAGGAATAGGTTCATCTGGGCATGCTCTGGGTGTGCATGTGTGTGGGTGGAGGGAGTAGGTCTGTGTTTGTACATGCCGGCCCTGGCTCCAGCCACCTCCTTGTAGCCGGGTGGGAGCTTTGGTGCAGTACCAACAGGTAGGCAGCACCTGGTATTGCTTTACGCCCCGGTGACAAACTCTTCCCGTGCGCTGGCAGGCAGGGGAGGGTGGGACTGCACACCTGGTGCTGAGATACTTTGGTCATTGTGTCCCAGGGTTTGTGGGTGGGGGAGAATGGAGCCGGATTCGGCTGCAAGAGCAGCCAGGGCTGGTTCGAGCACATCCCAGCCTCCCAGCTCAGGTGAAGTATCCTGGTTTGCAGCAGTCTCCCTGCCCTGGGGACTGTAGGTGCAGAGAAGGAGATCTGTGCAGTGCTGTTGCACTCTGGCCCTTCTCTCAGCCTGCCATGCTCCAGGCATTTGCCTGTTTGTTGTCAGTGGGCAACTTTGGTCTCCTGCCTGGACTGGCCCTCTGAGCTGCGTGGAGCATGGCCTGGCCCACCTGGGAGCTGTTCCTCCACTGTGCTTGGCTGGTTCTGCTCGAGTCTTGGTGGTGGCCTTGCTTGTTTGAGGATGGCTGAAGCAGAGGAGGGAAGGGAACGTCTATCCCAAAGCAGGGCTGTGCATCCCCCCCCTCCAGCCTCCCTGCTCTGGGGGTGCCCCTGCCTAAGCCCCCAGCCTGCTCAGAGGGAAACCAGCACCCACCTGGGGTGCAGCAAGGAGCCGGCTGCTCTTGCTTCCTTCCCCTCCCCTGGGAGATGCAGGTATGCGTGTTCCCATCGGGCTGTCAGCTGGGCTGGCTCCCCAGCCCTGCCGCACCTGCCCGTCCTTTGATGTTTGCTTCTGACGATTGCTGCTGCAGGCGCTGAGTGTCCTGGGATCGTCCTTCCTGTGCACCTGGGATCCTACAGCCGCTCTCCCCAGTGCCGTGACTCACCAGCTGACAGCAGCACTACCTCCTGCACCAGGAAACAGGGGAGAGATGAGCTGCGAGTCCGGCCTGCCTGGCAGTGGGGCACCAGAGGCTAGTGCCCCACAGAATTGTTAGCACAAGCTGCTCTAGAAGCAAAGGGCTGCCCACTGGTGTTTGCTGAGCACTGCCAGGGCAAGCGCAGGAGGCTGGGGGGTTGCAACCTTGACAGGCCCTGGGGTCAGACCCCCTTGAAGTCGCTCTAGTTGCAGGCAGAGGAAGTAGGATGCATGGGACTTGTGCCTGGAGGGCAGTGGCTCCTGCTGCAGGAATCCCACCAGGTGTAGCTCCCCTGCGTAGCTTTGGTGCATCCTGCTCCTCCCCATGCTAACAGCAGCCTGGAGCTGGCAGCTCCCCTGTGGTCTCTGCCGGCTGGCTGCCTGCATGCAGTGAGCTGGCTGCACATGGCGTCTTGCAGCAGCCATCAGCTGCCCTGGGAGAGGGCAGCGAGGGTCTGATGCAGTGGCGAGTACAGACGGTGCTGCAGGGAGGGTGGGAGCGAGCAGGTCTGTGCTGCAGGCCCAGGGAAGGGGAGCCGAGCCGATGGAGCAGAGGTGGGCGACAGCAGGATCAGTTTCATGGCTCCCAGCCTTGCCAAGCCTCCCTAGGCAGGCAGTAACCTTCGCTCTGCCTCTGTCAGCAGTGGGGAACCTGTCCTGCCACTCACACCTGCTGCAGACACACTGTCCTTGAGTGGCAGGAAAGGGTCTGCTGCCTGCATAGCCTCTGGGCCGCTCTGCCACTGCCTTCCCAGTGCCCAGGCTTGCTGTCCTGTGGGCTGTACCTGCCTGGCTCCACCCGTGCCAGTGGGAGCTGCCTTCTCCCCATGTCTCAGCCCTCACTCTTCCATGCTGCAGCCCTGCCGTGGGGCCTGCCAGCAAGGGGAGTGTGGGCAGGAGCCTGCCAGCATGGCTGCAGGACCACCCCAACCTGGGCTAGTGGGTGCTGGCAGCTGGAGGGAACAGCAGGTTGCCTGCACAGAGTGGTGGGTTTGCAGCAGTCTCACTCCAAAACTTCTGCTTTTTCTCTCTCTCCCCCCCATGTCCTTTCTGTCCTCGTCTTCCCCTATTCCCTCCTGCTTCCTCTTTCTCCTGCAGCTATGAATCCTCTGCTGAAATCTTGCCACACACACCAAGACTTACCCACTTCCCTACCGTGTCCGGCTCGCCGGCCAGCCTTGCTGATTCCATGCAGCAGAAACTGTCCTGTCCCCGCCGACGCCGGCAGCAAAGCCCTAGTGCCATGTAGCAATCGCACACGGTGCCCTTTCTCTGTCTGTCGCTCTGGCCAGGTAGGGGCTGGTCCCAGCTCTCCCCTTTCCCTGGGCAGAGGCAGCAGCTGTCACTTTGCTGCTGTGGGCCAGCTTCTCTCCCTGTCTTTGAGGGGAGACTGCGAAGGGAGAGAGGATTTGACATGTCTGCCCTCGTGCTTCCTGCTGGAAGGCAGCGCTCCCAGGTTTCCTTTGCCAGGGTCCTGGGGACGGTGCTGGGGGGGTTTGCAGCCAGAGGAGCGAGTCCCTGGGGGGGAGTTGCCGCTTTCGGTCTTGCTGCGGCTCCCCCATCTAACCAGCCTCACTGGCACCAGTGCTGGGCATGGCAGCATGGGGGAAGTGTGGTGCTATCCAGGATATCCAAAGGTGCTCTTGGGAGTGACAATGGGTGCTGACAGGCAGATGGACCCCAGGGCACAGAGCTGGCCTGAGGGCTTGGCGGGGGAAGCCCCAGCCCCTGGCTGGGTGCACCCCATCCCTGGAGGTGTCCGGGGGATGTCGCAGTGCTCGTCTCCCCACCTGAGCTCTGCCCTGTTGGGTTTCCTACACTGGGTCACAGCCTGGATGCTGCAGCAGGGCAGACATTGAGCCTGCGGCCCCAGCTGGTCTGTCCCTGCCTGGCACAGGTCTCTGTCCCCAAAGAAGATCTGGCCCCACTCACTCCTCTGTCTTGTCACTCTTGTCCCCAGCTACGAGGAGAGCTCTACTCCCAAGGAGGTGCCAGGGACCTCCAAAGAAGAAAGGACAGAAGCTGCCAAGAAGGAGAAGTGACCTTGCCCATGGGCGGTGCCCAGCACCGCTGGGCTGGGACCCTTCCAGACCCTCTGCAAGTGACAGACGACGAAACAATTGTGCAAGAGCATCGTGTTGTGTGTGTCGGAGCAACCACCCAGGTGGGGTATCGATGTATGCCGCATAGCCACACCCCTGCCGGCCCTCCGGGGTCGCGTCACCTCCCCCCTGCCTGTTTATCTCCTACGGGGGTACAAGGTGGGTGGGGGGCAAACCACAGGCCGGTTTTTAAATTTTGTATTGTGCATTTGCTTTCTCTCATATTAAACCATGTCAAAGGAAGGAGTGCTGGTCTGGCAGTGCCAGGGCCATGCCAGCAGCCCCTGCCTTGGCAGCTGCTCCAGTTGTAGCCCCTGCTCAGCTGCCTGGTTGGTGCTAGAATCAGCATCCCAGCTCTCTGGCGGCCTTGTTCTCCCTGTGGGGCCCGTGGCTGTTGTCTGGCTGTTTCTAAGTGACTGTCCCCTTCCCCCTCCTGCTCCTTCAGTGCTTGGCCTTACTCCAGCTGGCCTCAGCCTGGGCCCCTCTCTGCAACACCCAGATTTAGGGCCACGGTTGCTGAACCCCAGCCTGTCCCCAGGCAGGTTTGATCTGGGGTCTGGCCCCGGAGCAGGGATTTGGGGTGTGGGAACTGGGTGGGATGGGTTGAGCCCCTATGGCCTGGGGAGCGGGCATGGGAGGGAAAGAGCTGGGTGACCCTAAACCCAGCCCCAGAGTGGGGTGAAGAGAGTAGGGGTTCTCCCCTGTCTTTGCAGGGAGCCAGGTGCCAGCCTGCACACCCTAGGTCTGGGACGGGCAGTGGGGGCTGGAGCGGCTGCAGGCAGGGGCAGCTTCAACAGCCACCTTGGCTCTCACTGGGGCCGGCTGCCATGTGTCCTGCAGCACCAGTGGTGTCCTCCCTGCCCGCCCTCGGGGCAGGCATGTGGAGGATCCTGCATCCCACCGGCCATGCCCACTGCCAGAATAAATAGAAAGTGTTTGCCGGCTTGGCAGCCCCTCCACAAAAGCCGTATTGAACCATTATTCCCTGCGTCGGCTGCGAGCACTAAAAGTGGCGCCTTGCATTCTGCCATCTAATGACCCTTCACAGTCTCCTACAGATGTTTTCTATGACTTACAGCTCCTTTTCCAACAGCCCTGTCCGCAAAAACAAGAGGGGCCACTTTAATTCCAATTAAATACCTCCAGCTAAGCAAACACTGTGCAGCAGGGCCCGGGCACGGCAGGGCCGCCAGGCCCGGCCCACGGAGTCGCTGAGTCTAGACTCCAGATGTGATTTCACCAGCCTCCAGTGTCCCGTGGAAAACGACGCTGGCTCTGCCGCGGGGTGCAGCACCCTGCCCCGAATCAGAGCCCCACTCACTGCCCTGCCATGATGGCACATTCCCCGCCCCCCCCCGGCAGGTCTGGCACCACATTCTGTGAGGCACTGCACCCTCCCTGGCTTCGGGTGGTGGGAGCCTGATGCCTCTGTGGCCTCACACCCATCCCCACGCAGCCTCCGGAGCCCCTGAGCATGCAGTAATGGACTGGGAGTTGCATGTGGTACCCCTCAGCCCCAGCATCGCCCTCCTGCCTCCTTGCTGCCCCGTGGTGCTTGGTGATGTTCATGCCAGCTGTACGTGCTGCAGGAGCACGGCAGCAAGCCAGGAGCTTTCCCAGGGCCTGGGGCTATGGGGAGCGGAAGGCCTGGGGAGGGGAGAGTGGGGTCACCCCTCACCCTGCCTGGCTGATAAGCCAGGGCTGGGCCAGAGGAAGGAAGCATGGTGGGCCCTGTAAGGAGCCGCCAGTGGAGCCAGCGACTTGGCGGCCCCGGGCTTGCTTGCCTGCCTGCTGCACCTGGTCCCTGCAGCACCTCCGCTCCAGGCCACATGGCTCCACTCTGTCTGGGCTGCCGCTGGGCCACCTTCCCCTCACCACAGGGTCCCTCCGGCTCAGGGGAGCTGCGGAAACATGAATGCACCCGCTCCAGCAGGAAACCTCCATCCACGGAGCTGCGCCCAGCTGGGGCAGGGGCTGGAGCCGGAGTCAGCCTGCCCTGCTGCCAGCAGCCGTGGGATTTGGGGCGATATCCCTCTCCCTGCCCATGGCCCCTCAGGGCAGCAATGCAGGTGCCCACTGGCAGGGGAGCCCCTGGGCACCCTCCCCTCATGCCAAGCTCCTGCCAGGGTTTGCAGCATGGTGGGATGGGCTGAGATGGGCGTGCACAGGGGTCACCCCTGGGTACAAATGCCAAGCAGTGGGATGGTGGTTTCATGGGTGGGGAGTGCTGGTGCCTGGGGCAGGTGGGGGACACTGGGGCTGCTTGTCCCCGGAGCTCGGCAGAGCCTCCCCACTGTGGCTGGGAGCGAGGTTGGTGGGACGGGTGCTGGGTGCTGCAGTCCCCTGGTGTAGCACCTGGTGCCCTGGTGCGTAGGGCCAGGGATGCCCAGCTGCAGTGGGGGTGCCGGCAGTGAGAACTGGGGTCCTGCAGGGTGGTGGATACCAGCGGTGGCGCCCGGACGGCGGCCGTGAGCAGGGAGAGGAAGCAGACGAGAGCAGCCCCAGCCCCGGCCGGCCAGCGAGGAGGGGCAGGAAGCTGGAATAAATCCCAGGAAGGGCCGCCTGGCTCCAGCTGGTCTGGGCTGCAGCGGATGGAGCCGGGAACGGGAAGGGAGAAGGTGGGAGGGGAATGTGCAGGGGCTTTCTCAGGCCTAGGACCCACTCCAGCTGTGCGGCGTGTGCTGCAGCCCCAGCTCAGCACCATCCTGCGGGCATGGGGGGCTGGGGGCTCAGCACAGCTCCAGAGTGGAGGTGTGTGTGTTCCCAATCTGCAGATGGTATGGAGTAAGGGGACCTGGATGGAGCCCAGCCCCCAGCCAGGGCAGGAGCAGCCAGGGTTTGGGAGTCCCGTTCACTGGGGGAGCCCCCAGCCTGACTCATGGTGTCCATGCTGTCTTCACTCCTGCTCGCAGCCTTGCAGAGCACTGCACCTGAGCACAGGGCTGGGTGCTGCTGGGGCTGGGGTGCCGGCTGGCCACCATCCCCATCATCACCATGGCACATGCAGCCCCCGGTGGCCCCTCACCAGCCCAGCACAGCCGTGCCCTGTGTGGTCCCGGCGGTGGGGCGGTGGGGCGGCTGGGGGCTTTGATGTGCTCGGCTGCCGGGCAACCCCTGCTCCATGCAAAGCAGCCACCCCCCAGCCAGGCTGAGCCCAGCCAGCGCCATATGGCCGAGGCCGCTGTTACCGCACTGCGCACCCCGTTCCCAGAATTGACATGGAAATTAAGCTATCCGTCTTGCTGGACAACACCGGCCATGGTAGCCAGCACACTATGCTGGGACCCCGTGTCCAGCTGTGGCCAGGGCAGCATCCCAGGGCCACGCTGGCATCCCTGACCCCAGCACCCCATCCCTGGTCCCAGCACCCCAACATGCAGAGGGCCTGGGTGAGGGCATCCTGCAGCTGGGGGCTTCCCAGTGACAGGGGCTGCTGGCAGCTGGGGCGGCCACACGACATGTGCCACGACAACTACCGCAGCAGCAAGGCTGGTCCCAGTCCCCATGCCACTCAGGGTGGCCAGTGGCTGGGGCCGTGGGCAGGGCACCCGCTGGGGCCCGGGGCCCGGCTCATCCTGGCTGCAGCGTATTGTTGGTGGCGCAGCTGGTGGCACCCGGCTGGCCAGCCGGCGGCCCTGAAAGGCATTCCTGTGCACAATGTCCCCAGCCTCCCCGCCGCGGCCCGGCCGCTGCCGCCAGATGGAGGCTAATTAGCAGCTTTGAGAGCCGCGGTGGGAACCGGGCAGCACCAGGCCCTCCGCTGAGCCCTGAATGGAGGGGGTGACCCCAGCGCCATGCCCACCCTGGGAACCGCTGCTGCACTGGGATGAAGGACACAGGGAGGAGGGACAGAGGGAGGGACAGAGGGATGCAGCTCCCCCCCAGCCAGGCTGGCAGGGTTAAAGTCCATCCATGCTCTCTCCGACTTCTGCTCCTCCAGAGGAGGAAGAGGGGAGGCCTTTGACTCCCTGCACACCTGGGGAGGCTGCAGCCACTCTGAGCACAGCCAGGCACAGGAGAGTCTGGCCCCCAGCCCACCCCCACAAAGGGCAGGGCACCGTGGCCCTGCTGCACTCACGCTGGGACCAGCCCACATGCCATGCTCCCTGGCTTGGAAGGGCATGAGGTGGTGTCCGGGCCGTCCCTGTGGCCGTGCCACCACGAAGTGCCACCACAGCAGTGCCACCACAGCAGTGCCACCACAGCAGTGCAGCCCACCCCGGCAGCCCTGCTCCCCGGCAAGCGGGGGGCAGCTGAGCACAGTGCGAGGTCGGGGTGCCTCAGCCCCGCGCCGGCTTTGTTCGCGGTGAAGCCCAGCGCGGCTTCCTGCTGCTGCCAATAATGCGGCGGTGCAGCCGGGCCCCGCGGCGCAGCCTCGCGGGGTACACGGCGGGTGG
>WEKW01016517.1:240452-259091 GCA_013389905.1 Sula dactylatra | reverse complement strand
CCAAGCCCCAGTGTCTGGAGGACCGGGCCCACCGGCGTGGGGTTCAATCCCCCCCCCCCTCCCCTCCCCCGAAAGGGAAGGTGGCGCAGGGAGGAGGTTTCCCCTTCCCCAGCTCAGCCGTGGCAGAGCCGGGCCGAGGGGCAGCCCCGGGAACGCAGAGGTGGGGGGGTTGCTGTGGGACCCAGCAAGGCACTCACTGGGGCATCGGGCTGCAAGCCCCCTGCCCTCTTCACCCTCAGCCCAACACGGCTGTGGGTGCTTCCTCTGCCTGGTTCCCCACTGGTGCTGAGCCCCCAGCACCCCCCCAGCCCAGTCAAGAGCCTGGACTGGGCTCTCCTGCCCAACAGACAAGGATGCAGGGCCCTGGCCCTGGTGAGAAGTGGAAGGAATGCACAGGGGGTCTGCCCCAATGCTGCCCATGATGGAGTCAGGCAGCCATGCCCAAGCAGGCAGCCCCTTGCCACACCAACCCAGCACCATCCCCTTGGGACAACAGCAAATCCCCCCCCCTCCCCCCCCCAACACTCCAACCCTTCCCCAGGCGAAGGAGAGGACCTGTCCCCCTCCCTCCACCCCACTGAAGGCAGCTCCCGCCCAAAGCTTCCTGAATACCTCCTCCAGTGTGCTCACAAAGACCACAGCACCATCATCAGCTCCAATTGTAAGAGTTTATTAGTGGACTCACCTCCACCAGCAAACCGAAGCATTCGACGGGCTAATGCTAATCCTTGTGCTCCCCGTGTAGGATCCGCTCCCAGTGCTGGGAGATCCTACATGGGGAGCGCGAGTCCGTGCTCGGCCGCCAGACAGGACCCCCGGGAGCCTCCAGTTTTCCCCCCCGCCTCCATCCCACCTTGGCCTCTGCAGGGAGCACGGCCCCACACATAAATACGGACAGACAAGTTAACAAAAATAGCATTAAGAGTATTCACAAATGAATTAAAAACTACTCAGATATGTACAGCAGAGCGCGGGCGGTATGCACACAGACAAGCCCGTGAGGACAGCTGGGTCTGCCGGTGGTGGTCTCCAAAGGACAAGGGGTTATTTTTGAAGCTAATTTCAGCTCAAAGCCCGGAGGTCCAGTGCCACAGAAGCAGCGCGGTTGGGGAAGCCAAGCACCTCTGCCACTGCACGCACCCGTCACAGCCACGCCACGGGGACAGAGATCTGCCTGTGCTACAGGGACCGGCAGCAACTGGGGCAACACAGGAGAGGCCAGTGGCTCCCACTGTCCCCAAAGAGGCTCCCTGGCAGCGGGGACGGCTCTCAGCCCGTGGCAGCCCTCACTCTCACCTCCCCCAGGATTGTGCTCCCATGGATCAGCCACGGTGGGGCTGCTCCCCCGTCTCTTGCCTTCCCCTGCGGCCATCCCCAGGCCCGGCAGGAGCATCGCTCCCCGCTGCCCCTTCTACCCCCCAGCTCTCTATTCCTGCACTTGCTGGATGTGGCAGCCCTGGGTCTCTGGAGCCCCTGGTGCCAGGGCAAAGTGCTCTCTCCCCTTGCCTGCCTCCCTCCTTTGCCACCCAGAGGAGCAGGAGTGGGGAGGGACATGCACTGCCTGACAGCAATCTACATTCAGAGGGAGGAGGATCCCTTCAAACCAGGCACAGCCCTGCGCCTGACACACCATCCTCAACCCAAGACTGGCCTCAGCTCCCAGCAGCTGATGTCCAGGGAGAAAGCTCGGGGGCTGACGTGAGGGCAGAGCTCTTCGCCCCCAGCCTCTGCCTCTTCCTCCCGGCTCCCCCACCACCACAGGGACGAGCTCTGCCTGGGGGAAGCAGGGACAGGACAGGGATGCTGCAGGGAAGCTCAGTCCCGTTGGGCAGCCTGCCTTTTCCAGGGGCCTGAGCATGCTGGATCTGAGGGCACAGAGCCTCGACCCTTGCTCTGGCTGGGGAACCTTACATTAGTGACACATCTACACACACGCACACACTCACACATGCAAAAATAAGTCTGTTTATTCTCTTCAAAGTGATCTAGAGGACCTGCAGAGCTGGGACACCTTCTAGCCAGTACTGCCCCTGGCTGCCTGGACTCCCCAGTGCTGGGAGCTGTTGGCTGAAGTGCTGCATTGGTCTCAGCGCCTTTAAAAACACAACGGAACGGTAAATAAGAGAGACTACGACAAAAATGAGCTGGCGGCACAAGGGAGAAAGCTCCGTGGAGCGGGGCGCTTGCCCGGGAGGCGGAGGGGCTGCCCCCTGCGCTGGTGATGGTGCTCAGGAGCGGAGTGTAGTGGATGTGGTGGTGAAGGCGCAGCCGTCCTGGCGATGGGGGGACTCATCGGCGGGTCACTTGCGGCTCAGCAGAGATCCCAGCAGAAGCACTCCTGCCACCGTCGCCCCGGTCAGAAGCCATTTGTTGAAGGTCTCCTGGCCCTTCCTCACCTCGGCAGCAGCATTGTTCCCATAGAGGTCCACAAACCGCTCCTGTGGGAAGAGAGATGCAGTGAGCAGAGGGGTGGGAGTGAAGCACAGAGACCCTCTCTGCCATTTTCTGGGGCTCCTTCCTCCTCCGCAGAGCAGGCTGGAGGGGAAGACGCAGCACGAAGGGGCAGGAAGGCTGCTGGGCTCCTGCTGGCAGGAAAGCACTGGTGGGGACCGGGCGGATGACAGACGCCTTGTGCTTCCTTGCTCTGAATCACGCACAGAGGGTGATGGGGGAAGCACAGGACCAGTCATGAGAGAAGTGGATGCCAGAAAGGATTTGCAAGGAGAATACCATGCAGACAGGGCAGGAGATGCATCACGTGTTCTAGACTCTCTAAAATTAGCATTGAAGTGTGATAGAAATCATTGCAGCAGGAAAATGCTGGCCTTTATTCCACAGCCGAGGCCTGGGGGAGCAGCAGCAGGGTTGGTGCCCACGGTTGCAGCAGGAGCCCACACCACACATCCCCCGGCTGCTTTTGCATCCAAAGCGGAGCCTCCCACCTCCCTCTCCTTCTCCCTATTGCTGCATCCCGGCAAGACAAGCACTCCCATGGCCTGGCCATCACAGGTTACTCTGCAGCACGATCTGCATTTCACAAATCCCTGTGGTGAAGGCAGATGCTCTGGGTCGTGAAACTCCTGCCTTCCCCCTGGTTTCAGGAGAGCAGGCTGAGCACAAGGCCCTGCCAGGAATGCAGTCACTCCGGCCCGGCTCGTCCGAGCCAGCCGCCTCCAGTCCTTCATCTCCAGCAACAGCAAGAGCCGGGCAGATTTCAACAGAGCCACTGTGCGGCAAACGGCCACTGCCCCTCTCCCTCTGAGGGAGGCGTGCAACAGGGCTGGGGTCAGATGGCTGTGGCCTGGACTGGGGGAGATGGAAGGGGGAGAGAGAGAGAGAGAGAGAGAGAGAGAGAGAGAGAGAAGACCACCAGAGCCGAACTGCTCCTGAAAACAGGCTCTCAGAGAGCACCCCCATGGCATGACACCACCCCCTTGTGCTCCCCTGGGGACCCAGGGACCTCGGACCACCGTGAGGATAGCTGCTCGGGTCCCTGGGCCACACACACTGCAGGGAAGGAGGTCCACGGGCAGGCTACATGAAGCAGGGAACTTCAGGCCCCAGCAGCTCCCAGGTTTTATCAGGGCCCAGCAGGAGCATCGGGGCTAGAGGGAGCTGGAGCTGTGAGCTCTGGGCTCAGGGATTGCCAGCAGCTTGGAGCACTGGGCAGCTCAGCTGTTGCACCTTGAGCCCATCTTCCCAGCAAGGTCCTCTGTTCCCTGATAAGTGAACACAGTTCCAGTAACCCGGCTGCTCTGGGAAAGCAGAGATAAGCCCAGCTAACGCTGTGCTTCTGTCATGCCTTACCACAGCCTCCCCAGAGGCAGGGGCAGCATCCCTGCCTGCCTGGGTCTGGCAGCTCTGCCTGCAAGCTGCCTCCCATGCCTGCCCACAGCCTGTGATGAGCTGCAACTGCTGCCACAGGACCTGCGGGGGGTTTGGTGCCCAGATCACGACTGGAATCAAGAGGGTCTTTAGGCAGCTGCCTCTCCATCACTCATGGAAACGTGGCACCAGTCCCTTAGCTCCCCCCAAAACAACCCAGCAACCTGTGACCATGCTGGGGCATCTCCTCACCTTGCCACACAAACACACAACCAAGCTCTCACACAGCTTTTCACAGCAAGGTGTGCAACAGACATGTACACTCACTCCCAGGGAGATGGGCTGTGTCCTTCTCCTCAGCCACAGGCCTCCCCGCCATGGGGGAGCAGGTACTTGAACAACCACCCAGGTGAGCTGTTAACGTCAGCACCCACCTCTGCCCCACCAAAGCTCTTCTCTGTCTTCCACCAAACACCATCTCCAGCATCTCGTGACTCCCCTGGCTGCCTTTCACATCCCCCTGACCATGAGGAGCTATCAGCAGACCTGGGGACAGGGCACTGGGACAACAGGGACTTTGCTCACTCACCCTGGGGCACATCACTGCTGCCACCTCACTCAGAGTCCTCTTCAGGGTTGTGACAACTGTCCCTGTGACTCCCACCACCTACACAGAGCAGCAGAAGGCAGCTCGCTTCCCACCAGGCCTGCCAGCTGGTGCAAGGTCCGCAGAGGTGTTATATTGCATCCTGGCTCCGCAGGAACAGGCAGGACAGTGGCTCACATGCAGGTGCTGTCCAGGGAGAAAGGTGAGGGCTGCTGCTCACTGCCAGCCCCTCTGCCTGGCCGCTCGCCCAGGAGGAAGGGCATAAAAGCAGCCAGTGATGTGCTGCAGGAGAGGGATGGTAGGAGAGCCCGAAACCAAAGAGGGGATATTTTTAATTATGGCACAGGAAATCCCTCTGCTGATAGGTGGTGGCAAGCAGCAGAGCGGTGACAGAGCACGGCAAGTGGCAGCAAACTAAGAGCAGGCCGGCGGGGATGGAGGGCACAAGGGAACCAGGGCAGAAGGCATAGGCTTGTCCAAAAACACCAGCTGTGGAGCACCTCCACTGCCCCTACAACATCCTTCCGCACTGGGGCTCTTGCACCCCAGGGAAGGTCCTTGCCTCGGAAGCACATCCCCACCACACACCCACTGCACCCAACGCTGCATGAGCACTCAGCAGGAGGAAGGAGGTGATGTATTCCCCAGAAAAAGCCACTTTGCTCAGGGATTCAGTAAGGCCTGCCCCACCGAGCCCCACACGTCTCTGCAGGCTCCTCCTGACCTATGGGAGGAGATGTCCCCACCGTCCCCAGGAAGGCTGCGGAGCTGGAAGGGGACTTGCAGTCACCCAGCCTCTCCGCAGGGCTGGCAGCAGGGCAGGCACCAGGAGAGGGCCCCCACAGCCCGGGCAGGGAGCTGGGGAAGGGCTGGCAGCCGAGCCTCTGTGCTGCCTTCTCGCATGTGCTGCCGAGCTTGGGGAAAGGCAGTTCCAAGAAGCATGTTTTGAAGCCCTTACTTCTAAGAAAAGGAAGTGTTTACTTAACAAGAGATAAATGGCATACGGTGAACCAAGAGCTATCGGGTGCTACAGATGGAGAAGAGCATGACAAGAGCCCCACATGGGCAGGGAGGGGACATGAGCCCTTCTCCTTACCCATGGAATGGAGCAGCAGCTGCTGGAGATGCAGCTGGGGAACACAGGGGACTCAGGAGAGCACCTTGCCCTTCCTCAGGGAAACTATCCCCAGAGCTGTGATAGCTCAGCCCCTGCACAACTGCAATCCCAGATGTGTCCCCTGGGAACGGTGATCCCAGACCAGAGGGAGTGGGAAAACAGGCAGGAGCGTCCTCCCTCCCTGTCCTGGGGGCGAGTTGAAGGTTAGGGAAAGGCAGCTTGTTCAGTTCCCACACCGCCCCGGGCCTCAGCCACTCTGCACCTGAAGCCCAGCACTCCCAGTACCGATTCCGACCTCTCTGGCCTGGTGTTTGGGATCTCAGGCTTGCCCAGACACGTCCAGATATTTCTGGCCTCCCCCAGTCACCTTTATCTGAGAGGAAATATTTGGAATTCCTGAGTTGCTCACAAGGACTATGGTAGCAACAGCACGTCAGTGTCTCAACCGCCCTCTCCACGTGCCCGTGGGCCTCTTCCACCCCAGAGAGGACAGGCTGTTCCACAGCAGAACACCCGTCACATCCCCTTCCCCACCCTGGGTGACAGACACGTCCAAGAGGAGGATGCTCTGGGGCAGGCAATGAGGAAGCAGCAAGAGGTTATGCCTACACAAAAGGCAATCCCCCAGCTTTGCCTCTCCTCCCCCAGCACTGGGAAAGGACACAACGTTTTCTTGCTGGAGCCTAAACCAGCACTTGCTGAGGGAGGGCTTCCCTCCAGCTGCACATGCTGCTTGCAGGAGAGAGAGGACCTGGAAATCCAGATTCCACTGGTGCCCACCACCCTGCAGAGCTGGGGCAGGGCAGGGGATACAGTGGCATTTAAACACTGCCCAGTGATGATACACGACACTGTGGTAGAGAGAAAAGATGAGCAGGTCTGACCCAAAGTGCTCTCTCTGGTGGGAGAGCAGATTAATCAGGCACAAGGTCTGGCTGAGACAGTGTTCACATCCTGGCCTGGAAATGGGAAGGGGCAGACCCAAAGTTTCAGCCTCTTGCTGGTACCCAGCCCCAGAGGTTCAGCTGGTTTCATTCACCAGCACTGCCAGAAGCAGCTCCCCTGGCTGAGCGGGAGGGAGAACAGTTGCTAGATCCCATTCAGGGTGAGCAGAGCGGGGCAGGTTCCTCTTTCAAGATAAGCCCCAACACTAGGGGAAAGAGGATTCAGTAAGCGACACCAAACCATGAGGGCTGGTGGAGGAAGCAGATGTGGGCAATGAATCCCCATCTGGTCTCTTGTGAACCTGGGACAGAGTGGGAAGGGGAGGGTGGTGGCTGCTGGGGAGGGCAGAGTCTGGGTGCTCAAAGCTTCCCTTGCATGGGGAGGTGAAGGATATGGAGGTCACCAAGACACCAGCACAAAACTCTGAAAACCAGCAGAGAGAGGCTCTCCGTGACTATTCATGGTGAACCAGTGGTACTTGGTCCGACTTTGCCACGGAGACTCTGCTTCCAGCAGAAGCTACACTCCTGATACCCACCCAGCCTGTCTTTGAGAGACACCCACAGCAACCAGCTCTGCACATACAAAAGCCTCTCCCACCCGAGGATCTTAATGTGTTTTATCAAAAGTTAGACGGTTCTCCAAAACCTCCTGTGGGATAAGTCAGCATTGTTCCCAGACAAATCAACAGAGGTGCAGAGAGGTTAAGTGCTTTCCCTAAAGTTGCATACAAGCCAGCAGCATGAGCCACAGCATCTGACTCCCAATCCAGGCATTCTCGTCACGAGGCAATGTTTCACTTGAAAACAAGGCTGTTTCTGTTATACCTTCACCGTAACTACAGCTGTGTTACTGCTAAGAGGTCTAACACCAATTGCCGGCCAGGAATGGAGTCATTTGGATGACCAGACATTTGTTAATGAGATGCTGGGAACAGTTTTGTGCTGAGCAGCGAGACAAGCATGGAAAAAGAAAGGCAGCAGCTCAGCACAGACCACAACAAAGCCCTGCGTCGACAGCAACCTGCTCCTAGAGCCCCTTTGGGCTGCCAGCTCACCACATGGGACTGGCATATGTGAACCTGGAGGTGAAGCACAGGGGGAAAAGGCAGCTGAGAGCTTTCAGAAAAAAACTGAAAACATAAGTATTCCCAAAGGCTGCCACTCGGATCCTGTAAACACAGCTCAGCTGGTCCCTACACACTATGAAAGTGGAAGAGACATCCTGGAGGTCCTCCCTCCGTCCTGCACCCCAGACACTGCAACCACATGTGGCCCTGACCACCCCCAGCCCTGTCTGAAGCCCAGGCCCTAAAGGAGGGCAGCAGGCACACCAAGCATGCCTGTGCCAGTCACACAGCACTGCCTGCAGTGTCAGGATTGGAGGTCAACATGAGCCCCCTACTCAGGTGCATCATGCCAAGCAAACAAGCCATCCAAGGCAGAGGTCTCGGAGCTTCACCCCTCTGGTCCTTGTCAGCACCCTGGGCAGGCTCGGGATGGGGTGGGGAAGGGGCTCTGGGGACAGCACACTCGCAGGTGCAAATGCTCCAGAGACCCAGCTCTAACTGTTATGCAAATGGTGACCTCCAGGGAAGCAGCTGCTGATCTCCATAACAATGGCAGGGAATGCCACCGGCCCCACTGCCTCTCCTGCCCTGGGAGTGGGCACTTGGGTACTGCAGGTGCTGGCCTGCTGCCCCTGCCCAAGCTCCTGCATGCAGAGAAACCTGCAACCTTGAGGGATGCAGCCATAAACTCAAAAGGGTTAATTAATTAAGCACATCCCTGCCTCAGCTCTCCTGCTGACGTCTCCAGGCTGGAGTCTGCGGGGAGGCTGCCCCTGGGACCTCAGCCTGAAGCCCAACAAACCTTGGGGGTTCAGCCTAGTGAGGGCCAGAGCCTGCCCTTTTCTAAGCAGAAACAAACCCTCACTAGCACATTCCAGCCCTAATCCTTGCTGTGGCAGCCTCCTGTCAAACTGGTTTCATCACCAGCTCCAGGGAACCTGCAATAACCCCACACCATTCAGCACAATTTCAGCATTTTCCAAATACATGAAAGGGGCTACAGTGACAGCTGTAACCCCTGTCCCAGCCCCAGGAGACTGCTGTGCACAGCACGAGATGGAGAGCAGGGAATTGCACTCTCTGTTCCAGAAATCTGCTGAAACATTCATGTGTATTAAAGCAGGAGACGGTGCGAATGACTAATCTACTTGCATCCATCTTTCATCAGTGTTTCTCCCCGAACTAACCGGGCTGAGGACTCCCAAAGGTGCCGAAGCCCCGGCCGGTGTCAGGCGTGCTCGGCAGCGGGACGGCTGGCAGGCGACAAGGCTCTGGTACAAAGGCAGAGCGAAGAACACATTGGCTGAGCCGGATCCACTCAAGAGATTAGCACCTGCTGGGAATGGGATTGTTTTCCAAAGGGCATTAAGTGGAATAGTCCGAAGAAAGACGGTCTCTCTGATGCTTCTCCCCACCGGACAGATGGTGTCTGAGCCCTGGCAGGCAGAGCAGCCTGCCTGCCTTTTGTGCGAGGGGCACGCTCGGGGGGCAGGGGAAGACTCCTGCTTTAATTTCACGGTTATCTGCCGCCTGTGGTGCCGGGGAGCCCGAGTGCCACGGCCAGCTCGCTGCAGTGGGCAAGTGCCTCAGCAGGGTCCCCCACACCCGGGGAACAAAGCTCAATTTTCACCTTGTCATTGCTTTTTCCAGACGTCACAGCTCCTGTGCAATCGTGCCCTTGTGTAACTGCGGGGAAACCTGCACCGAGGAGACGTGCCGCACTCACGAGTGCCCAGCTGTGGAGCCACATTCCCTCCTATCCAGCAGCTGAGTCGTGCGATGCCGATGGCCGTCCTCAGCCCTCAACCACAGTGTGAGCTTTATCCCAAACCCACCCTACAGGGAACTGCAGCATCACCGGCTCCCGGGTGAGCAAAGCCGGGTGCAGGGACAGCCCTGAGGGGAGGTGAGTCCCAGGGAAGGGTTACCTAGTTCTCCTGCCTTGAGCCACTCGTCCTCCAGCATCCCGGAGGAGCACCGGCCAAGCCTTACTATTTCTCACTTCAGCCCCAGCGCCTCACGAGGCTGCTGTAATTCTAACATGCCACTTGAATGAAAAAGGGGAAAGGGTGGAGGTGCAGGAAGAGGAGGAAGATGTGCTCATTCTGTTTTCACTTCCTGTTAGTCCACATGAAGTCTCAAATGATTCAGGCCATGAAGTCCCTTTTAGCAAAATCCCTGCTGACTTGAGGGCAGGAAGCAGAATAGGCAGCTGATGCAGCAAACGCCGGAGAGAGCAATGCAGCACGAGGAGACTTTGTGCTCTGCTCTGGGCTCCTCCATACATGTTGTTGCATGAAATAATCACTGGCTGGTGCACTGGAAGCTTCTAAATGAGGTCAGTTGCTCTAATAAAAGATATTAGCTCTCCAGCAAGTTTAATACACTGGTGAGCCACACCATTACAGCATGGAAGCATTTGCAACACTGCTATGATGGCTGATTTACAGGTAGCAACACCTCATTTTCTCCATACATAAGTCATATGTCACCCAGACACTACCCAGGGCCACATACACACCCAGCTCCCACATCCCAGCCCAAACCCTAAGCCAGCTCACCATGAGTTACACACACAGAGTAATGTCACATACTGCCGCCAGCTGTGCTCCTTGCACAACCCTCATAGTGTCCCCAGCCTTCCTCAGCCTCAATGATGGCAAAAACCAGAGAGATGTGCAAATGGGACTATATTGTTTGGAGAACTAATGAAGTGACGCAGACAGCTGTCCCGCTCCACCTGAGCGTGGTGTTAGCTGCACTCAAACCAAACCAGCTCCAGGCCAGCCTAGGCCTCTTCTCTGAGCTTCCCAAAGAGCCCTTCACCCTCCAGCAGAGAAGAAAACCCTTCCATGCTTCTTCAGGAAGCAGCCAGCCCCAGCAGCTCCTTCCCCTCAGGCACACAGTCCTACCCCAACAGACAGGTCCCTGCACAGCTCTGCCTGTCGGCCCCTCACACACCTCCCAACATGAGCAGCTCCTGCTCATGCTCAAAGCCCTGCCTGCTGCCAAGCTGCCATGTTTTGGAGTATTTGATTTCAGTCTTAAGAGCACCTGACTGGCAGTTGTACAGGCAGGGAGAACCTGCCTGCTCTTTGTTCTTGTCCAGGCGGAGTACGGAGCAGAGGACACCTGCCTCCATTTCCCTGAGCTCAGGCCCGGGGCTGCAAGCTGGGGAGCTCTGGGTCCGTCCTAGATGAGGAGTGGGGGCAGAAAGGCTGAGCCCAGCCTTACTCCCACCAGAGGCTCCTCATCTCCAGGGCTCATCTCCCCAAGCAGGATACTGATGCCAGAAGCTAGCTACTAATTGGATCTATTTAAATCAGAAGCTACGTCTGCAGACACAGCTGAAACACAAGCTTGAGCAGGAAGGAGGATAATACAATAAATTCAAGCAGCTCTCCCCAAGGGAATCACACAGACCTCTGAAACTTCCCTCTTCGCAGATACAGCCTATTACCCTTCCTTGGGCACGCCATGTAAATGTGGGGGCAAGTGGCGGTCGAGAGAGTAACCAGCCCAAAGCCTGCTGAAATGCTGTGCTCACTCAGCTCCCTGCTCCCAGTAGCAGCGGGAAAACAGACTGGTTACAGCACAATGTTCAAACAGTCCCAGTGGCCACAGGAGCCTCTCTGCTTAATGCTCCGAATCCTGCTCCTCCCTCCCTCGCTACCCTGGAGGCAGGCAGCAGTGCTGAGTGCACTGGGTTTCCCATTAAAGAGATCCTGAGAGACAGCACTGGGCTGATACACGTGAGCACGTGTCCGAGAGAAGACACGGGCGGCTGGAGAGATGCTGGCTGCACACGGAGGAGCTGCAGCGGGCGTTCCCGCCTGCAGGCAGTCCTTTCCAGCACAGCTCAGTCCTCCGATTCTTTTTCTTTTTTTGCTAACTAAATTAAACATGAGAATAAAATAAGCAAAATACCTAAAAATAAAAAATAAACCGACCATTTCTACAGCACAACTAGGTCACAGCTCTCCAGCATGCAAGTCATGGCAGCCACGGCTCAGTCCCTTGAGCCTCTTGGGTTCAAAACTGACATCTCTCTTAAAAGGCTGCCTCCCGAAACCCACACCTGCTCCCCGGTAAGCCCAGCTGGAGCCATCTGCTAACGGCTCTGCCTCCCAGCAGCCCTCTGCCCCCTTGCTCTGCCGGGCTGTTCTGCTTCTGTGGCAAAGAGTAACCCTTCTTCCCACCTGAACATGGAGAGAGGGCCAACCCACACCCTGAAGCTGCCCTGGTGCACCCAGCACGGCCCTCACATCCCCCTCCACAGGCGCACCGCAGGGAAAGCTCTTGCACTCTAGAAAGTGCGTCCCCTAACTTAAGCCCTTGGCATTCCAAGGACAATTAGGAGCGGAACTTCAGAGAGATCTTGCACCAAACACCCCTCTGCATTCTTCCAGGTGGGGAGCAGGAAGGAGGAATGGTTTCCCTGTCCAAGGCCAGGGCAGCAAACCAGGGAGTGCCCTGGCACCGAAGGATACCACTTCCCTTTCATGCCTCCATTATCTGCGTTAATCTTTAGTTGCTCAGAACAATAGCGTTTAAGGGTAACATCCCTCTTGGGAGGGTGGAGGAGGAGAGAGTAGCTACTTGCCTGCCACGCAAAGGCAGAGCCACCCCACAGAGCATACCTTCACACTGAATCAGCCAGCAGGTAGGTCAACATCCCAACTGCTATTGGGGTCACCAGAGGGGGGAGAGAGCACCTGCCCCCAGCTCCTTTCTGCTCCCATGGCAGAAGCCACCATTAATCCCTCGCCTCTCGGTTCAGCAGGTCTGCAACACTTCTACAACTGATATCCATCCCTTCCCTTCCCCCAGCTCCCCCTGGGAATACTCTGTCTTCACAGTTAGTGGGGAAAGAGCTGCTAGAGAAATACTCCTTGTAATGTCAAGATGGGACTGTGCTTACAGCCATCAGCAGCTTGGTAAAAATCAGAGAGAAGCTTAAGCAAAGGCCTCAAAGCATTGCACCATCATTCAGCCTGTACCCAGCATGGGCCGCAGGCATATTGCCGCTCCTGGGGGTAAACCATGTACACAGACTGTACAGGAGCTCCATGGAAATCAGGTGCAGCACCCCAGGCACGTACAGAAAGCTGCACCTTCCATAGGGAAAAAGAGAGCACGTTGCTCCTTCCCACCCCTTCTGCTGTGGTGGGCCACCCCATTGCTGCTGAAATGGGGAGAGACCCTGGGCAGTGCTCAGGGGGACCCAGCTCCAGTTTCAGAGAGGAGCAGGATTATTGGGAAGACTGACATTACCGAGAGCAGCTGTGAACACAGAGCAGCAAGAAACAGTTTGTGAATTATTTCATAGGTCTTTTTTTTAAAATGACACTCCGTTCTTCGGATTAAAGAACCTCAGAGTGCTTTACAAATCTGAGTTCCCAGTGGCTCCCCTGGGAGGGAAGGAAATGCTATCCCTTTTGCTGAAAGGCCATGGGGTTAAGCAGGCTGCTCTGAGCCACAGCCAGTGATGGGCAATACTGCCTTCCAGGCGCCTCCTCTAATCACAGATCTAAGGAACGTAATCAAACTGCACCGCACACTGAGGCAGCAAGAAAAACAGGCAGGGCCCCAAAGAAGGAGAATCGAATAAACGGGGCGAAGAGCAAAGCTCTGAAAACTCGCCTCTGCATCGTTTTCAGTCTAGTGGCAGGAATGCTGCTGCGGGCCGGGCAGGAAGCTGCAGTGGAAGTCATTCCAATGGCATTTCCTGGAGAGCACTGTAGAAAAGCCTCCCAGGTCGCAGGCAGGGCGAGAAGCTGCCAGAGATCTGCATGATGAGCCCAGATCTCCAGCCGCCAGTGAGGATACCGCTACCTGGGATGGCCACGCCAGGCAGGACAGCCCCAGGCAAGGCCCTGCCAGCAGTCACCATCAGGCAGGCAGTTTCTACAGCCAGAGAGGAACACCCAGTACTGTGAAGGGACACAAGGGAACTCAGCTGGCAGGAAGAGAGTATGTTTTTTCATCCCAAGCAGGTGATGACAATGGGGGCATCATCTCAGCTGCAAGGGATCCAGACTGTAAAATAATTACAGAAGACAAAGTAGAAAGCAATAGCCCAGCTAACCTTCACAGACCACTGGTTGCGATTCATCTCTAAGACAGCAAAGCATGGCCTTGGCTATCCACAGTCATCTCCTACGGCCAGCAAGTGAAACTGATGGCTGTGGTCTCAAATGGGAGTAGCAGCGCCAGGGCATCCCTGCAAACCAGCATGTTAACACTCAAAATGGCAGAGCTTTGGCAAACAGCGCTCACCCCAAAGGGAGCTGCGGTCCCCATACAGTGCAAGTGGAGCTGTGCCTCTTCCACGCGTACTGTGCACACCTAGCACACCACTCCTCTCCAAGTCTCAGGGCACAACAGCAGCAGAATTCAAATTTGCACTTATCTTGTGCTGCCCCCAAAGCTCAGACCAAGAAGGCGCAAGGATCCCGGGGCACCCGGGATCAGCTAAATAATGCAGTGGTTGCAGGGAAGGCTTGTGCAGGATACCTGGGCAATGGCACAAGGCCAAAAAGCATTTCTGAAGAGCTGAGAATCGAAGCCTAGCTCTCAACCTGAAACCATTGAGAAGGTTGGAAAAAGAGCACAGGACAAATCCCAGCTGCACACTGTCATATGACACAGGCTGAGTCATTTCCTATCATTCAAGAAAAAAATTAAGAAGATAGAAAATGAGTTTGCTATATTGACATCTTCTAAGGGTTTTCCCCAAAGAGAACCACAAGCTTCTAGTCCACCGCAGAGTGACACAACATGTACGTCCCAGCACACCAAGCCATGCACAGCCAGGGCCAGCCAAGAGCCTGGGATGCGCAGAGCCAATGTGGGAAGTACTCCGTCCTTCCGCCCAGCTTGTTGGGATTCAGACATCACAGACTGCTGACAAAGATGCTGTTTGCTTTCAGTCCTGGCCCAGCACAGACCCTTCATGCTGGTCCCTACCACACACCCTGCAAACCGGAAACCTCTTGCCTGTATGTCCACAGATCTACCTCCAAGCCCCCACAGAACACCCTCTTTAAACCTTACTCTGAACGTAGGTTTAACCTTGAAAGAAAAGCTGTCATCCACTGGAGGGTCACAGCCAGGCAGGAACCACTACTCTCCTTTCTCAAACAGATTAAACACGGTCAGTACACCTCTGCCTGCCAGGCTCTCTCCTGCCCGCTTTGCACCTCCCCCTCTTGCGTTCCCACTCACCAGATTTCTCCCCCCATGACTCCCAATCCCCACTGGGATCACTCTTTGAACTTCACAGATAGTGGAATCTGGTCCTGGCCAAAGCAATTGCCTCAGGAAAGCCTCCTCTTTGGTTTTGATGGCTCACCAAGGCAGCAGCTCTCTTCTGGCTGGTTATTAATTGCCCCCCTTGGGTAGTTCTTGTTTGTTTTCTCAGTGCCAGATTGCGGAGAGAAGGGCAAACCAAGGCAGGGCCATGAAACGTGACAAAATACACTCACATTAATGCTACATAGCGAGCTTTGCCATTTCCCCCTTGTTTCAAAAAATGGTTTCTCAAGAAAACCGCTACAGCCCAGCACACAGCAGCCTTAACAAGCCCCTCTAAAGACAAACCTGCACCCCATGGCCATCCGACGCTTGCCTTTGTTCCACTGGTGGGGAATGAAACAGAGCTTCCTATGCAACCAGGCTGTGTGACCCTTGTGATGGAGCCATGCTCCTTCCCTCTTTCAGAGGGGCTTTCCAGGAAGAGAAGTGCTGCAGTGCTCCAAAACGCAAACCACCTGGTCCCTGCCAAGCAGGCCTGCCAGAACTTGCATCCCGCTCACCAGGACCTGCCTGCTGCACCTCTCGGCAGAGCTTTGTTCACGTGGGACAAGCTCTACCAGCTCAGATGCACCAAACAGGCTCCCTGTGCAAACAGGGTGGCAGGAGGGACCGCTCTGTCACAACAACTGCAGGCTGGCACTCTCTTCTTGCACGGAGAGCTAGCAGCAGGCCAGCAGTTTTCTCCCTGCAGATGGAGTCACGTGAGTGAAACAGAGCATCCCCACGCACGCCCCACGCGTGACACACTCAGGAGCTGTTATGGCCCCTGTGTTCCCACTGCACTGTGCCGGTGCAGTGGCACAGCTACCCCCCCCACCTTCCCTG
This sequence comes from Sula dactylatra, assembly GCA_013389905.1. Lineage (NCBI taxonomy): Eukaryota > Metazoa > Chordata > Aves > Suliformes > Sulidae > Sula > Sula dactylatra. The sequence goes on along the minus strand of WEKW01016517.1, from coordinate 243,386 downwards.
AGAAGGGACATGATGAAACCTGAGCACGTAGGAAAGCTACAGCTAAGATGTCAAACAATCACAGGTCAGCGTTTGCAACAGGCTGGCAGCAGCCACACTGCCTAGACCTTTTTTTTGGTGGCTGGTGGGGTGGGATCCCTCCTACTATGGCCTTTACCACCCTGCCCGGCTCCCCTTCAGCGACCGGCACAGCCCGGGCAGCAGCACAGCCTGAGCAGTGAAGTCAGAAGCCCCGTTCAAGGTTAGAAGAAGAGAGCAAGGCTGCTCCCCTGGGTGGGAAACATGGCTAACAGTGATCTTCAAAGCCAGAGCCGGTGGGCGGGACAGATAGGGAGAAGTCCTGACCCTTCTGCAATCTGTTGAACAAATATTTGCTCCAAACAATGAATTTACAGACAGACACAAAAAAATTGAAGTCTTAACCATGATGGTTGGGGGTGGGGAACAGAGGGAGGAGGTATTTCATTCCCTGCAAGCAGGGACCAGTGATTTTCCACCAGTGATTTAATCTAAATCCCCCAGAGAGTTCATTTACAAAAAATCAGATTGCATTATCGCCTAGGTCTCCAGGATACAGCCCAATCCGTCACTAACAGCAACAGCCACACTAGCTTGGAAACCTCAATTTGATCACTCAATTCCAAGACTAATCTGTGGCTTTAAAAGCCAAAGCCAGAGGGAGGGGGAAGAACTCAGCATTTGGCCAGGGTTGTCTGCAGGATGAGAGTGCTAATGGGCCAGATACAGCCTGATGAAATGGCTAGCAGATCCCGGGTTATTAATCGAAACCAAGCTCCTCTGCCTGAGCAGCCCCACCCAGGCAGTGCCCCAGGGCAGCCACATTCCTGGAATTCCTGCACCCTGGGTGCACCCGCTCCCCTCTTCTCTGGGGTCCCCAGCATCACTGGCCAGGTGAGAGGAGCTGGGGAGCTCTGCGGGGCTCCTGTGACTGTCCTCTGTCACAGGAGGGTGCAGAGCACAGTGCTGGGCTCAAAGGTTCCTGCCCTCTCCTCGAGATGCAGGGGCCTGGTGATGGACTATGAGATGAAGAGGACCGAAGGCCTTAGCTCACCAGCAAGGCAACTCCCCACCGTTTAGATGCTAACGCCTGTCAGCATGAACTCTTTCCAGTGGGCACCAGTAAAGGTTACACCAGCAGAGAATCACTAAGATGCAGAAGCAAAAGAAAACTCAGACATCTGTAGGTCATATACCTCCCGCTGGCAGTCCCAGGCAGCACCGCACAGCCGGACCCGGCATTTCAAGAATGCTTCCTGAAGAAATGCTTATTCATGTTAATACCTCACCACTGAAAGCGTACTGGGGTTTGCTGCTGGGGCAGCTGGGAGCATTGCTCCCTGCCAAGTAAGAAGCAGCTGCAGGTTTAACAGCTCCCCTGTGCGGAGCTTGCCCCCACCTCAGCCCTGTCTCCCACCGTACCAGCTCAGACAAGCCCAGCAGCCCACCCACCCACCGAGATCTGCAGCGGGATTCGCTTCACTGTGAGCACGGCAGAAGGCAAAGTCCTGTCTCCAGAATGAAGAAGTAGCTGTTACCCCAGCAGACCACAGGCCAGCCTGCTGGAGCACTGCGCACTCAGAGAGGAGGAAGCTCCACTCCCTGCTGTTAAATGACACCAGGAACATGCCCAAAAGCGAGGGCTCCCACTTGAAGAACAAGCTTGGATGACATTAGATTTCCAAAGGCTCTTGGAAAACAAGTCTTTTATGTAACATCCAGGGAGAAGTAGAAGAAACAGGGATGGAGAAGGACACGTCTGAGTATAAACTGTGTCATCGCGGTGGACTGACCCTCTTGGGGCAGAGCGTTAAGAGCACAGAGGGAAAGGCCATACTCCCCTTTATCTCCCTGCAAGGCCTAGGACAAGCACTAGCATAAACATTGCAGGGAGCTGCACTCTGGTTTGACCGGCACGACTGCCAGCATGGAGTGAGGGAGGACACGGGCAGCCATCCCCACCGGGGAGAGGAGTTCTTACCCATCCGCCATTCTCCTGGATCCAGGGATCTAGGTGGTCGGTCAAGTACGTGGTCATCCAAGACACAATGCGTCCCACCAATACCCGCATCTCCTTGTCAACGCTCTCCACACACAAAGCTCCTCCGAAGGAGAAGAAAGCCACAATGCGACCCCAGTTCACTCCATCGCGGAAGAGTTCGTTCACTACCTGCTCAAAGCTCTGATATGCCGTGCCGGGGGTGATATGGAGCTGGGAAGTGAGGTCGCTGAAAGCCTGCCGGTACCTCAACTCAAACTCATCCCCCGCCTCTCTAAGCGCCTGCCTCACATCAGCTGCTTGAACAATTTCATGGACTTCAAGGCTGCTTCGGTGCACAGCAGCTCCGTTCACTACGTGGCTGGCGGGTGGATGCCAGGAGGGGCTCCCGTTGAGGACGCCGTCCATCTCGGCCTCCTCTGCTGCAAAGTCAGTCCTGTTCTCATCCTCCTCCTCCAGCTGACTCCAGCTGTATCCCTTCTGTGAGAGCTTGTAGGAAACAAAGTCAATCACTAACTCCTGGTTACTGCTGGACATTTTCACACCTGGGACGCCCTCAATGAGTCCATGGTCCGGAGCACAAGCAGATCAGCACTTAGCAGGTCCCGACTCTACTCTTCTTCACGACCAATGGGAACATCTGACCTTTGCACAGACAAACACCAGAAGAGGAGAGAGGCCAAGAAACGGTTAATGTTACAGCTTTTAGATGCACCCGTACCATTAACAACCCATAGCTTATCGTTAGCCCTAGATCATCCCGCAGCTTTACACCGAGACTCAGGGCCACCGGATTGAAGCAGCCCCCCTCCCGGGAAACCAACCGCGAGCCCCAGGGGACCCCCCAGGCTTACTCCGAGCAGCCCCCGGCCCCCAGCCCCGGGGTCTCACCGGGTGCAGGCCCGGCCCGGCAGGCC
>WEKW01016517.1:203231-239000 GCA_013389905.1 Sula dactylatra | reverse complement strand
CGGCAGCAGGAGGAAGTAAGGCAGGCAGGGCTTCGGGAGCGCAGGCAGGCTGCCTGTGCTTGACCGAGGACACCTGCAGCGGGAGAGAGACAGAGGCCCGCTACATGCGTACTCAAAGCCGCAAGCTGGACGCTCCAGCGACCACATAAGGTATATCCGTGGTACCAGGTCCCGGCTCCGGTGGGCGCCAGCTCCCCCACTGCCACCGCTCCTGGGCCCGGTGGGATGCAGGCACTGGCACCGAGCCGCCCGTCCAGCCCGGCCCCAGGTTGCCGCCTACCGGCAGCTGATAGGTCGTCTCTGAACAACACTCAAAGCGCTGCCTCGTCTGATTGGCCAAACGAGCCCCACGCAGTGCGTTGTGGGAGTTGTAGTTTGCTTGTGGCGCTTAGCCTTGGCGCTGAGCGCGCGGGCACTACGCTACCCGTGAGCCTTCGCGGGCAGCTCTCGACAGCACGGAGCGGGCTTAGCTCATCCGGGTCCCTTGCTCTTCCTGCCGGCCCGCCCAATCGGCACGCACTGAGGGCGTGCCCTAGGCGTTGATTGGTTGGTTCGGATCGAGGAGCTCTGTTTGAAATCCGTTAACGGCGGGTAGATGAGCCGCGCTGGGCGGCCGCTGCGCTGAGGTGAGTGGGGGCGGGCGGCGGTTACCGGGCACCGGGCACCGGGCGGTCCTCCCTGCTTCGCCTCCCCTTCCTTCGTCCCCTGGCAGACCTCCCCCGGTAACGGCGGCATGGGCCGCAGCCCTCCCATGGGATCCGGCCGGGTCTCTCTATCGGTAGCGCGGCCCCGGCCCTTCGCAGCACCGCCAGGCCGGAGGGCGTGGCTGGGAGCCGGTGGCGGAAAGCGGCTCCAGGCGCTCAGCCCGTGCCCGGAGCCGCCTTTGCTATGGCCTGACACGGTGGCTGGAAGGCGCGATCGCACCCGGAGCCCTGGGGCGTGGGCCTAAATCCCCGAGGGTTCATTGCAAACCCCTCCTGCCCCTGGGGCTGAGGGAGTTCGGGCCTGGGGCCAGACCGTGGCAGCTGGAGGCTGGCGGCGGGCGAAGCCGTCCTGGCGAGGGGCTCTCTCAGGATGGGTTCGCAGCGCTGAAATAAGCCTTAGGTTGGGGTAGCTGCCTCATGAGTACAATAAAGTTGGGTGTTGAGATCTGAATGTTCAAATAATCACAAAACCTGAGGTGAGGTGCGTGCCTTTCACCGTGAAATACAACCGAGGCCGCCGTGCTGATGCCAGCAGGGACCAGGCTGCTCACTGTGCCGTGTCCTTAACTGTTTATTCACACCGACTGCTCAAAACCTGAAGTGTCCATCTTGGTTTTGGAGCTAAGAAAAACTATGTTACTACTTCTCAGACCAAACCCTGCTTCTTAGGAAAAGGAGGGAAGAAAACCAGGTGAAACCTGGCTTGAGTAACAGAAAAGTTATTAAGTTAGCTTAGCAGAAAAGGTACTAAGTTAGCTATTTTGATACAGTGCTTTTTTTAAAGTAGAGGAGCTTCAACTTATTTAACAATAAGTTGAAGTTATACTGGCTAAAAATAATTTACTTTTCCTTGAACAGCTATTCTTAGAATGTTTCCATCTTTGTGTCTTCTAAAACTTGTGGGATCTCACTTACGGAGCATGAGATGTCAGGGGTGTTTATTTTGGGCTGTTGGAAGGTAGGCGGGTCTGGGCCACTATAAGCAGAGCAAAAGCTGCTCTGGAGGAAAAACTGCTGCTCCAGCACCTTGCTCCTCTTGCTGTAGGCTGATGACAGCAGGTCGGGGTGGTCTGCGGGGCTCTCTGCATGCTCATCTCTCGCCTGTGTAGAGGTAAAGGCTTTCTCTCCCAATTTGAGTATTATATGGTGAAACAGCAGCATTGCCTCTGTTCTGTACCCGGGATGGTGAATCTAGTGTTGATTCTGTGCTGTGGAAAAGCACACTTGAGCTTCAAGTGAGGAGCACCAGTGAGGAAGGAGAAGCTGTAGATCCAGAATTTGTTCACTTAACCCCACTCAGGGAAAAGCAATGATGACTTCTGTTAGTGGTTTCTAGCATCATGCTGAGGGAGTTTATGTGGTGGCTCTGTGATGGGAAAGCTTCCTAGGAGGCTGTGGTGACAGGACTGCAGTTTCCAGCCCCTTGTAATGGTCCAATTTATGTATTAACCCCTGAAAAGTATCTGGGAACTTTGTCAGGCCTATCGTCCCTATAAAAGGAATGGAAAGCTTTGGGTTGCAGGACAATAAAGAAGCTGCCAGCCTGAATTAAACAAGTTGCCTGGTTAGTGCAGCATCCTGTGTTTAAACAGCAGTCAGTGTTGAATGATGAGCAGAAGGCACTGGAGTTACTGCAGCAAATTGCCATGCAGCTTCCTTGGCCTCGAGGAAGCTTCTCTTGGTTATTCCTGATTGTCTATCTTGGGTTTTGAGGCACGTGGATCAACTGGCTTCAGATTTATCTGCTAATATAACTCAGAGTATTCTTTTTGTGTATCTGGTACTATTTTTTCCCTTTCCAATCCTGTTAGAATTTACAGTGCGTAACACCTGTAGCTTATGAAGCTCCAGTGGTGTATTGCGATAAGGTGTTGTCTCAAGTTGACATGGGGCTTACCTAATTACATTGCAAGGTGGCAAAAAAGAGCAGATCTCTGCACCCTCCTCCTGTCTGTCCCTTGCTGCTTCCCCAAACACAAACTGCCCCATTCTCTCTCCCTCTGACCTCTGATTTCTCATCTTGGAACTCTGCTTCCTCTCTCTGACACACAGCCTCATATGGCTGGGAGGGTCCTTTGTCCGAGGCAGTGGGTGCTGTTATTATATTGCCTGGTGACCATCAGTCTGTGCTAGGCTGCTGCTCTAAAAATAAGAGGCTCTTTTGGTTAGGTTGTAATTGTGAAGTGCTCCCTTAGGACGTGCTTGGTGCCGAGTTTCACATAGTGCAGCTAGGCCAATACCGCGTAGGTCTTGTTGGAGTTACTCCTCTCCAGCCTTGTCCGGCCTAAATGTTTTTGGCAAGAAATTAACTACTACATTGAGAAAACGACACTGAACACATCTGTGATGGAATCGTGTCAGCATTTTAAAGCTAATTTGGATTAGAGTGAGGTGTGAAGTTATTCCAAAATACCTATTGCACTTGCTGTTGGATCAGTCTTATTCTGGGATAGGAATGCTTGTGCCAATTTAGCTTAATCCTTTTTCAAAGCTAACTAATCTAAACCGGGCCAAGGCACTCTTCTGGAACGTGCCAAAGCGTAGTTAGGCAAAAGAAACCTGACGTGCAGAGAAACTCATAGTTTGTTCCACTTTGTGGATATGGTTGTGGTGCTCTGTACAGAAACCGTATGGGGCCGAGGCTGTGTAGCATATTTAGGTCAGTGAGGGGAGCAGACCTAGAAAGAGAATTCAGGTTTTAGTTAGGCAGTCAAAGGAATTTGGGCCGTTTTTGAAAGCAAGAGGACCGGATCCTCCTCCTTTCTTGCATCAGTGGTGGTATGAGCAGCTCTCTGTGAACCAGGTGAAAGCTGATCCTGCAGAACGGGGGTGAGGGTTCCCCGGCTGGCTTGCTGCGAAGCTCTGCGGACGCTAGTGTTGACATGGAAGGTGATGGATGTGGGGGAGAGCAGGGTTACGCTTTAAATCCACGCTGTAGTTATGTAGGATTACAGTGTACTTATAACCATGGTCTGGTAAATGCACACAGTGCCTGCTAATCAGGTAATGTCCTTATTAATGAGAAGAAATTTCTGCACCTCATTTGTGGTGGAAGAGTGCCACAGAGGAAAGAAAGAATTTTGCCTCCTCTCTTTAAAGAAAAGATTGAGATAATGGCGGTTCTGCCATCAAAATCACAATTGGGTGTTTTAAAATGCCTCAATGGAGTGGGCAGCAGGCTTTGGGCTGTACTTGGCTGAGCCTGTTTTGATTGCAGAAGCAGTGGGTATATCAGAGTGATAAATCACCATAACATTCTAAACTGATGGGAGCTTAGCCCCAAGCTCAGTCGATGGGTGGAGGAGCGAGCTGTCTTTCAGTGAACTGCTGCTTCATATTCTATTCTGTGCAGGACTCGGAGGATACGTAGGGATTTGAGAAGTGGATGTCGTGAGATCATCTGACTGAAACGGACCCTCTGGAGTTCAGTCACAATAACTTTTGCCTCCCCACTGGCTCTTTCAAGAAGCTTGGAGTATGAAACTGTGGCGTTGATGCACTCTCTTTCTTTTCATGGCTGATTATGCACTTCCATCTGGGAGATAGAGAAGGGATGGGTGGTGAGGTCAGTGATGAGGGTGCTGACACTACGAAAGAATGTGGACTTTACACAGTAAAAAGCTGGAAACTGCAGCAGTGTAGCAGTGAACACAAGTAGCTGTGAAACACGATGCCCGGAGTTCTGACTTGGTGGACTGACTGGGGAGGGTGAGGAGAGAATGCAGATGACGCATTTGATTTTTAAAAAAGTGGATAGTGTTGACAGAAACTCTATCTTGATTAAGGGCAGTAGGAAAGCATTCAATTCCAGCCGTGTCTTGAGCTCGGTTACAGTTGGTTTTGGCTCTGATTCTTCTGTTTGCCTTTTTTGGGTCCTACCCTGATATCTTCAGTCATGTATCTGACGCTTCTCTACTGACATTATTCCCCTTAACTATAGCAATTCGGTGCTGGGGAATTGAAGGCTTCCCGGTACAGCCGTCTTTGGGAGGGAGGGCTGATGATTTAGTCTTGAACATTTTCTTATTTATGGAGCGTACCATCTGGGTTGAACTATGTGTGGTCTGCCTAGACAGATGGTTTAGATATGAGACTTTGTGGATTAAGAATATGTTGCTTTAGAGTTGGTTGGACTCATAAAAGCAAAGTTCAGGTGATTTCCTTGGGGAGTGTTTTATAACACATCCTCATGGGCTTTGCCTTGCAGCTGTACGAGGCATCATGAAAGCATGAAAACACCTTTGCAAAAAGATTTTGTTATGATTTAAGGGTTTGTAACTTTGTCGCTGGCTTTATTCCTGTTCGTTGAGTTTAATATCACCTGTTGACACAGGGACTCCTCCTGCTGTCAGTGCTCCACTAATTAACTGCAGGGCTGTTCTTGATAGGGTCACAGTGCTGTGTGTGTTACGGCCTGGCCAGCATCGGGGTAGTGCCGTGGAATGTGGCAAGGACCCTATGCTGCCCTTCCTTCTTTTTGCCCAGTAACAATACTTTACAGAACTCTCTTCCTGCTTTGAAAATCAATTTACCCTGTAGAAGAGCATGTTTGTGTAATAGGTTCTTGTTTGTAGCCCTTCAGAAGGGAGAAAGGCTGTGCTTTGCAGTGCTCTGGAGTCAGCCTCATCATCAGGCTCTTGCTTCATAAATTGGTACCCTGGTAAGGGTAACAACTCTTCTTTGCTGCCTGTGGTGAGGGAGGGAAGGGCAAATCAGTCACTCTCTGGAAAAGCTTTGTACTTTACTTTCTTTTAAAAAATACAATTCTAGCACCTACAGGTACAAAAAAACCCTTCAGAATTTGGCCTGTTTGATAGCTTTGAACCTGCAAATGTCAGCAGTGGTAAATGTAAACAGTGGCTCTTCCTTAGCTTTGCCAGTCAGCAGTAGAATAAACAACTGCATTGCTTATGAGACATTCTGTCTGAAGACTGTGAATTACAAGACAGGAAAATGTACCAAAGATTGTCCCAGTGTCTGTCTCTAGAAACTGCGCAGTGGAAGGGTGGCGGAGAATGATTCAGCTGACACCTCTGTTGGGGTTTGGTATAACGGGTGACCAATGCTTGTTGTCTAAAGGACTGTAGCAGTGCAAGCAGAGGACTTGTGGAGACAGTGTGAAGGTGAAGATGTCTCGCCCAGAATCTCGCTATTCCTTTGATGTCCCAAACCCTTGCGTCAACTTTGCGACTCTGAGCGATGATGATGTACACAGTGTAGACTCCTGGTTTGGTAAGCTGCTTCCAACTCCTTGATTTGTTTTCCCTTTGGATGAGGGCTTGGCGTGATCCTTGTTTTGGGCCTGGCCTCTGTGCCAGTGGATTAGGCATGTTGTTAACTGCATCACTCATCATGCATGGGTCTTTTTCGTTTGTTTTTGTATTTAAACTTTGATTGTTGTCTGTATCTTGACAGATGACTTTGTTAACATCATAATGATATTCTGAGGTATCGTTAAAAATTCCTAACATAGTATGTATAGTGAAAGTCTCTCTTTCTTCACAGACCAAAAAGCCAATCTGGAGAATGTCCCTTCTGCAGCAAATCTGGCAAAAATCTCACTGAAGAGCCCTGCTTTTTCAAAGCCTGATGTTACTCTGTCTTCTGTGACATCACAAGAAGTAACAAGTAAGCTGGCATGGTATGGGGGGAGAGAATAAATTTTATCTGCTTTTCACTGGCAAAATGAGAAGGCCTCAGTCTGGCCTTTGTGGGACCATCCTCATATATTGTTGTCTAGCAAGGTCTCATGTGGTTTCACTTTAACAGTCCTCTGTGCATGTGTATATAGGTATATATATGAGCTGTCATTTGTCACTGTTCTTAGATGAAGGCCATGGTGAAGAGGATGGCGAAGCAGAACGCGTGCAGGACAATGTGGTTCCTCAGAATATTGTTGGATCCCTGGCAAGCTGGAGAGCTGCTGCTCCTGCAGAGGCCTCTCAAAGGTGAAATACTTGTATTCAGTTTGCATAAAGATTGATGATGGTGTAATTAAGCAGGTCCTTGCTCTCAGGATCTGCAGTTCTAGCTGTTCTTGGGCCATCCTATGGGCCTGAAGTTCTCCAGCACAGAGATCGTGTATTGGGACAACTAGTCTGCTTGCTGAGCTGGAGGGACAATCTCTAGGGGTGGAAATGTAATGCAGTGTCTCACATACTTGTCAAATGAGACTTGGTAGCTTCCAGACTACGAGCTTCTGGAATGTGAGGATATCTGAAACTGAAGTGGCTTATAAAGTTTCTTTGTTTATATTTGCCTGAGTATTTCCCTGAAATGAATGCAAGGAGCTCTGTATGCTCATATATACCAAAGAATATTAAGTTTATGGGTTGTTAAATAATTCATGCTGCATTTGGATTGTTGTTAAACACCCAGTTTGCATAGGGGGCATGCTGGAGTTAGGTGGTGCACTGACGTAAAAAATGTTATACAGATTGTGTGTCTTCTCAGACCTGTGGGAAAACTAACCTCCTTTTTCTGTTCTACTCTAGAGCGGGTAGAAGACAGGCTACAAAACTCAGAAAAACACAGCAACACAAACAGCCAGCTAGAATCAAAGCAGAGACAAACACTGATGCCTTGGTTAATAAACAAGAGGTTCCACCCCTGAAAAAAATGAGAATGTACGTCATCAAAGTCCTCCTGTTTGGGGCTGGGAGAGGGGATACAACTGTTGCTTTGGAAAGGATTTCCACATGACTGTGAGAGGGTTTGAAGGAAGGTTAGGGGCAGGTCACTGAAACCTGATACTGGTTTCATAAGCAAGAAGAAATGGCTGTAAGACCTGAAGGAAACTCTATTTGGAAGTAGAGATGTGAATGAAATAAGCTTGGGTTTCTTAAGCTTCTTATTCCATACTCAGTGTCTGTCAGCTAGCTTTAAATTTGGCTTTGCCTGTCCGTCAGGAAATCATCAGGCAGTCATAAGCTATGAAAGAGTCGCAGCTAAAATATTTCTCAAATTAGCTTAACCACTAAGATATCATATGGTGATAAGCTTGAGATCAGGAAATTGAAGTGCGATCTTTTAAATGCTGCTGTACCTGGATAAACTACAGTACACCTACCTCCTCAAGAAAAGCCTGTTTCAAAAACTCAGTAATTCATCTTCCCTTCTACAGTCTTAGAGTACCAGGGAAAACTAGACAATCTAAACCTGGGCCCATGGTGAGGTAAGGCCAGTCTGGTGCACCTTAACTCACCGGGTGTTGGGATGTTATGGGTGGTGGTGAGAGCTGCGGGTGATCTTTCATTTAGAACACCGTTAATCTGAGTGGTTTGGAGTAACAACTTGTTACCTTAGTTCTAGCAGCAGAGAGAAGGTGACAGAAGTATCCACGAAGAGCGAGCCCCTGCAGAATCCTGACCTCTCTGCAGGGAGAGGGAAAAGCAAGCTGACCGTACCCTCCACACCGACAATGTTAAAGTATGTAGCTTTCTTGTGACTTCTTGCAAATCACAGTTGATTTAGGTGACAGCCCTGGCTAGAGTATTCTCAATTTCAACTTAGCATTTGATGGTATCACATTTAGTAAACACTGGATCAAAACAACAATATTAGGATGAAATGTACTTCACCAACTGAACCTGTGCAAAGGAAAGCTTTTGCTTTTAATTTGAGGGAAAAATTGTCCTTGCTAATGGATGAAACATGCATACAGCAAATGTGTATGCAGGATAGCAGCTGCAAGCTTTCTTGACCAAACAAAATCCAAACAGGTCTTTTCTAAAGAGTATACTTTCATAATAACCGATGCTCCTGCAATGAAGTCGGAGATAAACATGTTCCTTTGCACTAACATCGTGTTAATAACCAGTGAAGCAGGAAAGCATATATCAGTCTTTAACATGCTTCTGCAGGAGGACTAATCTTTCTGGTAAGCTGAAGAGTACAGAGGAGCAGGAGCTGGAAAAGATGCAGCAGTTGCAGCAGGAGGTTACGGAGCTGCGGAAGAAGAATGAGTTGTCTCTGAAAGCAGTTATTGCTGGAGCAGGTGGGCTGTAGCTGAATTGGAATTGCAAACTGAAGCTGTACCAGGCTCATCTGAAGGGTGCTGCATAGAGCTATACAAGTACCTTTAAAAACAAACATTTCTGATTTTGTAATAAGTATTAGGATTAGGTGGCTTTTACTGTAGATCAGCCCCTAAACTGCCTGGAAACAGGTTGGTTTGTTTTTTGTTGTGTTTTGAAATGTTATAGATCTCCAAAAACTGTTCAAGTTACTAGAAAGTAAATGCCTCTCTTTTGTTTTCAAATCCTGCCCCCCTACCTCAAAAGGCTTCCAGACCTTACATGCTCTTTTTCTTTAGGACAACCTGTGAAGAGGACTGTTGGTCAAGTAACAAAGCCAATTGACTTCCACTTCTGCACGGAGAATAGAATTAAACAACACGTGGAAAGCCAGCCTGGGAATGAGTACAAGGAACTGGATTTTGCAGCAGTACTGAGAAAGCATCCTCCTTCTCCGGTGAGAACCAGAATGCTGCCAGCAGTCAGCTGACTAATTCTTGACATCACCTTCTTTCTGGTTTTGCAACACACATGCTGCTGGTAACCAGCAAAGAGGGTTACCATAGGAGGGGCAAGCGTTAAGCAAACGTAGCTGTTAGCTTGCTGTGTACCTGCATTGCCACAAGACTGAAAAGGGCCCTTTAATGTCACATCTTCTGGTCATTACACTTCATGCTTTAATCTTCCACTTCATAGTTTCCCAATATGACTAGCTTGTGACAGTTAAGACTTCTGTCTGCTGTTAAGTGTTATCTTCTTTTCACTAAGGGGAAGGGACAGACAGTGTGAATCAGTGGGGAAAGGAAATGTCATAGAAGCATCCTGTGTTAAATGGCCATAATGACTGTAGTTTTTTGTCTCCAGGGGCGAATGCCGAAGGGACCCACTATCCCCAAGCCTTTCAATCTGTCCCAGGGAAAAAAAAGAAAACTCGAAGAAACCACATCAGAATATGTGTCCCTTGCTGAGCAGGTAGAAGCATTCCAAAAACGCACACCCTCTCGTTACCATTTGAGGAGCAGGAAATCTGATGAAGGTGAGTAGTCCTGGCTATGTCCAGCCAGGATGCTGTCCACAGAGATGGTGGTAGAGCCAGAACAGTGCTTTGACTACTCTACTGAGCAAACAGTCTGTGTCTATTGCAGGCCTTGCCATTAACTGCTAGTTTCTGTGACTTGAATTTATAGGCCCAGTTCCAGGAAAGTTGATGAAGGCTCGGCTTACACACCCTAAAACGCCAGTGCTTCTAACAAAGCAGCGCTTCAGACCTGTCACCTGCAAAACTACAGCAGAATTAGAAGCAGAGGAAATTGAGAAAATTCAACAGTAAGTAAAGGTTTACTCTAGTCCTCCAAGAGAGAATTGTACCACACTGGAAATATCTTTCGGATGCCAAACTATCACTTCTCAGGAACACCCTTTTTGAGTAAAAGAATAAGTAGCATAAAAACATGGAGATTCTTTTAGCTTGTGCATAATCCTATGGCTCTGATTGTAGGGATGTGGAAAGTAGCCAATTAATTTTGAAGGAAGTGCTCTTAGCAGAGCTGATCTTGAGTACAGCTTATGATCAGTAAAGCAAACCCAGTAGAGCAGTACAATCTGCATACACTTCAAAACTCTCCTGTAGACAAAGTTTTGGATTTCCAAGAAAGTAATCCGTAAGGTTTTCCTTAAAGTCTTGCTGTTTCAAAAGCAAAGGAGAAGTTGTGAACTAGAGCTGCATGCTATGTATCGTGTGTGTGGCACAACTGCTTCTGTACCTGACTGTTGCTCTTTTATGCTGTGAGAAAAGCCATTTGCTAGAAGCTGCATCTTGCCATGTACAACATGTCAGTGACTGTCTCTGTCTTTCCTGTGTAGGTACAAATTCAAAGCCCGAGAACTCGATCACAAAATCTTTGAGGGTGGACCACTCCTGCCCAAGAAACCCCCTGTGAAGGAACTCACGGAACCCATTGGCTTTGAGTTGGAAATAGAAAAAAGGATTCAGGAACGTGAAAGCAAGAAGCAGCAGGAGGAAGAGCACTTTGAATTCCATTCCAGGCCATGTCCCACGAAAATCCTGGAGGACGTTGTGGTAAGAAGTTTAGTAATACCCAGACCTGGGAATTAGGGCTGACGTGGCAGTTGGCTTCAAAATGTCCATAGCATTATGTATTTAATATTAATCTTCAGTAAACACTGTCATTAGGTAGGAACTGCAACGGGTACACATTGTGCTATGTCGGGTTGTTTCTCTGTAGCACTTCTTCTTGGCACTTAGGCTTGGGTAGCTCCTTACTGGCTCTTCTGAACAGGGCGTTCCAGAGAAGAAAACACTTCCTGTTACAGTCCCCAAGTCTCCAGTCTTCACCTTGAAAAGCAGAACCCGAATGTCTGGCAGAGATGAAGAAAAGGTAACTGTCGTGAATGGACTGTAGTCAAGCCTTCTGGTCCCACCATGCTGACTGCCTTGGCCAGCCTGCCGTACTTCTGCCAGCTGGGTGTGATGGTCTGGTTGGGTTAGCCCCTTCTCTCCTGTTGGGCAGTTCTTCCAGTGGTCTTCTTTCTCTGTGCCATTCCCTTCTAATGATCTAGCTGCTGCTACTCATTTTACAGAAGCTGAATTCTCATACAAAGTGAAATAACTCAGTTCAAACATGAGGGCACTGACTAGGGTTTCTAAGGTGTTGCTGCTACGAATGAGGAAAGTAAACTGCTTAGATTTCTAAAGAACATTGCCCTTCCCTATTCTCTTATTGAGAAGCGCAGATATTGCATGTGATCTTTGTTCTCCCCACAGTCCCTCTAGATCCCTGGAGGGGGAGAGCAGGATTCAGAATGCATCACATCCTTCCTCCTTTCCCTTTTGTGAAGAGGACGTTAAAGAATTACAGTCTAATTGGGATGAGTACTAGAACTGATAGTGGTTTGGAAAGAGGAAGAACTTGCCTGTGGTTCAGAAAGTCTGTAAATTGGTACTTTTTGAATTACTAGTTTTTGCAGTGTCCAAAGCATTTGCTTGATGCTGTTGTGACCCTTATTAAAGGAACTCGAGTATTCACGGCTTTGTTTGGCAGGAGTTGTAGTCTTTCTATAAAATCAAAAATCTGGTGCTGTTTCAGATTCTAACACTAACATCCCTTTAGGAAAAAGAGGTGGTCCCTGTGATCAAAGCTAACCCTATGCCACATTATGGAGTACCCTTCAAACCTAAAGTGCCAGAGCAGAGGCATGTGGAAGTTTGCCCCTTCTCTTTTGATGGCCGTGACAGAGAGCGGCAAATACAAAAAGAGAAAAAAATAGAAGAATTGCAGAAGGAAGAGGTAAGAACTAAAAGCTACCTTGCATTCCACTCCTTAAGTAAAAAGGGTGTGGCAGGACTTGCCTCTTGCTGTTGGCTATTAAACTTTCAAAGCTTCGTGCCTTTGAAGAAAGCGCAAGAAATATTTCCAGTTGTTTCTTTCAGGTGCCAAAGTTCAAAGCACAACCTCTGCCTTACTTTGACCATGTTAAGCTGCCAGAAAAGAAGGTCAAAAACCCAACTCAGCCTGAACCATTCAATCTGCAGGTTGATGAACGAGGAGCTGCCAAGCTACAGAGCTGGAAACAGCAGGTAGGATGAAAAGGATAAACAGGTATGACCAGACTTGGAGCAGCTAGTGGAGTTGTGAACAACTTCAGAAAGTGTCTTGCTTGAGTTGAATTGGGATCTGAGTCTGAGCAGTGAATTATTCTGTCCTTGGCATGAGACTTGTGCTATGGGTTAAGGATTGGTGGATTGGGGTTATTTTTTCTCCCTTTATGGCAAGTAATGGGGTTTACCACAACTCAATGAACAGCTGTGGGGTATTTTCTAAGCAGCAACTATATGCAGCTGGATCCCTTTGACTATCTCTGTGCTTGGGAATTTATTGACATATGAATAATATACTGCTTTTCTCATGTGAAGTCTGCAGTGGACACCTGAAACTTTCTTCCAGCCCTTTTTGGCAAAAGTAACTGGCAGGCAACAAGTGACACAACTTTTTGGCATTAGTATAATTTTCTATGCAAATTACTTGCTCTAAGTCAAACTTGGCTTTTCCAGTGTTGGGAATGCTGAAGTCTGGGGGGGGTGGAGAGATGGTCTTTTTGTTATGCCTGGTGCTTGATTGGCTCTCTTCTCTTGCAGCTTGAAGAAGACTTGAAAAGGCAGAAAGAGGCGGCCTGTTTTAAAGCTCGTCCCAACACAGTGGTGTACCAGGAGCCTTTTGTGCCTAAAAAGGAAAATAAGCTGTTATCAGGTGGAGTTACAAATACTTGCTACACAAGCTTGGCTGATAACTCAGAACTGATGCAATTAAATGATGTTTAGACTGGCTGTTGCCTCTTCTTTATCAGCATGGCCAACAGTGCTATGCACTTAATCAACTAATTCCCTAACAGCTTGTGTCCCGAGGGAGCAGGGGAGTTTCCTCTCTACTGCTCCCCTGTCCTGCAGTAACATGGCAGCTGTATTTAACAGCTATGCTACAATTGGCAGATGACTGATGTGTGCTAGCTTGGGATAAGGGTAAATAGTATGCAAGGAGCTCCCTGTAGAGACAGCTGGCATTTCTGCAGCAGCTGTCAGTCTTTTCCTCCCATTTCTAATGAGATGAAGGCATCTACAGCTTAGGGTAGACTAAACTTCATAGGATATAGAACCAGCCAAAAACTTGTTTGTACTAACAATTGTGTGCTTGCTCCCTCCTATGAGAACACCCGTGATGGGGTAACGTCTGCATTAACACTGCTCACGTTCGGGCGTAAGGCTTTCTTTTTTCCTGAAGCCTGGGAGGTACCTACTAACTACCCCTGAGAGGTGAAGCGCTCCAGAGGGAGGCTTCCATTTGACACTAGTACTGCTCTGCTTTACCTGTCTTTGCACCAATGTTGTCTCCTTTATCTCTAAACTTAGAGAGCCTTTCTGGTTCTGTAGTTCCTGAAAACTTTGAGCTGGCCACAGAAAAAAGAGCTAAAAAGCGGCAAGAATTTGAGAAACGAGTGGCAAATATAGAAGCCATAAGGGAGAAGCATAAAGAGCAGATCAGACAGCAACAAGAGGAGCGTGAAAAGGAAGAAGTTGCTAGGCTAAGGCAAGAACTGGTAAGTGAGCTATTTCTGAACTGGGGCTGTAAAGTAACCCAAAGGGATGTGTGAATATACTAAATGAGCTAATGTCAATGTTAAGCTGCATTAAGACTGTCTTTTCAAGTTTCCCTGTTGCAAACTGACTGCTCATTAAGTTTACAACTGGTCTTGAGGAAAAAAAAAAAAGGCAGCTCTGCTGAGATGGCCAGTTTTTGGAGCAGTACACATGTAGTCACATGTAGCAGAATGGTCTTTGTAAAACCCACAACCCCAAAGTGTGTCTTGCTTGTTCCTGGTGGCTACTCCAGTGCCCCAGGCAGTGTGGTAGTCTTGCAGATGGATGTCTGCCTTCATCCCACTGATGGCTTGCCTGCAAGTTTCAGCTTCATCATAACTGCAACCCTTTGCTTCATTTTGTCCTTGATTTTTTTTTTACAGGTTCACAAGGCCAACCCAATACGCAAATACCGCAGTGTAGAAGTGAAGCCCAGCGATCAGCCACTGACTATGCCGAAGTCTCCCAACTTCTCAGATAGATTCCAGTGCTGATATGCAAACCTGTGATAGCAGGAGGGAGATCCCATCCCTCTCCACTCTCTTGACAGGCAGAGAAGGAACAGTCATTTACATGACTGCTCAGTCTCAACTCCTGCACTTGGTTCTGCTATTGTTATATTAAGTAGCTTAACTCTACCTGAAGCAGGTGGCTGTGAGGCACTGCATACAGACAGTGCCATACAGTCTCCATGGCCTCGTGTCACCCCTAGACGTCTTGTTCTTTAAAGACTAAACAAGGTTTTGATATTGTGTACTTGAACTAAATAAAAACTCCTAATCTGATCGCTGTCTCTTGCTAGTGGGCTGAATCCCGTTCACACAGAATGTGAATCTTGCCCACACTTTTTGAAGTAGTTCCCTGTATATATTAGAGCATTAAACCTTCTGCTGGTTTATAGCTGAAGTCATTCTATTTGGGGAACCACTTAACTGGCAAATGATTTGCTGTAAGCTGCTTCCCTGGCTTCTGCCAGCACAGTTATCTTGGCTAAAGACACATCGTCTCCTACCCAGTCTAGCGCAGCTAGCAGAACTAAATATAGGCCAAGTGCTCTAATACACTGGAGGACAAAACTTCCAGTGTTGTGAAGAGGTGATCAAATTTAGATTAAAATTTGCTGAGAATTATTTCTTACCTTAGTGTTGTGATACAATTTCTTACCTTGTAAGACTGTGTTTTAGGCCCTTCCTTGGACTTGTCTAAACAAGAAAGATAACTCCAAAAGGCTGTGTGAGGGCAGGAAGGGGCTTGGGATACAGCTGCTCCAAATGATGCTGTCAGGTGCCACTGCTGCCTGCTGACATGTCTGTGTTGCTGTTACCTGTTCTGCTAGCTCAGGTGATGCTGTTTCCTGAGTTGAAAAGGGCTTGCAAAAAAAGCTGGTGTGGCAGGTCACTGGAGCTGTGCTGGAAGCTGTTGGCAGAAAGAATGAGAGCAAGTCCTCTAGTTCAGGCTTGGAAATGCATAAAGCTTTTTGGGCTGGCTTGGCTTCTCATGGCTGTAATGACATGGAGGCTTTGTCTCTGCTGTGTTTATGGGTCTTTTACCTCTGTCACTTGCTGGAACCCATGTGAGCTGAGCTGCTCATTGCTGTCATGCTGTTTTGAATAGAGGAGAACATGGGGAACAGAATTAATGTGTCCAGGTAGGACAAACTTTTTTGGATGATGTTTCTGCAGGAATTCTAAAAAGTGCAGTGCTGAAGGGATATTGTTGCAGAACAGCAGCTGCAGTCTGCAGCCAGCAGTGAGCAAGTGTTTTCTATGGGTGTACTGAAATTCAGCCCTTCAAAGAGCATCAGCCTCAAACAACTCTGCTTGTATTAAAAGAGAGGAAAAGTCACACCTGCTGAAACATAAGGATTCTTTAAAAGAATAAAAATAAAGGTATTGTGCATTTAATAATGGAGGAACTGGAGAACAAGGTATTTTGAGGAAGAATGTTGGTACTAGAGGATGAATGACCCTATGGCAGCATGGCCTCTTCAAAATGGTGAGCTAAGAGGCAAGGCTCCTTTTTGCCAAAGTTTCAGCTTTTCCTTCTTTCTCTTGAGGACCTTTATGTGGCTGTGGCAGAACCAGGCCTGAAAGGTTGACCCAGGCTTACAGGATGGCTTCAGCTGCATTTTGTTGACTTTGCTGATATCCCTGTGTTGCTGAGCTGAGGGTAACAGAGAGGGATGACTGTCAGCAATAGCTTGGCTGAAAGGCGTTTGTCATAGGTAACTGTGACAGGCCTGCTGATGTACAAATTACAGGAATGGCTGGAGCAAGAGGAGCTTGTAAGCATCCTCTTCCTGCAAACTGCTCAGATCTGCATGGGTCTGACCAAAGGGATGCAGATTTTCCTCAGTCTGCCTTAAACTTATTTCTGTTGAAATGGAGCTGTTCCATGTCATCTGCTGGATTGGGGACATGGCAGGACTTCAAATGTGCTGTCAAGGAAGCTTCTGCTGCAGCCTTGAGTGCCAGCTCCTCTGGAGCAGGCAGCGTGTGGACAGCAGGAGCAGCAAATATTTATGCCGAGTCAGAGGAAAGCCAGAATGATGAGCTGCAGAAAAATGTAAAGGCAAGCAAGATAATAAGGCTGCTGAGCTGGAGCAGATACTGATCCCTGAAGGATGGAGCAACTGCATTTCTGTGATGGCCCTACATGGCCTCTGCTTCAGACCTGAGGAAGGGTTTGTACGCCTGACAGCGTGTCAGTTTTTCCCAACGGCATCATTGGTTCTAATAAAAGATATTACCTCTTCCTGCAAGCACGGCCTCTTATATTCCTCATACACTGCAAACTTAGTGAAAGGGAGCCTTGGGCTGCCATGCCCTATGGGGGTAGTGGGTGTTTGGCAAAGCTCTCCAGAGTCACCCAACTGATTCTCGCAGGGTGTGGTTAGTGTAACCTCCCTCTTAATTAGGGGAAAAACTGCTCTAGTGCAGAAAATTGTAAATGATGGGTGTCATGGAGGAGCTGAATATTGGTGAGAATGGGGTTTGGTTAAGGCTTCAACAGGGAAAAACAGTGGCAGATGATTTTCCCAGTCCCAGCAGAGTAGCAGTGGGAGAATAAAATTACAGGACTGGGGCAGGAGACCAGGATTTAACAGAATGCTGTCTCAGCACCCGCCATTAGAGTCAGGGTAGGTTGGCAAACTGATGTAAAATCTATGATCTTGCTGTGTGGATTTTGCAAAAACATTCTTGTATTCAGGAACTCAAAACTCATCGCCTTTATGAGCATGCCTGGGCAGCAAGTGGGGCTGTTGGGTGTGTGATCAAGGAGAGCTGGAGCTGGGTACAGAATCTTCTTCTGATGCATTTCTAGTCTAGTTGTTACCAAAGTAATTTGCTGAACTCAGACTAGAGCTGGAACTAAAAGGCAGCTGATGTTTTTCTGGACTTTTATGTTGAGGGGTAGCTGAGAATTGCAAGATTTTATTAGCTGGTGAGTGAGATTCTTATGAAAAGGCTTGGTGCTGCTCTCAAAACCACAGCTTTGGTTCTCACTGGCCCCTCTGCTGAGATACATTGTTGGCTGCCAGCGCAGCCTGGCTTGAAGCTGGCAAGGACAGTCTGCGCGTGGGCAGGTCCCGGTGATTCGGATCTGCACTCGGTGCTCCCTGGTGTCACTCCTGGCAGCCACGTTGCTGTCCCTGAGATGCTGCGTAGCTCTGGAAGCTCCTTTGGTGATGTTGGGATTTTTCCTCATCTTTCTTCATCACCTTGATGGGACCTGTCACGACATGATGGCAGCTCGTCTGGGGAAGTCCTGGGTGCTGATGGAAGCAGTTAATCTGCCATCTGCATGCCCGGGTTGGTCCCCACCAGGACAGGCAGGCTGGCTGGCTTGTGTTTCAGTGGTATGGCTGGGATTCAGGTGGGGATGTTGTTCTCGCTTGCCCTGCCGCTCGATTTAGACAGGGTATAGGGTTTCCTGGAGAACGGGCAAGGTTTGGCTGCGCAGAGAACCTCCCTTACCCATGAAAAGCATAAAGGTTAAAGTGTGCTGCCGAAGTTGTGACAACCATGTAGCTAGGGAACTGGCATGCTTGATGCTTTGCCAGATAACCCCAGGACAGGCTGTTTTCCAGCTGCAGCCAACGTAGACTCTGGCTTAAGTTCCTGAATGGGGAGGGGGGAAAAAAAACAACCCAGCCTGAGAAACCTTGGTGGTGGTTGGTTTGCTTCTGTGCTCTGTGGAGACCTGGAGTGCTGTGCTGCTTGTTGGGGTGTGGGTTTTTGGCATCCAAAATCCTGGTGTGCAGCAGCTATTGCCCTGCAATGCTATGAATCTTTCTAGTGAGGGGACAGTTTTCAGCTTATTTCCCTTTGCCGACAAATGAATTTTGTCTTGTAATAGTGCCAAACCATGGGACATTCATCCTTCATGCACACACCTCCTTTGGAGAACCATTTGTATGGCTCCCCAGCACCGCAGTGCCTGCTCTCAGAGCTTTGCTTCCTCACCTTGTCCCAAGGCTTCGTGCCCAGACACCAATCCTGACTCTCAGTGAGTGTGTAAGATTGCAAGCGCCCCAGGAAGGCTGGCTGGCTTCCAGGCAGGCACTCCTCTCCTTGGAGAATTTTATCCCAGCTTCCGCTGCACCTACCTGTCTGAGGGGGCTGCGGGCACATCTGCGGTGTGTGGGCTTCTGTTCCCCTGCCTGGTGAGTGGATGTGCTCCTTCCACCCCAGGGATTGCTGGGAGGGTGCAGAGCCAGAGGCTGGTGGAGCGGTGGCAGCACATGCCTCAAGTGGCATTGGTGGCCTCCAGGTGCCTGGCAGCCCTTGGCCAGAGGAGGGGAGAGGCAATTCCAAACTGTACGTTGGTGATGACAGTCAGTGGACAAAAGTCCCCGCTGCCCAAGGCATGACGTCTTGCCAGTTATTCCTGCCAACGTGCCCTGCGGAGGCTGAGTTGGGGAGACTCCTGCTCGCCAAGGGAGTGGTGGCTGTGCCGGGAATGGGTGGCACAGGTGCCGTGGTCTCCAAGAGCTGTGGATGCCGGTGATGCTCCAACCTCTGCATGCACACAACTGCATTGGCACTGCTAGTTGGAGCCGTGCGCCTGCTTCTGCATGATCCCTCTTGGTTCTCATCACATTCCATGTCCTGCCTCTGATCTCAGGAAGAGGGAGGCTCTCCAGCACGGAGCCAGGCTTGCTGAAGACACGAGCCCGAGCTGCAAGGGCTGGAGCGGGAAAACCCGGTGTCTGCTCAGGAGACCCTGTCTGCATCCTGCCAGGCAAATGTTGCTCTTGCATTGAGGTGGTGGTGGTGGGTGCCTGAGATGCTTCTGCCACTGTGCTGCTGCTGAGTGGCTGCTGGTTTTGCTGTCAAGACTGACTGGCCTCTGGAGGAGGCAGCTCCAGCTGTGAGTTTTGCCTTTTCCTTAGCTTAAACCTTGCCTGCGAGCTGCCTGCGCGGCAGGGCTGCAAGCCACTGCTGGAGGCTGCAGCCATGAAGGAGGCAGGAAGGCTCCCTTGTGCAGTGCTGCGATCGGAGCAAGCACTGGCTCACTGCCTGGCTCTCCAGCCACCACTCGAGGCAAGAGCAGCATCTCTCCCATGGGTGAGGCATGTACCAGCCTTGGGCTGCTGCCCATAGCAGGGGAAGGGCTTGTGGGGGACCTTTTTTCTCACCTCACACTGCTTGTTGGTGGTCTCCGCTGCAGCGGCAAGGAGGGCTGCTAAGCTGGCTGCTTTTTGCTGTGTGATGCCCCCGGGCCTTTGTGCTCCCCCTGGCAGCTGCCCAAGGCAGGGGCAGTCAGGACAGCAGCACCTCCAAGATAGGTGCATGGCCGTGTCCCCATCCTGGCTTGTCTCGCTCTCAATGCCATGGGTGAACCACAGCTCCTCTGGCAAAGCCTGACCTCAGCCCATGGTGCACAGAAGCTGCTGGCTCGCTGGGAGCCAGGATTTCACAACATGGAGCAGCACTGTCCCTTCCCCTGCTTGGACAGTGTTGCATCCTCCCAGGAGGTGCTGGGTGTGAGGCGATTGTCACTCCTGGGATGCTGCTGCTGCCTGTGTTGGTGGCCTTGGCTCAGCTCGGCTGTGCGTGAGTCCCATGTGGGAGCAGCCGGGCTCAGTGTCTGGCAGGACTTGAGCTCCACGTGGCTGCGGGATGGAGAGCCCAGGAGGAGAGACCCAGCCGTCAGCTGGCAGCGGCCAAGGCTGGGGAGCCCACAGTAACCTCAGCCTCCCTGGGGGCATCCGGCCAGCCTGGCCCTGGGGAGACCCCTGCTCCCCCAGCAAGCACCAGCACTTGGCCCTTCACTGCTCCGTCCTGCCTGGATGCTGATAGAGCCCCATAGAGAAGCAGGGTGGCCCTGCCCGCACCCAGCTTGGGTAGCAAGGAGTGATGGGGAGTGGGGCCAGAAGGATGCCTGGTATGGGGCAGCTTCAGGGGCAGCTGCCTGACCCCCAGCAACCTCTGCCATCTCTTTTTCTCTCACTGGGAGTTGCTCTCGCTGCTTTGTCACCCATCACTGAACCCCAGCCTCCTCTGTCACCTGCAAAGGAACACCAGCTGTGTGTGAGGGGCTGAGCCCTTCCTCCTCTACACTGCACTGACGTTCCTGCTGCCCTGACATGATAAATGGATGTTCTGAGTTTTTAATAGTTGGTATTATTGGAGTGCTTTTCCCTGGCAGCACTGGCTGGGGACAGCTGGGTCCAGTTACCAGGGGTTCCTCCTGCAAACCCCCCCTGCCTGCCTCCACTCCCAGCAGGAACCCGAGCAGGGGGCTGCTGTCTGTGTGCCCTTGGTGAGCAAGGCTTTCCTCACCTTAAGGTTCAAATATTTAAAGTAAACAGGGCTCTGCTGGGTAGGGGAACCAGGTGGAAACCTGTTGTAGCCCTGGGGAATCCATCAACTTCAGGACCCTGCAGGGCCATGCCATGCCCTTGCCCAGCTGGCATGGTGCAGCCCCTCTCCCCAGGGGTTTTCCATGCGCAGGTTGATCCCTGCCCAGGCCCTGAGGCCATGCCCTGGGGTGCAGCACCCCAACAGCACACACTGCACCTTCAGCAGGGGCTGGCGATGCCCTGTGCAACACCCATGCGTAGCCTGACCTTTCCAGGAGCTCCCAGCTCCTTTGTTTCTTTCCCTGATCCCCAAAACACTTCATTTTGCAGGAAATTAGAGTCTTTCAAGGGGTTCCCAGAGGAGCCACTGGCCAGTGCCTAGTTCCCAGCTGCTGTCAGTTCTGTTTCAGGGACTAGCAGCGGTGCCCAGAGCCGGCAGTGAACTCAGGTGCCATGTCGTGCTCACGGAGCGCAGGGTCCTTCAGAGTTGCTCTCCTCAAGGGTTGGTGCCTTTGGGCATAGCCAGCCGCAGCTCAGTGGTACTGAGGGCCAGCACCATCACTGGCTGCTCCCAGCCACCGTCCCTGTGAGGTGGCCAGTGGCTGCCTTGTGTCACCTGTGGGTGCCTTGGAAGCACTTGGACCATGTCTGGCTTAGCCAGGCCACCCCCGTGGGTTGTTTCTGGGGTGCTGCTGTGGCCGGTGCCAGCCCTCCCTGCAGTGCCGTGCCGGGGCAGGAGGTGGCTCCATCCCCGTCCCCTGCACCATGTCTGCATGTCCCTGGCCCGCGGGGGACAGGGAACAGTGGCGTGTCCTTTGAACGGGCTCCAGCAGTGACAGGTGCTGGGAAAGGCGAAGCGGGATGGCTCCCACTGCTGTAAAGGATCCTCCTCTGCCCGCACTAATCCGGCTCCGTTACACCCGGGATAGAAGAGGCTGCTCCCTCTGGGCGCTGCCACAGTGTGGATGCTGCCCTCCTGACCACCGTCTGCACCGGGACCCAGGTAAAGGGGCCGAGGGGGAGTCCCCCTGGCTGCCTGCTTGGGGCATGGCTGTCGGGGATCCCAGGGAGAGCGAAGCCCACAGTCCCGGGAGGGATGCCTCTGTCCCCATGGGCTCCCCATGGGCTCCCTGTGCTGAGCTGCATGACACGGGACTGCTCGGCTGGGAACCAACTGCTTATAGCTCCTGTCCCAGCAAGCGACTCCTCTGTTACCGGGATGGTCACTGGTAGGTTTATTCCGAGACTGGGCTGTCCCGACCTCTGGATGGCTGTGCAGGCTGTGTAGGGGGGGTGTTTTGGTACAGGGTGAGGGG
This sequence comes from Sula dactylatra, assembly GCA_013389905.1. Lineage (NCBI taxonomy): Eukaryota > Metazoa > Chordata > Aves > Suliformes > Sulidae > Sula > Sula dactylatra. Next base: position 217,005 of record WEKW01016517.1, on the reverse strand, counting down.
ACATGGCCGGCAGGGATGGGCCGCAGAGCCCAAGGCAGAGCGGGGATTTAGGGAACTGGCATTAGGCTGGAAGGGATGGGGTAGTAGCTTGTGCTGGCAGCCAGCGCGGGTACGTGGGCACCAGCAGGTCCCCTTGGTGGGGACTGCTCAGGCAGGAGCTGTGGTCACCACTGGGCAGGGGGATGGGCGGTTCTGGTGGCTGCTGGGGCCACAGGTCCGTGTGGTCCCCGAGCAGACAGGGTTCCACCTGTGTGGCTGGACCTGCCTGTGTGTTTCAGGGTGGGCAGTGGTGGGGCTGTGCCTGGGGATGCTCACCTCGCCTGATCACCACTGTGCCAGCCTGGGTCCGGAACTGCCGTCTCCTGCCCCACCACAGGGGGACGTGGCCTTAAATTGGCACCTTGGCCGAGCTGTGCGAGCTGTTTGCACGCCGGAGGCCCTGTGGCAGCGACAGGTGCCGGTGTCAGGCCATCGATCAGTCACTGCCGAGTAGATACCGTGGCACAATGGGATGGTGCAGAGACTGGTGGCCACGCAGGGCCCTCGACTCGGTGCCACCAGCCGGGTGGCAGGTGCATGGCTCCCGGCTGGGTGGCAGCAGCTTGCCCCTCTTCTGCAGGAGCAGAGCTGCTGCCCACGTACCGCTGTGCCCCTCTGCAGGGCGTCGGGTCTGTGGAGCACTCAGCTTCTATCTTCTCTCCTGCAGGAGCCTCGTTGAACCAGGAGCACTGCAGGGCAGCCGCCTCCTGCCCGGAGAGTCCTCATGGAGCAGGGCAGTGGGGTGGGCAGCACGCCCAGCGCTGGGGGGGCTGGTGGCACGGCCCCCCCTGAAGCAGGCAGCAGCACAACCCAGCCGGTCCCAGCAGCTCCACAAGCTGCCCAGCCCCAAGGGGGGAAGGCAGCACCCATGGAGGGGATGGTGCCAGCTGCCACCCAGGTGCAGGATAAAGGGAAGGATAAGCCTGGGCAGGACAAGGCTCCAGCCGCTGCTGTGGCTCAGGATGGGCGACAGGCAGAGCCTGGGAAGAAGGCGGCTGTGGGAGAGGCCGGAGGAGGGAAGGCAGAGCCGGCGGGGGAGACAGCCCTTACTGCTCCAGAGCCTGGGGATGGAAGGAAGGCAGCACTGGCAGAGGAGGCTTCAGCTGTGCAGCACGATGGAAGGCAGGCAGCACCTGTGGAGGAGAAGGTGCTGGCTGCCACCAAAGCTCAGGATGGAGGGAAGGAGGAGCCCATGAAGAAGCAAGCCCCTGGTGGGTTAGAGGCTGAGTGTGGTGGGAAAGCAGAGCCTACAGAGAAGATTCCGGCTGCATCGGAGGCTGAAGGAGGAAAGGCAAAACCCACAGAGGAGACAGTCTTGGCTGCAACACAAGCTCAGGACGGAGGCAAAGAAGAGCCTGCAAAGGAGAAAACCACAGCTGCTGCAAAGGAGAAGGCCCCAGCTTCTGCAAAAGCTCAGAATGGAGGGAAGAAAGCTGCAAAGGCAGAGAAAACCCCAGCTGATAAAAAACCCGCAAAGGAGAAGGCTCCAGCTACTGTAAAGGCTCAGGATGGAGAGAATAAAGTGACAAAGGCAGAAAAAGCCCCAGCTGCAAAAAAGGCTCAAGATGGAGGCAAAGAGAAGCCTGAAAAGGAGAAAGCTGCAGCTCCTGCAAAGGAGAAAGCCCCAGCTGCTGCAAAGATGCAGGATGGAGAGAAGGAAGCAGCAAAGGCAGGGAAAACCCCGGCTGCAAAGAAGCCTCAAGATGGAAGCAATGAGCCTGCAAAGGAGAAAGCCCCAGCTGCTGCAAAGGTGCAGGATGGAGGGAAGAAAGCTGCAAAGGTGGAACCCCCACCAGCTGCATCAGAGGCTGGGGATGGAGGCGAGGAGCCCGCAGAGGCAGCGGCCATGGCTGCTGCGAAGGCTCTGGATGAAGGGGACAAAGTGGCAAAGGCAAAGGAGACAGATGATCAGCAGCAGCGGAGGGGCCCTGAACCCCTGCGCCCGGCTCTGCTGCAGAGCCTGAGCTGCCCAGCCACCTGCCGAAGGTACCCGCACCCTCCTGGGATGCGGTCCCCTCCCCTTGTTGCTCCCTGGGGAGTCCCAGGTCCCTCTGGGAAGAGGTGAGCGCTGGGCTTCGGGGGCTGCTGGCAAGGCTCTGCTCATGTCCTGCTCCTGCTTCCAGGGAGGAGCAGCCCTGGGCAGAGGCGGCAGCGATGGAGATGATACCAGAGGAGACCATGGCGGTGGAGCTGAGAGAGGGTCTGACAGAGCCGGGACCTGCCCCACCAGCCCTGGGGGACCTGCAGCTGCCGGGAGCCCCCATCCCTGCAGGGAGCCCTGGCACCCCGCAGGAGAGGACATTGCCTAGTGCCGCAGGGCAGCCCCCCGTTCCTACTGCGGCCACAGAGCAACCTGGCTCCGGGGGGCAACCCTCCTCGACGGAGGCAGAGCCACCCCCCAGCCCCTACCTCACCCCCGATTTTGGGAAGGAAGACCCTTTCGAGATATTGGGTAAGGCTGTGTGCTGCCTGCCTTGCCCTCACACCCTGGGACCTGCTGCGGGGCAGCAGCCTGGGGTCCCCCGCAGCCCTGCCTGCTGCCTGCAGTGCCCTCCGGCGCTGCCGCCTCATGCTCTTGGCTCGTTGCCTGGCCGGTGGCCTTCGAGCTCCTGTTGCACTGTAAACAGGGATAAATGCGTCACGTCCCCTCCCCAGGCCCCACCGGCTGCAGCCTGGCACTGTCCCCGCGGCCGGGGCTGCCCGGGAGGAAGAGGAGCCCGGGGAGTGACAGCCACCGCCTGGCCAGTGACAGGGAACAGCATGTCCCCGTGTCCTGCACCGCTGTCCTTGCGGGGATGGCAGGGCCGGGGGTCTGCGCCCCGCCCGGGGGCAGCGGGTGCCGGTGGTGGGGCTCCTTGCGAGGCAGGCTGCTGCCCTCGCGTGGGGAAGGGTGGCCAAAGACTGGGTGCGTGGGGTGCACCGTGCGTGGGGCCTGTCCTGGGAGGGCGAGCAGGCCGTGGTGGCCCGGAGAGGGTGACGCGCAGCATCGTGGCCTGGAGAGGGCGAGCGTGACACGCGGGATGGTGGGGAGCGGGCGTGCAGCAGGGTGGGAGCCTGCGAGAGGGTGTGCAGCGAGGTGGGTGCCATGCAGCAGGGTGCCGTGCAGTGGGGTGGGTGCCACGCAGCGAGGTGGGTGCCATGCAGCAGGGTGCCGTGCAGTGGGGTGGGTGCCACGCAGCGAGGTGGGTGCCATGCAGCAGAGTGCCGTGCAGTGGGGTGGGTGCCACGCAGCGAGGTGGGTGCCATGCAGCAGGGTGCTGTGCAGTGGGGTGGGTGTCACGCGGCGAGGTGGGTGCCATGCAGCAGAGTGCCGTGCAGTGGGGTGGGTGCCACGCAGCGAGGTGGGTGCCATGCAGCAGGGTGCTGTGCAGTGGGGTGGGTGTCACGCGGTGAGGTGGGTGCCATGCAGCAGAGTGCTGTGCAGTGGGGTGGGTGCCATGCAGTAGGGCGATGCTGCAGGCTGTGGCGAGGGACCCATCATGGGATGCTGTGTCCCCCGGTGCAGCAGGCAGCCAGGAGACCCTGATTTGCAACCAAGCACTTGGCACCTGGCCGCATCCTGTACCCACAGGCTTGGCTGGGCTGCACCGCTGGGTGCCTGTCCTCACCCTGCACCAGGGCATGCTCCCAGCCTGGGGCACCCCAGGGTACCCAGCAATGGGGTCTCTCAACCGAGCAGCTCCCCTTCTCACGCCAGCCCTCCTCTCTGTGCAGACGATGTCCCTCCGCCACCAGCACCCTTTGCGCACCGCATTGTCACCCTGCGGTCGGCCAACGTCAGCTCCCAGTTCAACCTCAGCTCCAAGGACATCCTGGGAGGGTAAGGAGGGGCCCCAGGAGGGCACAGAACGCCCAGCTTTCCCCCGGCACTGCCCCGAGCTGCTGTCCAGCCTTGGGTCAATGGGACTTTTCTGGCTATGATGGACTGGTGCCTTGGGTGGAATGGGTGTGAAGAGCTGCATAGGGCAGCACCCCAGAGCAGTGTGGGGTTCCCCAGCAGCCTGGGTGGCTGGCAGTGTTGTCATCTCTCTCTCCATTCCTGCCCAGGGGCAAGTTTGGTGAAGTCCACACGTGCACAGAGAAGCAGACGGGGCTCAAGCTGGCAGCCAAAGTGATCCGGAAGCAGGGTGCCAAGGACAAGGTCTGATCCATGCCGGGGCGGGGGGCTCCTCCTGGCCATGGTGCTACCAGCAAGTGGCATGGCCAAGGTGGTGGGTGGCAGTGTCATGCCTGGCATGTCCCCGGTGCTGTGACAGAGCCTGTCCCTGTGCTGGTGGCTTGGCTAGGGCTGACACTCTGCACTGCCATGGGGCTTATTCTGCAGGAGATGGTACTGCTGGAGATAGACGTGATGAACCAGCTGAACCACCGCAACCTCATCCAGCTCTACGACGCCATTGAGACACCTCGGGAGATCATCCTTTTCATGGAGTTGTAAGTGCTGGGGTAGCACCATGTGGGGCCTGATGCCTGGGTGAGGGGCACCATTGCAGGGGATGCTGTAGCAATGTAGCAGATGTGTCAGCCCCTCGCTAAGCAGAAGGCGTTGGCCACAGGGAACATCCCTCACCTTGCCCATCACCTCTCAGGCACCCCCTTATCTCACACTGGGCTTGGAGGCAGCCTTGGGCTCTGCCTGAGCGGGACAGCAGCTCCTTCCATCGCAGCTGTATTGAAGGTGGAGATGACCTAAGTCCTTCCCACACAGCTTTTTTTCCCCCTGCCCACTTGCTCTAGGGAGACTGGGGCTGTGCTGGGGCTGTTTTGCTCTACAAACCTGGGGGAACTGGGGTGTTATGGGGTAACCTCCCTCTCTCTCATGCCTACCTTGAGGGGGGTGTCTAATCCCAGCACGCACACATCCCACTGTGGCTCTGCTCAGCCTCTACACCAGCATCTCCACGGTGGGGCTGGGCTGGGGATCCCTGGGGTGGGCAAGGGGCTCTGCAGGAGAGCAGCATGGGGCAGGGAGCCCCAGGTGACCTCGCGGTCCATCCCTGTACAGCGTGGAGGGCGGCGAGCTCTTTGAGCGGATCATCGACGACGACTACCACCTGACAGAGGTGGACTGCATGGTGTTCGTCCGGCAGATCTGCGAGGGCATCCGCTTCATGCACCACATGCGCGTCCTCCACCTCGACCTCAAGGTGCGGGGCCAGGGGTGGGGCAGGGGCTGGCCACTGCTTGCGGGTCTGGGGAAGGCTGGGATGCAGAGGGGCAGCGGGTGTTTGCAGCCACCAAAGTGGGGAGCGCTGCATGCTGGCCCAAGCCCTGCCATGCTTGTGAGGGCAGTGTGTCCCTGACATCGGTCAGCTGTGGAAGGGATACCTGCAAGTTGGTATCACTCTAGTGCGGGTCAGCCGCAGGACCCATGGTCCCCCCAGTGGACCAGGTCCATGACCCTGGATGCTGGGGACATCCCCTCTCAGCACTGGGGCAATGGTCTCACTGTCCCCACAGCCCGAGAACATCCTCTGCGTTGCTGCCACTGGGCACATGGTGAAGATCATCGACTTTGGGCTGGCTCGAAGGTGCCATCTTCCCCCTTCAGCTCCATCCCTCCTCCCTGTCCCTCTCCCACCCTTTGGCCCTGCATGCCCTTGGGGTGCTGGGAGCCCCGGGACCCACTCTGGGCTGTGGCTTTGGCCACAACTCTGGCACCAGCTCTGCCTGGCTGGCATGGGAGGGCTGGGGAGGGCGGCGCCTGCTGGGAGGGGGACAGTGGTTTGGGGGAGCAGTCTGTCCCCCTCCTGCTGACTTGCCTCCCCCCGGCTGCAGGTACAACCCCCAGGAGAAGCTGAAGGTGAACTTTGGCACCCCCGAATTCCTCTCTCCCGAGGTGGTCAACTACGAGCAGGTCTCCTACTCCACAGACATGTGGAGCATGGGCGTCATCACCTACATGCTGTACGTCAGGGCTGCGTGGGGGCGCTGCCAGTGCCATGCTGGGGTACCAGCACAGAGCCCCCTCCTCGGGCATTGAGCCATTCCCAAGCTATACATGTCCCCCAGGCACGCAGATGCTTGATGGGCTGGTGGAGGGTGCTGGACGGAGAGATGGGCAGGTGGAGCTGGGGGCCGGGGCGCAGCGAGTGGGGCCAGGGCGTGTCTGTGCCCACATGTGCAGGCAGGACACAGCTCAGCCCAGCTGCTGGCAGGAGTGCAGCATCTTCCCAGCAGCCGCATGCTGCCTTCCTTATCAGGGCTGCCCTGCCTCGCTCCCCAGGGCAGCCCCAGCCAGACTAGCTCCATTCTAGGGGGTTTTGGAGGTGCTGCAGCCTGACGGCACCCAACTCCTCACCCCCCTGCACCCCCAGGCTCAGCGGCCTCTCCCCCTTCTTGGGTGACAACGACACTGAGACGCTCAACAATGTCCTGGCTGCCAACTGGTACTTCGATGAGGAGACCTTCGAGAGTGTCTCTGACGAGGCCAAGGACTTTGTCTCAAACCTCATCATCAAGGAGAAGAGGTGTGAGGCTGGCAGTGGCCATGGGGGTCCTGGGGTGGGCATCCCCAGAGCTGCATGCCCAGCCCCTGGGTACCATGCACTGCCCTCTGCACCAGGACCAGCAGCATCCCCTGATGTCCTGTGCCAAATGAGCCTCACAGGGCCCTGCCCTTGCTGCTGACTGTCCTCAGCAGAGCCCTGTGTCCCTCGAGGGTCTCCTGCCCTGAGCAGGACATGCTGGACCACTCAGGGTCCTGCCCAGCCCCACCAGTCCCTCTGGCTGGTTCCTCCCCTGCAGGTTTCTGGGGTTTTGGGGCTCTTGGGTGGCTGGAGAAGGTAGTGGCTGGGGCAGAGGGTATTGAGCAGGGGTGACCTGGGCTCTTCTCTCCCCCAGCGCCCGGATGAGCGCCGGCCAGTGCCTGCAGCATCCTTGGCTCAACAACCTGGCAGAAAAGGCCAAGCGCTGCAACCGCCGGCTTAAGTCCCAGGTGCTGCTAAAGAAATACGTCATGCGGCGGCGCTGGAAGGTGCGAGTAGTGCAGGGCCAGCACCGGAAGGGAGGGTCAATGCCGTCTGGGGGAGCTGGTGGGGGGGCTGGCGGCCTCTGCCCATCCTGGCAGAGGGCATCTGGGACATGGAGGATGGCTCTGTCTCGTGCTGCTGGCAGCTGGGACACAAGGGCTGGGGACCCCTGAGCCTGGAGGAAGGGCTCCCCAGCACCACGGTCCTTGCATGGGTGTCCTCAAGGTGGGACCCCCAACCAGCATAGGTCCCTTCATGGTGGTCTTCCCTGAGTTGATCCCAAGAGCACTTTTTAGGGGCAAGAGTGGTGTCAGGACAGTGTAGGGGATGATCCCCAGCATCAGCCCTGTGCCTCACCCTGCCCAGCGCTCCCCTCCCATGCAGCCCAGCTGTGTGGGTGCCCGGGCAGCTGCCTACTCCACAGCCCAGCTCCTCACCAGCCCTGAGAGCGGGGTCTGGCTCAGCCTCTGGAGCTGCAGCCCTCATGGTAGGATGAGCATCTCTCCTCTTCCCCTTTACAGAAAAACTTCATTGGGGTGTGTGCCGCCAACCGCTTCAAGAAGATCACCAGCTCGGGATCGCTGACAGCGCTGGGTGTCTGAGTGAGGGCTCCAGGCGCGAGCCACATGTGAGTTGAGGCCAGAGAGGAACCGCTTGAGAGGGTCCCACATCAGTCTTGCTTCTGGATGGCAGCAGGACCTTGCTGGAGTCAGCCCCTGCCCGCTTCTCACTGTGGGGGCCAGGGGCTGGAGCCGTGCAGCCCCCTCCCTGCCCGTGCTGCTGCCAGATGGCTGCTCTGGACCCTGCGCCACTGCGGTGTGTGCTGCACCCCTGCTCTGTGCCCTGTGCCACTGCCACCATGAGCGCTGCTCTGCTGCATCCCCTGGGGCTGCATCCTGCCTTGGCACCCAGTGGCTGCGGGACTGCTCGGGGGCCAGGACCCTGCAGGGCTCCTCACCTGCACCCACCGCTGTGGAGCCACTCTGCCAAGCCCATCCCAACCTGGATGGCATTGCTGCACTGGGGACCCGCTGCTGGGGATGCCAGCAGTGCCTCCTGGGCTCCCACGGCTTCAGCCTTCCGCATTCTCACTGAGCCAATGCGCCTGTCTGGATTTCCTTGGACTGTGAGGCTGCTCCTGAGCAGTGGTTTCTGATCTCATCCCTGGCCTGTCTGCGTGATGCCTGACCTGCAGCACCTCTGCTCTGCTCGCGCTTCCTTCCCGTGGCCTTGGAGGAGAAAGGCCGGCCCGGTGTAAGCCCCGCTGCCTGGGCCACCCTACACGCTTGCTGCTACCTTGGACCCAAGACTTGCGCGCCCTGCCTGTAAATGCTGCAGCCCTGCTCTGCCTTCGCTGTCGCTGGACCCTGAGCTGTCTGACCTCCCTTCCCAGCACTGTGGCTCAGCGTGGGGATGCCAGAGGGCAGGCGTGGACCTGCAACCCTGGTGATTTGGCACCGGAGCTGGGGCCGAAGTGCCTCCTCCCTGACCCGCCAGGCACGCGGGAGCGGAGCTGGCCCGGAGCTGCTGCTCACACAGGAAGGGAGGAAGCAGCAAGCATGCTTCCAGCAGCATCCCCAGCTGGGAGCCAGCAAGGGAAGAAGGAGGCTTTGTGTTCCTCCTGCCCTCCCTGCCCTTCAGCTCTGCCAGCGGGGGAAAAACACAACCTCTGCTTCACCCGTCTCCGCCAGATCAAGATGAGCGAGGCGTCCTAATGTAGAGCAGCTGGACCGTGCTCCCCCGCTGCCGCAAGCATCACTCCAGCCCCGACCACCAACACACAGGAACTGCCGGTCGGTGGCTGAGGCTGCCAGCTCCCCCCACCGCTCGCAGGGGCTCCCCGGGACCGGCCAGGCTGTGGGAGGCGGGTGCTGCCCCCACTCTTCCACCTTGCCCAGACCCCCTTCCTCTCTGCCTGCACCCCTTAGGGCTGCCTGGTGCTGCCACAGAACGGGAATCCCCTGGGCTTTGCAGCCTTCAGCCTTGCCTGCTGCAGAAGGGGATGGGGGGCTAGTGGGGGGTCCCGGGCTCCCCCTGCCCTCCGCTTTGGCTTTCACCGTGGCCGAGCCCCCCCAAGCCAGGGCTTTGTGTTTGCTCTGGGGCTGCTTGTGCCCTCTGTGCCTGCTGGAAAAACCCTGGGGAGAGACGGGGGGAGGCACCAGCCCCCCCAGCCCCACTGGCTACAGCAGGTGAAGGGGCTTCGGGCTCATCCCCACTGGGCAGGGGACATGGCTCATGGGGCCGGAGTCCTGCCCAGCTCTTGCCTTCTTGTAAATAAATGTACAGGTCTGCCTGCAGCCTGCTCCTGCCCTATTTCTCTGAGGGCCACTCCTGGCCCCCTCCCTGGGCCACTGCTTCTGCCTGCGTGGGCCGTGCAGCCGCAGTCTGAGGGCTGCAGATAAGCGAGGAGAAGATGGGAAGCGGCATCTCATCCCCAGGGTAGAGGGGACAGAGAGGGGCCCTGGCTGTGCCCCACAGTACCGAGGATTCTGATCTCTGTACCCGGTGGCTGTGCAGCAGCAACCAACTCTGAGCACCCCAGGGTGCTGGGGGAAAGGGGGAGCGAGGGAGGGATGGACAGACGGATGGATGGATGGATGGTCAGAGGTGTCCTCACAGCTTCAGCATCTGCCCAAGTTGGGTGGGATGCCCAGGCAAGGGTTGATGGGGGGGCCGGTGCCCCTGTGCCCAGTGAGGCTGCAGCCGGCCCCGAAGCAGTTAAGGCTGCCCGGGCCTGGATGCCGGCTCCTGCCGTGGGCGTCCCTCCCAGCCGCTTCCTGCCGGCAGCCTTTGACCGGTTCCTGTCGGTGACCACCCTGTGGGCCTGGAAGCCAGCGCAGCCCCATCTGGTTTGAGTTATGCTCTGCGGCGGTGACGTCTCCTTCCTGTCTGGCCCCAGGAGCTGTGCATCGCCCCGGCGGGCCACAGGGGCTGCAGGGCCCCACTGTGGGGTGGCCCACAGGGCTCCTGGCTGGGCTGTCACCCCCAGACACACCTGGCACCCTGAGCTGCTCCAGGGGATCGGTTCCCGGGCGCAGACCAGCGTGTGCATGGCTGAGGCACGGGGATGCACAGGCACCGGCATATCCCGGTGCCCCAGGCCCAGGGTGGGGGACCCGCACTCCACAGCCTGGTTTGGCTTTTCCAGCCCCCTCCTCTGCCACCCTGGGACCCCATGGGGGCACCTATTGCACCTCCATCGGGGCTGGTGGAGTGGGGCCATGGGGCTGGCACCTGTGGGAGCAGCCGTAGCCCCATCCCATGCTCCTGGCTGAGGGGCAGGGCAGGGCTCCTGAGCCCCTGAATCCCCAGGGAGGGGACAACTCCTGCCGGGGCCGATGGGCACAGTGACAGGGCTGGTCCTGGTCCAGCACAGGCCATGGCAGCTGGCGACATCCCTCACATGAGGGGTCCTCGTCACCCCCACGGATGCAGAGTGCAGTCTGGAGTATGTGCATGTGTGTCCACAGCATCCATCCCCAGAGCCTTGAGCACTCGCACAGAGTAGCACCCTTTCCCCATCTCTGCCTGCACCCCGTCCCTGTGGCACCCACCCTGCCTGCACGAGCAAGGAGCCCTGCAGGCAGCGCAGGGAGGGAAGGGGAGTGGGCAGACTTCCTGCACCGGCACCTGGCAGCACTGCCAGCAGCGGAAGCAGGTTTGCCCTGTGACCAGGTACAGCCCAGTTCTCGCCTGCGGCACAGCTGATGCTGGGAGCGGGCGAGTGGGCCAGGGGCCAGGCCACCCACCGCGAGCTGGGAGCGAGCCGGGGAGGAGGCAAGGCAGGGAGAGCAGTGGGCCCGCAGCCTGGAGCTGGGGTGGGTGCGGAGTAGGGGAGCACCCGGAGAGAGGATGGCCCTGGTCTGCATGCGCAGGGTGGTTCAGGCAGCCGGGCTCTGCAGGCTGGGGGTCCCCATCCCCAGGGGCCGCAGGTCAGGGGAGCAATAGGATGCACCACGTGATGCCATGCTGCTCTCAGCGCAGGGACCCCAGCCTGGGGCACCGTGTGGGGCCAGGGCCGTGGGGCCAGGGCCACGTGTTCCCAGGCGGTGGCGGGAGCCGGCGCGGGCGATGGGCCCGGCCGCACTGCGTGGGAACCAGACGGCCCCTGGGCATGACTGCGGCGCTCGTTTCCTCCCGCGCCCCCGGGGACTGTGCGAAGGAGGGGGCTGAGGTCAGCCGCACTCGCTGCCGGCCGCTCCAGAGACGCCAGCATGATGTAGGCGCTCAAATATTGTTTTCCACTGGGAAGGGGGAAAAAAAAAGGCAGAAAAGAGAGGCCCAGGGCTCAGTGGCCGTCTCCAATGACGAAGGGCTGCCCCCCACCCCGCCCTGCCCAGGACTGGGACACGGCCATGGCCCGGCAGCAGCCGTCTGGGGGCTGATAATGGGGCTGACGTGGCCATGGCGTTACTGGTCCCCAGGTGACGCCAGCAACGTCCCTCAGTGCCAGTATGGCCCCCGCAAAGACCCCTGGAACTGGCCAAGCTGGGGTCCTGCTGGCCTTGGGGGATCGAGGGGGCTCTGCCCCAAACCCACTCCCCACAGCAGCTTGGAGAGCCTCCACCAGCCCAGCACACTCCCCACGGGCTTGCCCTGGGGCTGGCTGTGCTGTGGGGTTCAGGCATTGCTGCTCCTGAGGTCCACCCTCTCCCAGCCTGCGGTGGGCCGGACAGGGGCACAGGCACAGCCCCCTGTTTTGCCAATATCGCTCTGGCCACACTCCAGCGCTGCAGAGACGCTGGCCCTGGTGTTTTGGCAGTATGTGGGAAGGTGCTGGCGGCCAGTTTGCAGCCCAGGGCTGTGTGGGGACCCCTGTCCACTCTGGTGCTCCCCAGCCTGGCTGGTCAGGGCAGGCCCCCTTGCCCAGCCTGGTGCCAGCAGTGATGACTCAACTGGTGCCTCCTCACCAGCAGCCGCCCCACATGATTCAGGTCAGAGGAATCCACTTTCCCTGGCTGTTCCCATTGCAGCCACAGCCCCTGGCACAGCACAGCTCTGGGGTTGCCTTGCCCTCAACATGTCTGCAGGGACCTGGTGGGACCCCAGCCAGGCACCGGCACAGCCCAAAGCACAGACAGAGAGGGGAGGGAGCCCTGTCCCCCCCAGAGCAGAGCTCCCCACACTGTGCTACCGCCCCCCAATCCTCCCCAGCGCCTCTCTGGGGCCATACCGGTGCATGAGCAGGGCCACACGTTGAGGCTGGTGCTGGTTGTGCCATGTGTGGCACCCAGGGTAAAGCCGGGCACTTTGAGTGGTCCCAGGTGCAGGGAGGTGGCATGGGGGCTCTGCAGGGGCTTGGTCCTGCTGCAGCACATCCCCCTGTCCCTCATGGACAAGGTTCCCTCCTGCTACCCCAGGACAGGACGTCAGGGGCAGGACCTTGTCCCCAGCACCTCCAAGGGACACAGGACCTAGATGCGGATGCCCTGACCCAGGCCATGCCCTGTGCCCCCGCAGCCTCACTGTCCAGCCAGGGATCACCAATGGAGGGACAAGTGGGGATGAGGGCTGCACTGGGTGGCCTTGGGGACACATGTCCCCCAGCCAGTGCCTGGGCTGGGGCAGAGGGTCCCCAGCTTGCCCCTGCCGGTGCCCACCCTGAGCAGGGCACAGAGACCACAGAGGCAGCATTGGGGAATGTGTTTTATTCAGTGCCGGGGATGTCCTGGGGTGGGCCAGTCGTTCACTCGAAGAAGAACATGCCAGGTGTCCGGTAGAGGCAGGGGGGCAGCCCCAGGGGGTAGCCATTGCCACCCTGCAGTGGGATCGTGCCCCCCGGCCCCCATGGCTCCTTCTGCTCGCCCACCCGTGGCCCCGCGGCCCTGAAGGGTGGCTGGCGGGGGGCGGCGGGGGCCGGGGGGGACGCGGCCAGGAGATGCTCCAGTGCTGTGCCGCATGGCCGCTCCTTCATGCAGAAGCTCAGCGCCTGCACCCGGCACTGGTAACTGCCACCCAGCGCCTCAGGCCCTGACCGGCTGAAGGAGCCAAAAACGGGCAGGGGGGACTGCGTGTAGCCCTCCCCTTCCAAGAAGCAGGATGGGGGGGGCTTGCCCGTGCCCAGGAGGGTGCCAGGGAACATGGGGGGCACCTGCCCGAAGGGCTGGCCAGACCCCAGCCGGGAGGCAGCTGGCTCCTCGCCCTCCAGATGCCCCGGGGGGGTGCCTGGGGGGGCTGGAGAGTCCTGCGGGGGGTCCCTGGGCTGGGCAGGCAGCAGGGTGGGCAGCAGGGCAGGGTGCGGTGCCGGGCGCTCACCGGGCAGTGGGTACTGACCTGGCCGGGGCAGCTGCAGTGCTGCCGGGAGGCCCCCGAAGACAGTCTCCTTGGGTGGGCAGCTCTCCGGGGGGGTGAAGAACGACCCCTTGGGCTGTGGCGCATCCGGCAGGTACAGGCAGGGCTGCCTGGCCTTGGGTGGTTGCCGCTGGGTGCAGGGCTCGGCGCACCCCTGCACCCCATCACCCTCAGGCAGCGTGGCGGGGCTTGGCAGGTGCCCTGTGGCCACCGGTGAGGCGTAGCCCCCCTTCACCTTCCCGTCCTCGGGCAGCGGGGCAGCGGGCAGCCCCCGTGCCCGGTGCCTGGGGGGCTTCCCGCGCCCCTCGACCCCCTCGGCACCCGGTGCGTCCCGGAGGCCCCTCTTCCTGGTGAAGCGCCGGCGGCGCCGCAAGAAGCTGCCGTTCTCGAACATGTTGTAGCAGTCGGGATCAAGCGTCCAGTAGTTGCCCTTGCCCGGCTTCTTGTCATCGCGGGGCACCTTAACGAAGCAC
>WEKW01016517.1:173003-202864 GCA_013389905.1 Sula dactylatra | reverse complement strand
GGGGGCGGCGGGCCCCTCCTCTCCGGGGCCGCCCAGGGCGGAGCGGGGCTCTGCCGTCCAGCACTGGTCCCTGCGGACGGATGGACGGACGGACGCACCGCCAAGGCCTGAGGCCAGCAGCCAGCAGCCCCGGGGCTGGCACAGCCGTGGCCTCTCCGGGTCAGAGGCAGGCAGCGCTGGCCTCAGCCAAGTCAAGCCCTGGGCACAGCCCCTGCCTCCCCCAGCCCCTCTTTCCATGGGAGGTTCCCACGACCTGGGTCTCATCCTGCCCTGCCCATGGTGCACAGCCAGGTTCCGGCCAGGGATGGCAGGGGGCTGAGCAGGCTATTGCTGGTGGGGCTGGGGCTGCTGCCAGCCCCCAGCTCCCCACCTACCCCCTGCACACCCCAGTGCCTCGGCCCCCGCCCCCAGCTGGGGGCTGTGCTGGATCCTGTGCACCGTGCCAGATCTCTGCTCTGTGACGGGTCCCTGCATCGTGCCCAGCCAGGACTCTGGCTCCAGGGTGCAGCATGGCCCCCACCTCCCAGGAGCCCACTCACCAGGGGAAACTGAGGCACAGTTGGCTCACACTGTCCCCTACTGCTGGGGCTGAGCTGGCTTTGCCCACAGCACGAGGCTCTGCCTGGGCTCTGCTCCCTGAGCTGCCCGTGCCCACCTTGGACCAGCACCAGCCCCCCTGCACTGGAGCCAGCGGTACCGGAACACAACCTTTATTGCTAAGGTTTGTGAATGGCAAGTCCCAGCAGTGCAAGGTGCAAGGACAGAGTTGGCTCTTCCCCAGCTCACCAAAAAAGCACAGAACAAATCCCACCCAGACCGGCTCCTAGTGGGTCCCACGGAATAAATACAGCGATCTGCGTAGGGGGAGCAGCCGTTCACCTACCCCAGCCAGCACCCGCCCGTGTCTGGCCCAGCAGCGCCGAGTGCCCCATCTATGTCGACTCAGGGAATGCAGCCAGAGCGGGGCCGTGGGATGGCAGAGCATCCTGGTCTGAGGCTTTGTCGCAACTGGGCTCTTCTCCTGCCCCCCAGGCTCAGGGCTGGCAGAGCTGTTTGAGGACGTGGATAATGTGGCTGGAGGTGCCAGGGGAGCAGGGCTGGGGGGAGTCGCGGAGCAGTGTCGGCCCCATGCGCTGGGCATGATGGAAGAGCTCTCGTGCAAACACTGGCTCCACCTGTGGAGGCACAGAGCTGACGGACGACGGGTGCAGGCCTGTGTACCCCCGAGACCGCGATGGCCCAAGCACCCAGCTCGGGGATGCTGCGAGCGCCAGCTGCGGTGTGTACTCACGTGGGCCATGATAAGCTTCTGGAAGTGGTGCCCAGCACTGGTGGGGTACTCCTCCCCGAAGCACAGGTGGATCTGGTACTGTGGTGTGGGCTGCCCGTGGCTCAGGTACCCCCGCAGCTCTGCAAGACATTGGCCCTGTCAGGAGACATGGGGTCCCCACAGCCCCACAGCCCAGAGCAGCCGCACTGGGGCAGGACCTGCCCCCGATCCCAAGTGGATCGCGGTCTCCTGGGGCAGGGGCCAGCAGAGCCGTGTGCCCAGAGTGGCGGGTGGGCACTTACGCTGCAGGAACTGCTGCGTATCCAGCAACTTGTAGGTCTTCTCCCTCTCCAGCTTGTTGGGCCAGGCCCTGTGTGGGGCCAGTGGCCCGTTCCAGTACACCCTGCCCTGGCACTGGCGCTTCATGAAGACCCCCTCGGGCGCTACCCACAGCAGCACGCCGCGCTCCAGGTGGGGCAGGAGCCGCTCCAGCACATCAGTCATGCCGGCCACCCGGCCACTGCTGCTGAGCACCCGTGGCGGGGGGAACTCAATCTGCTCCATGCAGGAGGGGCCATAGAGGCGCTCACTGTCAGCTGGCACGGCACGGGAGGTGATGCGGCAGCCCTCGGCTGTGCGGGTGGTGACCTCCTTCACCAGCACGTCGCAGTAGTAGAGGCGGACGTGGAGCCAGCAGTCTGGGGCGAGGGGAGGGTCAGCTCACAGGCAGCCTGGTCCAGGGGGGCCACCCAGGGCACTGCCTGGCCAGCGCAGCTCCTACCTGAGTGGTTGACGTCCTCCACGGGGAGGTAGGACGGAGGTCCGGGGAGAAGGTGGCTGTGGGTTGGGTTCCAGCCATAGAAGACTCCCCTCACATGGTACCCTGGGCCAGGGCAGAGACAAGGTAGTAAAGGGCCATGGGCAGCTGTCCCCGAGGGCTCCCGGGTGCTATCCTGGCCCCAGCCCCCAGGCCAAGCGGGCAGCAAGGTCCTTCCCACCGCTGCTGCTCGTTACTGGGCCTCATTAAAGCCCCTAAGGGCATGATCAAGTGGCTTCGCTGAGGCAGGGAGGGACCCCCCAGACCTGGTCTCCATTCCTGCGGGCATTGCCTGCACAAGGGATGGGGCATGGGGCTGTGGAGAGCGAGGTTGTTCCTGCCAGGCAGCACATGGTCTCTGCCCCCAGCCCCATCCCACTGCCAGGGATGCTCCTCACCTCGCTCAGCCGGGTGGGCAGAGAGCAGGGGCAGTGGAGACATGTGGCCCATCTCCATCGTGCCCTTCTGGCTTTCCTCCTCAGGACTCCCTGCAGCACTGCCCTGGGGAGGAGAGTGGCTGTGGTGAGGACTGAGCTGGCAGTGGGGGCCCCTGAGCAGGTTCCTGCCTTCGCCACGGACCCCATGTGCTGGCAGATCCCCTGCCTGAGTCTGGCAGCTGCATGGCACAGGGGACCCTCAGTGATGCTCAGGGGAGTCAACTGCCCAGTGGGACGGACACAGGCAGTGCACAGGCAGGGGAACAGCAGGCAGACGAGGGGGGATTTGGGGCTCCCACCTTTGCAGCAGACAGCACAGGGCGGGGGGCTGGCTCACCTGCTGATCCTCACTGGCTGGGGACTGCGTGCCACCGTCCTTCTCTGTGGAGAGCAAGGAAAACCTGCTCAGCGCCCAGCCAACAGCAGGAACAGCACCCGGGAAGGCACCTGGCTGCCCAGGTAACCCAGAGAGGAAGGGGAGTGGGAAGGAAGGGTGATGTCTGTGGGACATGGGTCTTGTACAGGCACAGCGCAGGCATCACCCCCGAATATGGTGCAGGAGGAGGGATGGCAGGGACATACCTGCGTCCTGGGCACCATCGGACACAATCTGATACACCTTGTAGGGCTCGGAGATGTCCAGCTGGCTCCGCTCAGGCACCTCCTGGAAGTCGGTGCTCTTGTTGAGGGCGCAGCGGAGACGTGTCTTCCAGGTGGAGGGGTCAGCCTTGTCTGTCCCCTCATGGTACTTCCCCTTGTAGATGGCCCAAGCCTGCCGGGCAGAGGGTGCCCTGTGGTGCGGGGGCTGCCTGTGCCCCGGACCCCTGCTCCACTGTCCAGGGGGTCCCATGGGGGTGTGAATCCACTGGGACTGGGCGGATGGCAGTGGGATGTATGGGGCTGTGTGCCCTGGGGGGCTGCTGGGAGCTGGATGGTGGGAGGTCCCAGGGGAGCGCACTTAGCTGGGCGATGGGGAACTCCGGGGTGTGCATGGAGTGGGACAGGGTGTTCTGGGAGAGTGCACGGAGCTAGGCAATGAGGAGCTCCGGGGGCGTGCACAGACCCCGGTGGGGTGTCTCAGTGGTGTGCATGGAGCCCTGTGGGGGTTCCCAAGAGAGTGCACAGAGCCAGGCAATGGGAAGCTCCGGGGGTGCACCCAGAGCTGGGCGGGGGGTCCCAGGGTGCACATAGAGCTGGGTGGGGAGTCCTAGGGGTGCTCACAGAGCCAGGCAGGGGGTTCTGGGCGAGCACCCAGAGCCGGGCATGGGGAGCCCCGGCGGTGTGCATAGAGCCGGACAATGGGGAACCCCGGGGTTGCGCACGGAGCAGGGTGGAGGATCTCGGGGATGCTCCGGGAGCCGTGCGGCCGTCCTGGGGAGCCCGGGGTACCTTGAAGAGTGCGGCGTCCTGCTGCTGCCGGTAGTCCTGCTTGGCCGCGTGCTTCCAGGGGATGCGGAAGAGCGTCCGGTGCCGGTTCTCCCAGCGCAGCCCCGGGTACCGGCCGCTGTCGATCTGCGCGATCAGCCACTCCTTCAGCCGCATGGGCGCCCCCGGCTCCGCCATCGCGGCCCCGCGCCCGGCCCGGCCCGGCCCCGACGCCCCGAGGGAACGTGTCGGGGCGGCGAAAGCGAAAGCGTGGCTCCCGCTTTCACTTTCCCTTTCCCGCTCGACACCGCTGGCTCTGGCTGCGCTGCCAGCCCGGCGAGGGGTGGGGACGACACACACGGGGCAGCCCACGGGAGAGGGGACAGGGTCACCCACGGGAGAGGGGACAGGCACCTCACACCCATGGGAGAGTGGACAGGGACACCCATGGGAGAAGGGGAAAGGCCAACCCATGGGAAAAGGGACAGGGCAGCCTACAGGAGAGGGGACAGGCACCTTTCAACCACATGAGAGCAGAAAAGGCAGCTCACGGGAGAGGGGACAGGGCAGCTCATGGCAGTGGGGACAGGGCCACCCATGGGAGAGTGGTCAGGGCCACCCACAGGAGAGGGGACAGGCACTTCACACCCACAGGAGACTGGACAGGGCCACCCATGGGAGAGGGGAAAGGGCAACCCATGGGAAAGGGGACAGGGCAGCCTACAGGAGAGGGGACAGGCACCTTGAACCCATGTGAGAGCAGACAAGGCAGCCCACGGGAGAGGGGACAGGCACCTCACAGGAGAGCGGACAGGGCCACCCATGGGAGATGGGGTGAGGATGACACACACGGGGCAGCCCACGGGAGAGGGGGCAGGCACCTCGCACCCATGTGAGAGCGGACAAGGCAGCCCACAGGAGAGGGGTCAGGGCCACCCACAGGAGAGAGGAAAGGGCAACCTGTGGGAGAGAGGACAGGGCCACCATGGGAGAGGGGAACGAGCAGCCTATAGGAGAGGGGACAGGGCACCAGAAAGCACAGGGGACTCCCCTGCACCCCCCAAGTTCTTCCCTTCAGACTTTCAGAACTCCTGCACACTACCCACAGAGGACGAGGGACTCTGCTCCCCTGTTCTCCTGCTTTGGGGACAGGACACTTCCCTGTCCTGGGGGCTGTGTCCTCCCATGGGACCAGCATCTCAGCCCACAGGTGTGGGGACCTGCAGGAATAGGCACAGGGTTTCCAGGCTGGTGTGAGCAGTGATGTTGTCCCATCTCTCGAATCTCTCCGCTCTAACGCTCACATCTACCTCACAGGGCTCCGGGTGCTGAGTTGAATGGGAACCGGGTGGGAAGGGGCAAGATGAGCTGTTCCAAGGGCTGCTGGGGGCTGGTGAGGAAGCCTGACTCATCCTGTGCCTGCGCTGGCTCCCCGCCAGCCCCGGGGTTCCTGGCAGAAGCCGTCCCTGCAGAGGAGACATGGTGCCCCCGTAGTCATGGTGCTTCCAGGCACTGGCCTTCCCGCACCTCGGGAAATGGCTTCCCACGCCTGCACTGCTCTGCGGGGGAGCAGCCGTTCACCTATGCACACATGGGTGCATGTTGGTGCACACATGGGTGAGACGGGCGTCAGCGCCCGGAGAGGGTCAGGCTCGGCGCGGGGACCCAGACAACCCCTTCACTCCTGGCTGGCTGCTGAACATCCTTCCTCAATGCTGCCGCTTCCAGGAGGGTCTGTCCCTCCCTTCAGTGAGGAGCCCAGCTCAGCCGTCCTTTCAGGAGGAAGAGGGAATTTCACCTTGTGTACAGCAGGGATGGAGCTCCTGGCACCAAGCACTGCCTGACTGCCCTTGCAAAGGGCCATGCTGGAGCAGGGCTGGCAGTGAGTCCACTGCCCACCCCAGCAGCAGGGCATGGGCTGGGTGGGCTTTGCCCTCTGGGGTGACACTGGTATTGGCTCCTCCATCATTGCTGCAGAGCCATGAGTCGCTGTGCGGGGAAACCCATCTCCTCTGCCCGGCCCACAGCCTGACGGGTCTCCTTTTGCAGCCCGCTGGGTTTCCGTTCCAGCTCTGAGTCAGAGAAAGTAACCTCTCACGGAGAGGAGAAATGAGGCTCCTGAGAGCTGGCAGGCTGCTCGGGGCTGCAAAGCCTCAAAATGAATAAGCAGCAACACAGTGCCTGGCCCCGGGCTTTCCCGCAGGGTGCGGGGAGTGGGGCATGGCTGTGTGACACAGAGGGCACACAGGGCCACACAGGGGTGTATGAGACAGCCATGCTGGCAGGGGTTTTCTCTCCTTACTGAGCCTGGCTGTGGCCCCTTTGCCTCAGAACAAAGCCTGCCTGCCCTGCCTGCACCTGCTTGGGGTGCAGGGCTGCAGCTAACCCAGGGTTTGCCTGCAGCACAGCTTTCCCTGCCTGGGAGGAGGAGAAGGTGGCCATGCCAGCACTGTGGCTCTGGGCACCAGGAGCTAGGGGACTCCCAGTTTGAGGAGGAGAAGAGGGGCAGCAGGTAGTACCCCCCCTGGCCTAGCCAGTGTTGGGCCGTGCTTGCCCTCACCCTGACAGCCCATGGCCATCCTGCTTGGTGCTGCCCCAGCCAGGCTGCCACCCTGCCGTGCTTGGCATGGCACAGGAAGCCAGTCTGCTCTCTGCACAGCACCAGCAAGGAGGGGATTTCCAGCCGGCTGCGTCTCTGCCAAGGCAGCATCCTGGCCCCCCATGCACCCCTTGTCCAAGCAAGTCGGGGGCCGTGTTCTGGGAAAAGGGCCTGGGACTGACTGACCGAGGATCCGTGTCTCCCCTTTCTGCCTTGGGAAGCGGGGCGATGGCAAGGGGTCATTGCACAGCCTCTCTCAATGGCTTGCACAGATTACATCCAAGGCTGGGAGATAATTGTAGCTGCCAGCTCATTAGCAGGATAAGCCTTTCTCAGGCAGGGATTTCATCTCGTATGACAGCCACGTGGTGACGCGCAGGACCCATGGGATCTAATTACCCCGGCATCAGCAAAGATGCTCAGGACCCAGTTTCCCCACTGTGCTGCCCCTTGCACAGGGAAGGCAAAGTTGCTTAACCCTTAAACTTTTCATGCTGAAATGGGCCTCAAAAGGAGTCAAACATTAACTCACAGCTAACCCTGCCCTTGCCTGGGTTTTTCCAGTTGTGCAAACCACATCTGCCAAAATAAACACATTTTGCTGTGCCACGGAGCTGGGCTGGAGGTACCATTGCTCAGTGTTTGGTCTTGCCATGGGATTACAGCATGAACAGGGAAACCCAGGGTGTAAATGTCTCTGCCCAGTGTGTCCCGGTGTGGGGCTGACAGGAGGGTGCAGCTTTGGATGAGGCACACGTCCATCCTGGGTACATGGTCCTGGGGCACAGGGCCACCACCCTGCAGGGTGCTGGGGGCCAACGGGTACCAGAGAGACCTGGCCTGGGGGTGAGGGAGCGGGGAGAACAGTCTGGCAGGAGCTGGGAGGAGAGGGGGACTCTATGGCAGAGAGTGCAAGAGCAGCGGAGAATGATGCACCCCTGGTTACTCCATGGGCTCAGCGTCTGTCCAGCAAGGCAGGAGTCGGGCTCCCAGCCTGCCTGGGTCACCCCAAGGCAGCACCCAGCCAGCCAGGCAGGTGTTGGCAGCAGGGAGGAACCATGGCCCTGAAGCTCTGCAGAAGTGAAATGGGAGCGGGTGTGCAGGGGCTGCTTACACAGGAATATCCAGGCTCCCAGGAGCTGTAGCTGCTGCAGCACCCTCCTAAATTACCCTCATGCAAACAAAAGGGGAGGCTTAGGGTGCCAAAAGGTGGAGCATAGCATGGCACACCAGCCCTGGGCAGTGGGTATAACGCCATCTCAGCCATCAGGCCCTCCTGCCCCTGCCGCCCCACGCACCCCTTGCAGCACCTGCAGCATGTGGGGCCCCCACTGCCCAAGCACCAGCACGGTGGGCACCAAGGGACCCTCAGGATGCCCAGCCACCTGCTCACCTTCAGCAACAGCCACCACACAGGGGTAAATGAGTGATTATTAATTACTGATGGTCATGCCCTGTCCCACACTGGTGTCTCCTGGAAGCAGCCAGGGCAGAGGTAGTCCTTGATTCCCAGGAAGTTCTTTCACTCTGGGACCCCATGCCTGGCAGCCCATCACATGCAGAGCTGGAAACCTCCCTGCAGACACCTGTCCTTGTCCCTGTCTGGCTCCTGGGGGACACCCTCCCCCATGGGAGAGGGGTGGCAGGGATGAGAGGGACCCCAGAAACACGCTCTGGCTCCCAGCATGGGAGATGCTGATGACTCACCTGGGCGTTTCAGCATCTTCTCGACCTGGGACTCTGCCCCAGGGAAAGGTGTAAATAGCACAGGTCTGGGAGGAGCTGGGGCTTGTGACATGCAGCTGGTGCCAGGCTCCCAGTGCTTCCAGCAGCTGGACCCAGCAGGCTCCCAGACCCAGTGGTCCCAGACCCGGTGAATGGAGAGGCTGCAGTGAAATAGGCTCCATGTGAGTGCCCACCTGCTGCTGCCTGACCTCTCCTGGAGCAGACCCTGTCCCCACAGAGAGCCCTGCCGTGGCACCCAGGTTTCTGGCCTCTCTTGTAATTTTCCACCAAGGCAGCAGGGTGGCCCCTGTCCAGGTGTGCCAGTGTCCCCAGCCCACTCCTTCCCCACACCTTCCCAGGCTGCAGAGAGCAGCCAGCGGCAGCCTCCAGATCTGCTCCACACCGGGACCTTCCTCCTCAGTGTCCCCCTTCTGATCTAGCCACCGCAGGGGAGTCAGACTGAGCCCCAGGCAGACCATGGAGAATAGGTGTTTATTACTTGGGGGACATAGAAAGTCTTTAAGCAAAATGGCTTAAGGCTCTGCTTTAGTGAGTTCTGGCCAGGTTAAATGCTTAGTTCCCACCTTTTAAACATTGCGCCCTGGGATGGGTGGGAATGGGGTGCAATGGACTCCTAAAGCTACAGTGCTTGCTCAGGGCTTGTGCTTGGCTGGCCTGGAGCTGGACCCTTGCCTAGGAGCCAGTGCGGTGGCATTACCTGCTAATGCACCCACACGTCCCTGCTCCGCAGCCACCTCGGCTCTGGTAGCTTGTGCTGCTGGTGGGAAAACTGCTCCGAGGGGACCGCTGGCTCTCCCACACCCTGTGCACCCCAAGGCCCGTGCAGTGGGTACCAAAGTGCTAAAGCTGCTGCTGGCATCACCTGGGTGCTGGCCACGTGGCAGGACAGACCCTCTGTGTCTCTCTACCCTGAGCAGGAGCCTGTGGTGACCTGGAGGCAGAGACCTGTGCCTTTCACCAGGCATTCCCAATACGGTGGATGCGAAGAGGCTGAGCCCACTGAGCGCTGCAGAGCCTGGCAGTGCACATGAATCCCTCCCCGATAGCTGAAAGCCAGGACAGAGGATGGCACACTCACACCCCAGAAGAGAAGAAGGAGCTGGGCTTGGTGTGGCTCCCGTGCATAGTGCTCCCCCAGCCCGCTGTGCTGAGGCTCCTTTGTCTCTCCCAGGCTGTTGGGTTATTCTCACTGCTCTCCCTTGGCTGGGGTCACTTCAGACAAGCTGGGATGCAGGAGAACGTCCTCTTCACCCGCAGCAGGAAGGGAGTTGTGGTCCTGATGTCTCTGGCTCTTGGGACCAGTCCTTGCAGAGCTCCCTCCGTCCTGGATGGTCCTCCTCTCGCCGCTGGCAGCAAGGCCTTTATTTCTTCCTCATCGTTGAAAGGGGATGTCCCATACCTCTGCTTCAGGTGCCTGCGGACCTGGGGAAGGAGGAAGAAGCAAACTACGGTGCCTGTTTCCAAGGGCAGGTCCAAGCCTGCCAGCAAAGGGAGTGGGGAAGCAACCTGGTCCCCCCGGGAACTCTGAGACCCATGAGCAGGCTCAGCTGCAGAGCAGCACATGGGTGGCAGAAGCTGGTACCTGCCTCATGCCCACCTTGCGGGCTGCGCCGCCACCGAACTCAGCCAGCTGCTGCCTGAAGCCGGGGTTGGGGTTGGCAACGGGCCGGACAGTTCGGATGGCCTCCAGCACCTCCTGGCAGCTCAGTTCTGTGACGGCCATGACGTAGGCGACGACCACGGTGGTACTGCGGGAGATGCCAGCAAGGCTGGCAAGGGAAAGGGCAGAAGGGCTGCTGTCGGCTGCGCACCCTGACCACATGTTCACCCCTTCCTCCACCCTTGTGCTTCAGTTATTTCAGTTCCTGTTCTCCGAGAACTTGCTCTCTGGGAGGCCTAAGCCCTTCCAAGGTCCTCTCCATCAGTGCCTATAAATACCCGCTCCTCCCCAGGGAAGCAAGAGCAGCAGCCACTGCCTGGCTGCCTGCCCCAAACCCCACTCTTCCAGCTCGCTCAGCTGCAGCGAAAAGCTGCCTCATCTCCAGGCCTGCCTGGATTCTGCTGGGTTTGAGGTACAAGCCACAGCTGAGGGTGGCTCCTGGGTGGATCTGTGGGCATGGATCCCTCTGGCACAGGCTGGCTTTGATTAGGGGTCTGCAGCCAAAGTGGGGGGCTGGGTCTTTTTTCTCTGCTGTGCTGGGGGGACATGGCATTGGGCAGAGGGAAAAAAGTGTTACCAGTGGACGAGGCAGTTCCCTCCATGCAGACGACACTGGTGGATAAAACTGATGCATTCCTTGAAGTGCCTCTTGCTAGCAGAAAAAATAAACCAGACAGAATAAGGACTTCAGGGGTGGAACAGAATTTTTAGGCTGCAGGCAGAGCAGTCCTGCATGTTTGAGGATGAAGAACTAACATAAACTGCCCACTGCTTTACAGGCACTGCCAGCAGCTGCTGAGACCTGAGCAGCTCAGTGCTGTTGTTTCCCAAGGCAAGGTGCACAGGCCAGCTCATGCCATGCTGGGGACTGGAGCAGGTGCTGCTGTGCAGCTGTGCTGGGGATGTGCACAACTGCCCTGGGACTCCTATGACCTGTGCTGGGGCAGTGGGAACTTGGCTGCTCATGCCTCCAGGCATGCCAGTGCCCTTGGCTGGCTCCACACCCTTTACCCACTCTCNGGGAATGATGCTCGCTGCTCTTCTCCATTGGTGCTGCAGAGGGACTGCCCCTCACGTCACCCCAGGGCCGGGACCCGCTCCCCAGCGCTTACTGAGCCAGGATGCTGTCAGGGTCCAGAGGTGGTCGCAGCACTGGAGCATCATGCCTCCAGCCTGCAGGTTGCTGTGCTTGAGGAGCTGGAGGCAGCACCTCAAGGGCTCCAGGTGCCATAAGCACTCATCCCTGATCGCCCTGCAGAGCCCAGCCCTCCCGCATGCCCCACGCTAGCCCCGATCTCCCTGGGGTACTCACATGTTGGCCTCAGGGGTGTCGGGCAAGGGAATGCGGAGGTAGGTAATGTCCTGGAAGACACAAAAAGAAGAGGAGAAACTCAGCTGCTGTGGTTGGGGTGTCACGCATGCTTGCAGCTGGTCTGGCAGAACCTTTGCTCCTCGCCCCAGTGCTGCCTGCAGAGCTTCACTCCCCCAACATAGCATCCCCCTGTGTGGGGATGGGGCCGCTCTCTCCCTTGGCAGGGGGAGGGCAGTGCGGAAAAGGCAGCTCGTGGGAGGGTGCGAGAAACAAGATGAGGCTGGAGAGCTGGAAATAGTTTCCCGTTAGCGTTCAAGGACAGGTTATAGTCACAGAATGGCCATTTTCCCATGCCAGCGGGGCCGCTCCTCTGGGACCGCTGACCGGGAAGAGGGGAGAGGCGTACATGCTATGGGATATTCAGAGGGGGAAGGAAGATGCTGCAGCATGGAAGGAGCTGCAGACATCTACATGGTGGCATCAGGCACAGGACCGTACCTGCAGCAAGGGCTGGGGAGATTCATGGATCGAAACAATGTGGGTGATCTTGTTCCGGCTTAGCTGCTCCAGGTCTTTGGCATCTAAAGGATAAAACTAGATATTAGCATGTATTTGTTTCTTACCCTTCTCTTCCCACAAGCACGTCTGCCGTCCTCCCACAGACAGCCCAGCGCACAAAGCCTTGCTCCAGAGGATTGGCTGCATCACACCCACCGCGTGCAGAGGCACAGACACAGGCAAATACGCAAACGCACCCTGGAAATCTGGAACACAAACCCCATGATACCAAACCAGAGACCTCCTCCCTCTGAAGGCATTTGACCTCACCGCTCATGCTGGGGTTAGAATTCACATCTGCATGGAAAAAATCCCTCCTTTGCAAGCAGGCAACTTCCCGCCTGCCTGTACTTGTCCCCAGCTTGGGGAGGGGATGCACTCTCTGCCTGTATTTCCCCTGTATGAACACGCATGCAGCAATGGGACTTGCTGCAGCCTGAGGGATCTGCTTTATCTTGTGAACTATGAAAGTGGAGCTGCAGCAATTTGCATCAACCTTGAGTTTGGCTCAGTCTGTCTGAGCTCCCCTTTAGCACCCGAGGGATCTGCAGAAAACACCTGAACCACAGCTTGCAGCACTCTACATGTATCCTCTCTGCAGTTGTACGCACAGAAATTGGGTATCCTCAGCTGTCTGGGGCAATAACCTGCTTCTCACTAACGCTTCAGCATCGCTGGCTGCAATCCTGGTCACTGGTCCAGCACAGCAGTTGTTACGCGGAGGTGGGCATGCTTGTCTTGGTGGCTGAGCAGCTTCATAACCCTCTCCCTTTCATGCCACAACCAGCAGATGCTGCCTGAGCTGCTGGAGAGGAGGACTAACATTTTCCATCTTGTCACTTTGTGTTTCTAAACTTTCACGTGGTGTAAAACCTTGGCTCAGGAATCCAGACCATGATGTGCTAACGGCATGATGTGAATTTTAATAGGAGTGAGTCTCGAGAGAGATGCTCTGCAGACAAGGCGTGCTGCATGCATGTGGGGAGGGAGGTGGGGACCCTCGTGGAGACTCATGCAGCACCCGCCACCTTCCTGCCCACCTCTGGCAGGCAGAGTGATGGCAATTAGTGACACCAGTGTCAAGGCTTACAACGGCTGGAAAAGCTTTCAGTTGGAGAAAATGTCTCTGTGAGCTGTCAGAGCTTAATTCAGCAGGCCTGAAGTCTCTGCCACCACCCCGGATCTCTTGGTAGAGCCATGCTCAGGTGGCATCAGGCCAAGACCCCATGTCAGTGGTTACTTGCAGGAACCCCCATGATGAATCGGGGGAGCCCAGCCAGCTGCAGTGCTGCCAGCCCATCCCAAGGTACTCCCTGGGGCTCGGGGCTGTCCTGGCCAGGGCTGCTGCTCTGGTTCTAAAGACATTTTCTTAGCATTTCACACCAGTGTTTTTAAACCTTCTCAACATTTAGAGAAGGAATCAAGCTGCCAAATGAGCCATTCAGAAGGCAGGAGCACTAATAAATGCTGTTTTTTCATGGCAGGTGCCAGTACTTGGTCATGAATTGTCCCCTGACAATGAAAATGCCTTAAAATAGTGAATTGGTGTGGCACCATCAGGAGAAATTCCTTCTTCAGGGTGGACAGCACCCTCCTGCATCTGCTACAGCTGTGAAACTGGGGTGCATCACCCCGAGCCACCCTAGTCCTGCTCCCTCACACTGGTGTGGCACCACTAGCTCTTCTGCCCCTCACATGGGGTCCACACCGGCTCGGGAGCATGGCACAGCCCACTGCAGCAGGTGAACTTCACAGGACTCTCTTAAAGCAAAGCCTGGCTTGCCCTGGTGCCCCCCGCCCACACATGCCCCTGTCCCCTCCCAGCCTGCCCAGCTCACTGCCTCATGCAGGGGAAGTGGGATGGCTGCAAGGGCTTCCCAGTCCCAGCCAACAGCGTCACCTCAAGGACAAGCTGCCTGGACCCTTCCTGGCAAGGCCACGGCCCTGCTTAGCCCCTTCCCCCCATGTGTCCTAAAAGCTCAGGGCAGCTGTTAAATAAGGAAACCAAAGTGAAGGCAGAGGGTTTCTGCCTTTCATTTCCCCCTGGTGCCTCCACTCTTGCTGCTGCCAACACAAACCAAGCGGCAGAGTGGTGCTGGCAGGGCATCGGGCAGTGTTCGCAGGCAGGGAGGCATGAATGCGGTGCAAGCAAGCACACTGCAGCATTTGCACCATGATGTGTAGGGTTCGTGCAGGAAAATTGCTCACTGCAGCTGAGGAAACCTTGGCACAGGAGGATGCAGCCTGAGTTAGGCCCCCACTCTACACTGTCTCTGTCTGTGCTACCCAGCTGGAAGGCTCAGCATCTGCATCTGCTCAGGCCTAACCTCCCCACGCTTCCCCACCCCTAGGGGCAGCTGGGGACAGGCAGGGGAGGCAGGGGAAGGGGCTCTGCCAGCCAAGGGACATCCTGAGCTGGGCTCAAGCAAACTGGGATGATGGAGAGCAGGATGAGCTGGACAGCAGCTCTCATCCACCAGCTAGAAGATGAGGCATCATGTGTTCACATGCCAGGAGAGCCCCCAAGCCCTCCCGCTGTGGGTAGACAAGCTCTGGAGAGGCCGAGTGCCTATTCCTGATGCCCCGACACAGCGCACCCAAGGGCAGCACTGGCAGAAGGCACCACGAGGGTGCGTGGGCAGGGAGCTCCCTCGTGGCACCAAACCATGGGACAGGGCAAGCCCAGCTCCCCCGCTGGAGGACATCTCAGTGGCGGCAGGGGTCCGCTTACCGATGAAGTTCCCAAGGTAGAGGCCAGGGAGGATCTGTGGGACACAAGGAGAAGTGGCAGCGTGAGCAGCAGCCTCATGCCATGGTACCCACTGTGCCAGGACCCCCCACAGGAAGCAGCGATCTCAGTTGTAAAGGCAAAAATTCTGCTGTTAACGTGACCATCACCAGAGGTGGGGCAGGAGCAGTGCTGGTGCAGGTAACCTTGGGCGCTCCTGGGGCTTCCGCTGCTCTGGCATCCAGCATGTGGGGCTGGATGCAGCCCTGGCACCCCAACCTGTGCAACCGCCCGGCACTGCACCCTCATGGGAGCTGGGAGTTGGCCACAGCTCTTTTATTGCTCCTCTTGCTTATTATCAATAAAGTCTTTGTTGGGGCTTTTTATCTGAGCTTAGCAAGCCACATATGCCTCCATACAGCCTTGGACTATACCCCATGGCCTGCAGAAGCCCTGCTACCCAAGGGATGGGGAAGCACTAGGCACGGAGAAGCCTGGGGGGATGTAGTGGTTCCCTCCAGACCCAAGCTCTGCTCCCCTCACTCTGCACTGCAGGGAGCTTGTTTCTAACAGCTCAGGAACAGATCGCTCTGGACACTGTGTCTTCATCTTATTTTCCTTGTGAAATTCCACTTTTCAAGATAATTACTTGACAATGCCTCTATTAATTGCACTGGGGATGCAGAAGCGGGATACCTTGCATCCCCCCTTACCTGGAGCCATTTTATATTTTCCCTTTCTCCCAGCCTGGGCAGCAAAGCTCCCCAGGCTGTTCCCCCCTGTGTCCAGCCAGTTCCCCTCTGGCTTCTCCCTGCTGCGATGTCTGGCACCCAGGACCTGGTCAAGCAGAGGTGATTTCTACCAGCACAGCTGGGCTCGCACTTATCTCACTGCCTGAGTTTGGAAGTGTTTCTCTTGGTCAATCAGATTAAAGAGGGTTTTTTTACAATTTCTAAGATTTTAGATCAACGTTCTATTGATAGGGCACCTTTAACTTGCAGCTGCGGCACTGAAATGAGCTAGTACAACAGCGTCAGTTAGCAAGGGCAGCTCCCAAGGGCAGGACGCTGAGCCATGAATAATGGCACGTTCCTGTCCCCAGCACCCTTCTGACCCACTCCTCGCTGGAGAAAACAGGGCAGTACAGCTCTGTCTGCAGCACTGGGCACTTTCCCAGATAATGGGCAGTTATGGGGCTGGGGAGGGGTGTTTAAAGCTTAGGAGCTGGAGATTATTGCAGAAAAATGGTGTCTCTGTTCACCTGTGACAGGGGGAAGCTCAAACAACCATAAAATAGCACCTGTCCCCTCCACCCAGTGATGCTAAGCCCCACACACAGCCCGGCCCTGTTGTATAGGGGGTGCGGGAGTGCTGGGCTCAGGGTCGCACAGGGCTCCCGGTCTGTGCTTAGGAGCTGGTACCTTGGTTTTAAAGGTGTTGGGAACGGTCTCCCCTCCCTCGGAGGGACTCACTCTCAACCCCCCCACCCTCCGCAGCCCCTGGGCAGCTGTTGGGACGAGCCCTGTCTGCCGGCTGGCGCAGCATCCCTGCCTGCTTCTCCTCCAATTTCACTCTGCGGGCAGGTAAACAAGCTGCCTGAGAGCGAGCCCTGTGCCAGATCCGGTGCCGGCAGGTGAAATGCCGCTTGGCACAGCAGAGTGAGCTGCCAAGCAAGCGTCTCCCACCTCCAGCACCAGGACAAGCCGCCCTGGTATGGCTGGCCCTGCAGAGCAGCCGCCCCAGTGCTCCCCATTACCTGGCTCATGCCGTTTCCCATGGCCGGCAGTGGGCGCCGCGGGGGGAACAGGGCGCGGGTGTCCTTGCCCCCAATGCTGCCGTCCTCCTTGTCCCCAGGCGCAGCCGCCGTCCCCGCTCCGGACGCTCCCCGGTCGGGTTTCCGTCATGAAGAGCTTGGCTGTCCTGGGATTACTGCCCGTGGCTGGCGGGCTCGTTCCCAGTGTGGCAAGGCCAAGCCAGCGGCGGCTGTGCCGGGGCAGGAGGGACCTCGGCCGCCGTCCTCCCTGGCTCCCACCGAGGCCCTTCACCGGCTGCTCCGGCGCTGCTGCGCACCGGCTGCTGCTCTCGCAGGGAGCAGACAAAGGAGGAGAAACTCCCCCTCTGCGCTGTGGCGTGGGAGCGCAGGGGCCGCGCTGGCTGCTGCCTGTCGCCGCTGCCTGCCACGGCCACACAAGGCTGCAGTGTTGGGAGAAGAACAAAACCTTTGTCCCGCTCCATCAAGGAAGGTCTGTGCAGCCACGTGGCGAGGCACCCAGCAGCATGCCCACCCCTGCCTGCACCATGCCTGTCCCTGCCTGCGCCATGCCTGCCCCTGCCTGCACCTGCCTGCACCAGCTGCAGGGAGTGCGAGACCCCGGCCCCACACACCTCAGGGCTGCCCGCAGGCAGGCAGCGGTGCCCACTTGCAGGCAGGGGATGCAGTGTCCCTGCCCTGTCTCAGGGGGTCTGCGTGGGTCTCCTGGGGGCTTTGTACGGCAGCCCGGTCTGGCAGTGCCAGTGGGTCCTGTCACCTGAGCATATGGGTCCGGTGGGTGAGGTCTCATCTGCTGCCTGTCACCTGCTGCCCCGGCCCCCCGCTCCCCTCTAGAGCAATCCCTTGGGCTGGATTTTAGAAGGTTTTAAACCTGTTCACTCTCCCCTTCTGCCACCAGCCCCAGCAGCCGTGCGCAGCTTGCTGGGCTCACTGGGACTGGGAAAGTGCTGCTTCCCATCCCTGCCCAGCAGTGGGACAGAGCAGAGACAGAGACAGGACCGCCCCCAAGCCCCCAGCCCGCATAGGCAGGGCTCCCAGGCTGCCTGCAGGGACCCGGCCCTGGCTGTAGTCCCCATCCTTGCCCTCCAGCCCTGCTGCATGGCCTCCACCTGCCGGGGGGGAGTGGGTGGCTCAGGGCTCACAGGGGTAGGGGACAGCCCCAAAACGCAGGGACAGAGCCGGCCCTACCCCTGCACCCTGCGGGGTGCCATGCCACAGCCCCACATGGGGCTGGGGACTGGGGGGACACGAGGTGGGGTCTGGGTGTCACAGCGTGCGGGGGCACAGGGTGGGATGAGAGGGGATGGGGCGACATGGGTTGTGGAAAGGGTGGAGTGAACAGGGGGGACCGAGGGGCCAGGGGTGCTGAGGTGACCGGTCTGAGGCCCGGGGGGGCCAGGCCTGGGGCGGGGGGCAGACGGGGGCGGCCAGGCCCGGGACGGGGGGCACACCGGCGNNNCCAGGCCCCGGCCCCGGCCCAGGCCGGCTGCCCGCAGGGGGACGCGGAAGCGGTGGTCACGGCCGAAGGCGGTTGGGGTGTAGCGGCCCGGAGCGGGGCGTCCGACGGGCTCATGGTGCTGTATCCCCGGCTCTTGCACGTCCCTGAGGCAGTGCGTTAAACCCCAGGTGCTCCCTGTGCAGGTGAGGGTGAGCACAGCCTCCTGCACCTGGGACATGTGCTGTGTCCCATCTGCCCAGTGGAAGGAGCTTTTACCTTAAAACCCCCTAAGGATGATGCACTGCAATAGGGCCTCCAAAATGGCTGCATTTTGGGGAGCCTCATTTGTATCTGTGGGCAGGTTTAGTTGCAACAGGTAAAACTCTTACAGCCTGAGAAGCCTGCCCCGTCCTCTCTGGGGTGTTGCTTCTACTGCAGCATGGCAGCTGAGCAGGATGCATCCCTGCTCTGAGCCTTCACGCTCGACAGTATTGGCACGAATGGAGGCTGAAGGTGGTTTGTAACTCTGGTTCGTAACCTGCAGCAGTTCAGGAGTGGTGGAGCTGGGCTGCTGCAGCCCTGGGGGCTAAGCCTGCCTGCAGAAGCAGTTACAGCTGTCAGTGTGGGCAGGACTGATCACCGCTCCCTGTCCTGGAAAGGAGCGTGCTGACTGCACAGGAAAGCTACATTAGAGGTGATAGAACATGGGTTGTGAGAACTGCTTTGTTCTAGCTTCCCCTGTTCATGCAGGGATACAGAAAATCAAAACTGAGCCTTCTCCTCCACAAAGAAAAAACAGCACTCAGTGGTACCCATAGTTATTTATTTTTCTCCTCAGAGTATGTGGTGCAGTTGATCCCCAGATGTCACCTGAAACTTCTCAAGGGCAATTAAAGTGAGTCAGACTGTGGCTACATTTGTTGAGCTGAACCTTATATTTCTCTTTCTACCCAGCTGAGTCAGAAGAACTACTTAGTGAAGAATCTGAAGTGGTTTCGGAAGCAGTTAGAAGCAGAAAAGCTTGAGGCAACAAAATATGCCTTTATTCTGAAGACCTTCAAAATGCCTTAAGAGTACTATTTGTTTGTGAATGAATTTCGCAAGAATCCTGGCATTGCTTGGATTCTGAAACCAGTAAGTATGTGTTCTCCCAAGGAAAGTGAAACAGGAGTGAATGGATGCCTTTGATCTGCTGAGAGAGAAGAAAATGTGCAGGAAATCCAAAGGAAGAACTGGGCATAGCAAGGTGGCTAGGAACAGCAGTGCTCCTGGCCAGTTTCCTGGTCAACAGGTACTACCAAACCACTTCTTCTTGTGCAACAGTTTATTTCAGCAGTCAAAAGACAGCTCAGTTTATTTGTAGAGCCAAAATTAACTCTAACTAAAATTAAATTGAAGGTATAAATTGCAGAGTTCTTGTGTGGAGGAACAGATTGTGCTCCCAGGGTTCTCGCTGTGGGGTTAAGGCCAAGTTCATGCTCTGAAATCTTTCAGTTCAGCTGCAGGTGTACAAGGTGTGTGTGTGTGCAGGGCAGCTCTGCAATTGGTCTTCTGGTTAAGCAGCTTCTAGGGCAGCTCCTAAAGCTGGAGCTATGAAAACATCTGTTCAGTTTTAGGGAAATCCCACTGTGTTAGATGTCAGCCTGTGTAAGTCCAGCCAACTTACTGAGCAGACTTCCATCCTGGAAATGTGAAGAGATTACAGAAGACTCCATGAGCAGCTTGGTGTGCAAATTGGGGTGGATTTGGTTGGCATTAGCTTCTCTCTGCTTTGCAGTTAGAGACCTGAAGTGCAGCCTCATGCCCTGAATCACATTTGTCCCCCCAAACCTATAGCTACCTGGAGCTGTGCTGAACATAGCAACTTCTACTTCAGCCAGTGTCCTGGGGACCAAGGAAAAATTGTGTTTCCTTTAGAAAGTACGACAATACAACATGACGCCGAGAAATGCTTTGCTTCTGCCAGATGATTCAAGCCATTAACATCATGAGTATCGTGCTGTGGTGCGTAATTAAAAATACACCCATCTGTGAGACCTGTGACTGAGCAGTCACTTTGCTTTGCGCAGCAGGTCTGGCGAGGAGGCTGGGGCAGGAGGATTTGCCTTACCCTGCGAGTCAGGCCCATCAGTAAGGGCAAACTTGTGAGAAGTGAATGGGAGGTAATTATGCAAACTAACATGTGAATTACAGCCAGGAGGATAGCAGCTAGTGATTATCTAACTCTACAAATGGGAATGTGTTAATTGGCAACAAAAAACCTTATATTAAGCTGATTTTATGCCCACAACCTCAATTAACATGGTAAATAACCGGAACACAGTAAACAAGAATATATGAAAAGCCTGTGATTACTGAGATTATACCAACAACTTAAATGAAATAGTTTGTGGCTGACCTCAAAACTCACAGACAAGTAAAAATAAACTCCATGTTACTCCTTTTGTGGGTCTGTGCTCTTGAGCAGCCCCATGTTGTGATGTCTCAGGTTGCCTACTCCCACAGTCGGATGCAGTGGTAGGTCAGGATGTGCACAGTGCCACATCCTGGGGCTGCAGGAGTCTGGGCCTCCTTTGGAAGGTGCTCTGGGGAGCCTTGCTTCTTGGATGGCTTATCTGGGCCACTCGTCACCCACTTTTAATACATTGTGCAGCCTAGGCTGTCTTCAGGATTCTTCTGCTTTTGCTTGCCATAGTTCTCTGACATCTTTCATGACTTTCCTGTTTAATTAAGTTCTTCTATAATGTACACAAATTTAAAATGTGACTTAACAAAATTCCCGACAACATATGTTGCGTTACTTATATTTCTGCAAGCATGTGACAGAGTTTGTTTAGTCGGTACTCTGGAACTTCCCCATAGGCTGGCTGCCTGCTCTGCCGTTGCCTCCAGAAATCCTCCTGACACTTACAAATCTGAGTTGTTTGCACTGAAGGGCTGTTGTTGGATCCCCCTTCCCCCATAACCTTAAATAAATGTGCTTGCATGCAAACAGATGATGAATTGGGTTGTACAGGACTTCTACACTGAAATTCTGGGAAAGAGCAGGAAATGCTCATGTTAAACCAGTAATTCTGCTCTTCTATCTGTATGTTGGCAGGTCACAAGGTGAAGGAATTTTCCTGTTCCAAAAACTGAAGGATGTCATTGGTTGAAGAAGGTGAGAACGACTCCCTGTCTTCTCCTTGGGGAATACCCAACAGGCATTTTGGTTTTTTGCTCTTATTTCATCCTCTCCCTCTGCCGGTGACTTGTTCTGTTCTCCTGTGTCTTTCTTGTGTAATACTTCTTCACATTCCCCAGGGCAACAACGAAGTTTCTTTCTATGGCTTTTCCCAAATGGTCAGATACTTTATCTGGGATCTGACTTCTTACACTTTCTGTGCATGTTATATGTAAACTTCTGATATTAGGGAGGTCTAACACTGGGCAGCAATATCAGCAACTGGCTTATATTATACATTTCTCTGCACTGCATAGGTTGAAAGTTTGACTTGAGAGTTTATGTTCATGAGAGTTCTAGTGACATCTGTAAATGCAAACCATGTTTATTATGCCAGAAATGGATTTCCTTGCCTTAATGCCCAGTTGCTCCTTTCTTCTTCTCCCAGTACATCCCACTGAAGGCCTGGTTATATGGAGGTGGATTTGCTTGCTTTTCTAACACAATTTACTCTGAATAGCAGAGATGTTCACTGTATCCTACCTGTCTGTGTGTGCAGACAGAAGGGTAAGAAAAGGAATGTACAATTCTGCTGTTTGGTATTAGATGCATCAGGTGAACCTTGTCACTTCTGACTCCTGCAGACTCCTACAGGATTCGGCTGTCCTGTCGCTGCTGCTGTCACCCTGTCTCTCTCCTGTCTTTTTTCATTGGAAAACGGGTATCACCAGATCACTGGAAATGTCAGTTTGACAAATCAGCTAGGATCGAAGCTGAAATGTCAGCCCTGGTTTTATTGTTAGTGGTTGAATGTTGGCAGCCTTTCTTCTTCCTCAGCTTCACAGATCATAAGTACAGGGTGATTCATGGGAGAGAACTGTTTGATTTCCTATGTGTCACACTTGCTACTGGATTGAGTTTGATAGCTTTCATTTGATTAACACATCTTCCTGAAAGGTATCCCACCTCAATTTGATGGATTAGGAGACAGGAAAATCCCTCACTTTTCTGCGTGAAAATTCAGCAGAGTTCATGCTTGCTCTGAATGATTGGAAGCCTTTCCAGAGTGAGGGTACAGCAAGCTGCCTTGGGTGAAGGTGCATTGAGTTTTGGAGACGTGGTGATGTAAAGAGCTTTGTGCCAGCCATGAGGTACAGTACCAGCTCAGGGCAGTCACTCGTTAATTTTCTAGGTATCCCTCTTGATTACTTCTGATTTTTATTTTTTCCTGCAATTTTTAATAAGATACCATCATGCAGTGTTGGATTTAAGCTCATTTGGCTGAAGCTTGTGATTACAGACAGGAAAGATAATTAATTGGCCCTGGGGCAGAAGAGGACTGTTTAGAGTGAGAATTCTGTATTTGCTTGTTCCGTGTCTGTTTGTCTTTGATCCTTATCTCTACTTCATTCCAGATGTTCATCTCACAAAAGTGGCAGTGCAAAAGACTACACCTGAATTATGATCCCGGGAAGGTGAGGGATATGCACTGTCTGCAGACTGTTCCCCGCTGCCTGCCATTGGGGCTCTTCTGGCAGATGCAAGCGAGCTGACCTCATCCTGCCAGCTGCCACACCGTGGACGTGTGCTGCAGCCACTTAACGGTGCTGCCTTGTCTCCTGATACCCATAAATGTGATTTCATTGATAGCAGCTTTAGGAGAGAGGCTGAGTGAGTGTTTTGCTTTAATGTTGCTTGGTAGCTGTCTGCGCATCTATAAGGCTGATCTTTTTGACTTTAAACCTAATAACTTTCTGGTTAGCGCTCTTCTGAGGTGTAGGTATCTTACAGCTTTTAGCCCTTTGCTTCTAAGACCTCAGCGGTACAAGGTTGACATGGCTGCACACAACTGTCACTGTTAAGCTTCATCTCTTGGGAGGTGGCAGCTGAGAGAGAGAGAGAGAGGGAGGGGAAAAAAAATTAAATGGGATGACAGATTCTTTGTGAATCTGAGATGAGGGTCAATGTTTGAGAGTAATGGAGGATGGTGTTGAACTTCCTGTTTTATGGGCTGCTCCCTTCTATAAATCTCTCATCTGTATGGAAAGGAGGGTCATTGCAGTACCCTGACAGAAGAGAAGATGTTGATTGCTGTTAATGAACTTCTGATGGAGACCTGGGGACTTTTTTTCCTATAGCTGTACAGTAGTCAAGCCTGAGGAATTTTAACTGCATTGTGGGGCTGGTGGCCCCTACCTTCTCGTCTCTGGCTTTTTACTAAGAGTTCTTGCTGGGCTGTGGAGGCTATAGGGTGATGATCGAAAAAAATCACATGGACTCAAATGTGTGGTCATCTGTTGGGAACAGCTTCGTATGGTTGTGTTTAGATGTCTCAGGGTTGCGAGTGACTGATTCAGCAGCTCGGACAGCATTTGACTGCCAAGCGTGGGGCAGGATCAGTGGATGTTCTCTTTGTGGATACGGACAATGCTTTCATCGCCAGCACCCAGAGTGTTCAGAAGGTGATTATCAGTGACAAACACTGCTTTGAGCTCTATGCCTATGACATCCTGATCCATCAGGATCTGAAGCCGTAAAGGTGTTAATAAACATGCGAGGGGTTATAGCATCAGGCCAGGGTGTCTTGTGATGCTTCTGCATCTGGTAGGTAGGTGCTTGCAGGCTGGCTGAGAGTGAGCTGGTCTGGAACTGCAAGTGTAGTATAGAGAAGTTGGAACTGTTTTATGTGAAGGGAGCTGCCGTCTGAAAGGATACAGCTGCTTTTGCTCAGAGTATCAGGGTTTATGAGCTGGATGCAGCGCGCTGTAACTTTGTCTGTAGGATCTCTAGCACTGTGTTGTGAAACCCTGCCAATCTGGCTATTTCTGGAATATGATCCCCTAATATGTTATCAGTGTATCACAAGTATCACAGCACTTGCTGGAGATGGAGGGTTACCATCATCTCTTCTCCAGCTCGTGTATGTTACAGCAGTGCCCCATCAGCATTGATAAACCTCCAGCTGGTGCCGTTGAGCTGCCAGCACTAAACGTAACCCGTGTTTGTGGTATGCTGGCTAAAAGGCAGACCCCAAGTGAAAGAGGTCCCTCCTTGCTAATCGTGGAGGAAAGAACTCCACAGGAGTTGAGAGTATTTAAAATAAAACAAAACAAAACAAAAAAACCAAACCCTTTAAAACATAATTTGACTCAAGATTTTTTAAAAATACATCTTTTCTCACTGGCTAAATGAAAAATACATATCATTAAAGTTCAGCTGAAATTCTCAGAATTTTATCTGCTACATATGCAACCTAAGTATTGCAACAGCAGGAACCCGAGAGTGCAACTGACTTGTCATTACAGGAGTTGAGAAAAACAGAAACAGCAAATAGTACTTCAGAAATGACAAATAAATAGGATTATTGTTCTTTCAGCCTTAATCATGTAAAGTGCAAGCAGTACCATAGGTAAGGAAATTTCCCTTAGGTATGATATATGTTGACAGTGCTCTCCTACGAAACATCTTCTCTAATTTATTTTTTTAACTCTTCCCTCTAACAAGACATGGTATCTAGTGTACCTGTTACAGCCCTGTGTCCTGTCAGCATCAGCCCAATATTTCATGTGGTGCCACTGGGGACAGCTTTATTTCAAATGAGCAAATAAATGCAGCTCAGCTGTGGTCCTGGATAGCTCTAATTTGCACAGTCTACTCTGTTCATAACCTCAAACCAAATTACTGCTTAGGCAGCCTGCACATAAAGAGCTGGAGTAACTTCAGTTGGTCAGGAAACAAATGAATTGGAATGAAAGTCCTCGATATCACAGTGCTCAGATAGCACTGCTGGGCTCTTGTAAGAGAGCTATTTGAACACTGTGTTGTGCTAGGAAACTGTTCCCAGGAGACAGTCACATTCTGCCACTAAAAAAGAGTTAATGCTCATTCTGTGAATTCTCCTCAGCATTTACTGCTTCAGCTAGACTTTGGTTTTCACTTGTGTGTCTTTCTGGAAGCCAGAGGGATTTTTTTTCTTTAGTACCATCGAGAACAGGAATAGAAACTTTGCAATAAGCTCAGAATGTTCTTTGGCTCGGTGCATGGGAAAGAGATTTAGGGTTGGATTTCCTATTGCTTCACACTTACTCCTGCCTGCTAGCAGGGTAATGATTTTGCAGACAGGCGTTTCTCTTAGATGAACCATTGGCTCAACTGCCTGTTTCTCCCAAATTTACTGTTGTTGTATCTCCTCAGCTGGCTTCTGGAGGTGAATGCTTCACCTTCCCTCACTGCCAGTAGCCAGGAAGAGTGTGAACTCAAGTGTCATCTACTCAAAGACACACT
This sequence comes from Sula dactylatra, assembly GCA_013389905.1. Taxonomy (NCBI): domain Eukaryota; kingdom Metazoa; phylum Chordata; class Aves; order Suliformes; family Sulidae; genus Sula; species Sula dactylatra. The sequence goes on along the minus strand of WEKW01016517.1, from coordinate 177,716 downwards.
TCATGTTGTGGACAGGGAGGGCAGGCAGGCAAAGATGTTTATTACCTTCTAAGGGTTTTTATTAAAATGTTTGGAATGGGTGGTCTGGTTCCATGTCTTTCTTGGCAACTGATCATAATACTCTAGCCTTTATAGCGATTAAATGATGAATTTCCAGAAACAGAGCAAAGTAAGCAATCATACTGCCACTTCGGAGTGAGAAAACAAAGCAGCACGGCGTTGCAAAGGGAACAGAGTACGTGTCAGAGGTGGGACTTGCACAAGAGCTCTCTTTCAGAGGCTCTTCTGCATTGTGCCTCCCACACTTACTGCTTCTGGAGCGCTCTGTTCCAAGCAGCTTGTCTTGCAGCATTTTGTGATTGACTTTACAACTGTGCTAACCTCAGATATTAATAGCAGAAAGATGTCCATGGCTTTCAGCTGTTCGGCTTTGTCTCTGATTGTCTGGGAGTTTATTCCTGTGTGCAGACAGATAATTGTCATTGCTCAGGTACTTCAGTACATGTATTTGATGATGTAGGCTGATGTGGAAGAAGCGTGTTGGAGGCTTTGACCTGATTCGGAATGATAGGCCTGTCAGCAGAGGGGGAGACCTGGCTGCTCTGGTGAATGAGAACGTCATGGCAAACACAGATTTAGGAGCATACTCATCCAGTGCTGGCAGGGTGCCCTGCTCATGTCTCTGAGCTATCTGCACATCAACAAGAGCTTTCACTCAAGACTAAAAGAACAATGGGCTTGTGGGCTTTTACGGTATTAAGAGACCAAAAGGAGCAAATGCTTTCCCGAAGTGCATGTAAGTGACCAGGCTGCAGGAGCACTATTGAAAACAAACATGTAAACATAGTAGGAACAGTTTTGTTTATAGTCCTGCTTTTCAAGCATTAAATCACAGCAGAGTTCTTCATATGCCAGCTTTGGTGCAAAAACCGCTCTACAGTCACTGTGGTGACTGTTTACTGGGCACTTTCCTGAAGCTGGTGGTGTATTTTACTGTTTGGAAGTACTACCCAGATTCTGAAATGATACTTCTGAGAGGCTGACATGTATTGTAACTTTATTTTGCAGTACGCAGCTCAGTGTGCCTACTGTCATCTCTGGCTGTAGTTTCTAACTAACAAAACAGGAGCACAGCTTCACCTGAAAGTGGGACATTACCTCACCTCTACAGGAAGGAAGAGTAAAGTGATGTGTAACTCCCCTGTTAAGGTTTTCATTGCAGGCTGCTACCATGACAGGAAGAAGCAACTGCAGCAGTTTTTCAGGAATCTTTCTGCACAGCAGAAAGGGTAATGCTGATCTCAAGCTTGGGATGGGAGAGATCGCCACGGATGAAGTTCACTCTCTCTCCCTCATATCGGGCAGCAGCAGTTCCCACTTCTCTCTGGACACTGCTGGCTCAGCACAAGATGCTGACCTTCTTGCTTCTGAAGGTTTCACAGCTAGGAAGCTGCAATGGGTTTGATTCAGATGTTTCATAATGGCTGACACAAGACACAAGGGATGCTGGCTTCTTCGCTGTCCATCTCGCAGAGCTTAGTTCTGTACCATGTGAGAAAATAAAGGGGCTAAACACATTCTGCACAGCAAAATAAGGCTTTTAGGGAAGGCAGGCACCTGATCCTCCTACTGCTACTACTATGGAAACATGGCAGAGCAGAAAACCTGTTGCCATGATACTGTAAAAATAACCTCACCATCACATGTTACGGAGACGGTGACTTGCTGTACTACGCAGGTTATGTAAGAGTGCGGCTCTAACCCAGGGGACTTGGCACTGTGCACTGCCGCTCGCTTCCAGAAGAGATGCAATTTTTCTGAAAAAGCTACAGGAACGGCAGTTCAGGTAGTGAGTTGATGTTATTTTTAATCTGTGTGTCTGAAACTTAAGCCTGAAGTGGACAGCCTTGCTTCTTGCAGTTGTACATTTAGGGTATGTGGTGCTAGTTACAGAATTTTAAAACTTAGATCAAGGAATGGTAGTTGGCTTTTTAGATTTAAAGAAATCACACCTCAGTTTTAAGGAGACTGAAACAGGATATTTTCAGAACTCTGCATAATTTGAAAAGTGTGTGGAACTGGACAAGGCAGTACCGGGCTCCCTGGAGAAGGCACCGCTGACCTGTTACGGTGGAAGGCGGTCAGGGAGCCAGGAAAATGGTGGTGCTGTGGTTAAAGTTCTGTATGGCTGTGCAGAAGGGAAGGGAGCAGGGGCTCAGGCCCAGCTCTGTGTTAGGCGTGCAAGGTTTGACAGAACAGAGGAGCTACCTCAAGAGCCAGAGAAACAAGGACAATGGCCACATTCAAAGTTTTTAAATTCCATCCAGAAATATCTTTACAGAAGTTCAAAAAAGAAAGGGCTTGGCAGAACCCAGACGCTTTCCTGTACACAGAAAAAGAAAAATCAAATGCACTGTAGTCCATTGCTAATTATGATTAATTTTTTAAAAATCTTCTTATGGTCTTAACCAAGTTGTGCTGGGGTAGCAAGTTCAGACTAAGGAGGGTAGCATAGAAGACAATAAATGTTAAAACCTCTGAAGAAACCATTACTCGTTAAATCAAGTGTCCTTTACAAGACAGGCTCAGTGCTTATTCCTGCTCAGCTCTCTTCAGGATACTTTTAAAAAATACACATACATTTTATCCCTCTGTCTAGTTTTGAAAGTCTTGTTTCTGTGGTCTCTTGCCTTCCAACTTAGCAGTAGAACATGTTTTCCCAGCGAAACTAAAAGGATGCTGCCTCCTCTTGTCCCTCCCTACACATCTTAAAGAGATTCCTGACGTGCTTCAGATGTATAGTTTGGCTTTGTTTTAATACCACAGGCACACACAACTCCTCTTCTGTGCTTCAGGCACGCTGTGGATTCCCAATTCCTCCTACTCCTGTTCCTTTCACAACAATGAACCAGCTCTGAAGCCAAACTCCAGAAGTGCTCGCAGAAAAACCCAACAAGGAACACAGACACAGAGTTAGGAATGCCCCACTGCTCTGATTTTAATAATCCCACTTCCACCCCAGCCACAGGCATTTGCCCAGCACCGTGTGCCAGCCTGTGCCTCTATGCAGCTCTGCCACCTGGGCTGCAGCAAGGAGCAGGGAGGGTTTGTGATCCAAGGAAACTGCAGCGTCGGAGCTGAGGAGCCAAACGCTTCCCAGTGCCCGCCAGGGACCTCACCTGAGATGGGCTCCAGGCACACCAATGTCCTCCTGCAAACCCTGAGGGCTGCAGCTATTGCAGCGTGAGCTCTGTGGGTGACAGCCCGAATATGCACTGTGATGATGGCATGGCTGCCTCAGCCCTCCAGGATGCGGTTGATTAGCTTCATTTCCTCAGCGGTCATGGGGTTCAGGTTAAATCCCTTCAGCTCAGCTTTACCTGAGAACACACACAGAAAAATCAGTATTTTGCTACAAAATAAGTGAAACAGTCTACATGAAACTCTAGAGGGGCTGCGGGGAGGGCAGGGACAGCCCTGGAAGCTGATGCAGGGTCACCCCAGCGTGATGCTGGAGCTGGTTTAGCATGCTCGTGCTGGTGGGTGATAGCTCCGCACCAGGAGCCATACAGTACTGCTGGAGCAGGGAAGAAACTGCAAAGCCAGTGGGAAAGCGGCTGCAGGAACACACAGAGCTCAGGAGTTTCTGGACCCTCCAGACATGCGACATCAGCTCCCAGATACCGAGAAGGTTCCAGAACAGGAGAGTGGTTTACCTTGAGCTTCGAAGAGGCGGTTGACCTTCACACGCAGCTCTTTCCGGAGGTTGTTTATCTCCTCATCCAGATGTTCCTGGTCTGAGACAAGTGGGACAAGAGTGAGGAGGACTGCAGGCTCTGGGGTGAAGACTGAACCTCCCATGGGACGCTCAGTGTGGAAGCGCGGGCCTGGGGTAAGGGAGAGGGCTCTTCACCAGCCGCCTTGGGGTCCCACCCTGCCCTCTGCTGCCCACGGGGCTGAGCCCCAGGTTGCTCCATGCCCCCTGAAGGTGCTTCCCAGGACACCGCCCGGGAGAGCCAAGCAATGGTGATGGCCAGAATCTGCCTGTGACTGCCGGTGGGAGGTTTTGGGGCAATTCAAAGCCCAACGCTAGACAGAACCCTGTTTATTTTTCTAAAAATCTTTTTACAGAAGTTTTTTGGGCAACCTGCCTTACCCTTCTGCAGCATTTCCTTGGTCCGGGCTTTTGGGAGCTCGATGAACATGCTCCCGAAGCAGACCATGGCCTTGCCTGGGGGGAGAGGAGGCCAAGGTTTTGTCAGAGAAGCTCGCCTACCCGGTCACGGAGCCGTCCTGGGCCGCGGAGCTCACGGGGGACGCGGCCGGCTGGGCCCGGGCCTTACCCTCGGGCTCCGGGTCCTTCTGCAGTGCCCGTAGGGCCTCGCGGTTCCTGTTCCGCTTCACGTCCAGGTCCACGATCTGCAGTGGGAGAGAAGGGAGCCGGGGCTACCGGGCGAGGCCCACCGAGGCTACCGACGGCAGGGCCAGGCCGGACCGGGCCGTACCTGCTGCCGCGCCGCCAGCACGTCCTCGGCCAGCTCCTCCACCTCGGCCAGGTAGCGCAGCACGAAGGCCGGGTCCCGTGCCATAGCGCCGCCGGCTCCGTCCCGGGCCCGGCTCGGATCCGCCGCGGATCGGATCCGGTTCCGCTCTGGAACCTACTCTGTTCCCCACCGGGCGGCAGTCGCAGCCGCGCAGGAAGGTTCCGCGGTG
>WEKW01016517.1:154440-167498 GCA_013389905.1 Sula dactylatra | reverse complement strand
GGGGCTGCTGCGGGGCCTCATCCACCTGCTGCAGCTGGGGCAGGTCTGGATGTATGGGGGGTGACAAGGGACATAGAGACAGGATGGGGATGGGGAGGACAAAGAGCCAGGATGGAGCTGAGGGGGCTGCTGTGGGGCCTCATCCACCTACTGCAGCTGGGGCAGGTCTGGAGACATGAGGGTATGGGGGTACGGGGGGGCAGGGGACTGGGATGGGGTTGTTGCAGGGCCTCATCCCCCTGCTGCAGCTGGGGCTAGTCTGGAAGCACAGAGGTCATGGAGCCAGGCTGGGGCTGGAGGGAGTGGCAGGGTGCAGCAGGGACATGGGTGGGGATAACGGTACAGCATGGAGGACACAGGTGGGGATGGCAGGGCATGGGGGGAAGTGGGTGGGGACTGCAAGGTGCAGCAGGGGTACAGGCAGCTGGGAGGGGCATGGGGATCAATCCCTCTGCAGCCACAGCAGGGCAGGTGGTGGGGGAGAGCCCCCAGCAGAGCCCAGCTGTGGGTGCGGGTGGGTGTTGGCAGGAGCTTGTCAGAGGAGCCTGTAACCCAGCTGGATGGCACAGACCTGCTGTCCCCATGGCCGGTGGTGCTGGGCCTGCTGGGGTCCTCTGGCCATGGCAGCCGGGTCCTGGGGGGTATGGGGTGCTTCTGCCAGGCCCCAAACACCTCAGGCTCAGATCCTCCTCCCAGGCACCAACCCGTGCTCCTGCTCAAAACTCACTGTTGTCTGCGGGGCTGCAGGCAAGGAGGTGCTGGTTTCTCCCCAGCCTGTCCAGGCTTCCCCACTGGGACTGCATTTCTGCTGCCTGCCCCTTCCTGGGCCTGGGAAAGGCAGGCTGCGCAGGCAGGGTGAGCGACAGCTTGGCAGGCTGGAGCAGGCTCGAGGCCCTTTGCCTACATCTCTGCAGACCCTCCAGAAGCCCGAGCTGATGGTTTATTGGCATCTTCCTCCCCTGTGCCGTGGAGCCAGCACCGCTCCCTCCCAGCTCCACTGAGCTCCAACATCAGGGTGCCGAGGCAGAGCCATGGCTCTGGCACCAAGCTGCTTCTGGGGGAGGCTGGTGCTGGGAGGGGAGTGGAGACAATGGCAAATTCCCGGAACAGTGCACTGAGCAGGCAGCGCTCCCGGCTCGGGTTTCCATGCTGTTTCCCCTCCTGAGCTACTGTAGTACAGAGGCTCCTACACTCCCTGTTGTTTGCATGCGTTCGTACGTCTGCTGCTTTTCCTGAGATGCTCCCGGGTTGTCTAACTTTGTTTCACGGTACAGCGTGCACTTTGCTAGAGGGGCTCCTGCCCCTTTCCTCACCAACAGAGCCACCATCTGCCCCTCCCCGGTCCCACTCTCTCCCCGTGGCAGGTCCGGGGGTATGCTGGTTGCAGGATGTGCCTAATGTGCTGGAGGAGCTGGTGAGGGAGAAGACAGGAGCTATCTGGCCCGCTGGCTGCTGAGCCTTCCTGCAGCCAGCCTTGGCCCCAGTGCCCTGCGGGCAATTGCCTGATCCTGGCTTCAGCTAGGGCCGGGCTGCGGTCAGGAGCTTTGCTCCCGGTGGTGTCAGCTACATTCTCCTGATCTGCTGAACCACGGAGGCTCTTAAGCCAATTAAAGCGGTATCTCTCAGCACTGACCCTCCAGGACATGCCGGTCTCAAGCTGCAGTTGAGGCTCTTTCTAATCTCAGGATTTGGGATTAGCTTGGGTGACCAGTTAAATGCAGTTTGCTAAACCCATTAGTGAGGCTGGATCCGGTGCAGGTGGATGTGGCAGTTTAAGAAGCATTGAATAAATGCTGCTTGTGAAGGGAGGGCTTTCTCCTGGCTGGGGCACCCTGCCCCTTGCCAAACATCTCCCCCTTCCCTGATTTACCTGCCTCCTCCCTGCCTTGCAGTCACCCTGGCAGGTCTCACCCCTACCAAATCCATCACTGTGCAGCCCTGAGACCCAGCTGTGACAAAGACCCCCAAGTCACAAAAATACAGGGCGCAAAGGCATGCTGGCTCCGAGCACTATCTCTGACGTTATCCCAAATTAAAGTTGCTGTGAGAAGCTGCTAAGTTAGTTCTCATCAACGCATTCATGATGCAAATGCAAATGCTCTGCCACATATGTTCTCCAGAGATGGTACCGGTTGCATGGCTATGTGCTCGTGTAAGCAGCAGTGGCATGGACCCGGCTGGGGGACAGGTGATGGGATGCTGCCCCTGCTCCACTCAGGGGCTGCTTCTTGGATAGTTTTACAGCTCAGGAATTGTTATCCATGCTGCTCACAAAAAGTTACCAGCTTTTTCACCAAAGAAACACCAAAGGGAGGGATGCTGTGCACGCCACATGTGCCTCCCACCTGGCAGCATGCCAGGGGTCTCCTGCCACCTCCGTGGACTGGCAGCTGGCTGGTGTGTCTGTGCAGGTCCCGTTGCACTGGGGACAGCCCTGCCTGTGCCTGTTGTGCCCCTGTGTCTGCTTTAGCCCAGGATCACACCTAGTTTGGCTGCCTGGGGTTCACCGGGGCCAGACCCAGGGTGCCCTCTCCACCCACAGTTCCTCCTCAAAAGCCCCCCATCAGCCCATGTCCCCCTATCCTATGCTGGTTGGGGACCCAGTGCCACCCCTCGGTCCTGATGCCAGTCTGGTGGCAGCCCTGCAGGGCATGGATGTTCTCAGCAGCTCCCTGGGTGGGCTGGTGAAGGGTGGCAGAACTGGGACCTGCAGGTGTGCCCCCCCAGCCCCTCTGCTCCCCAGGGCTTTGCTCTGCCTGCTCAGGAGCCCTTTCAGCCCTGGGAGCACCTGGCTTTGGGTGTCAGATCGACGCAGTGCTGGGGTCAGTCAGTTGCTGGGGGGGCCCTGCCCAGCCCCAGTGTGCAGGACAAAGGGCTTTTTAGGGCCAGACTGAGTCTTTTTCTGAGTACCCCAGGGACCCAGGGGGATGGTGGGACGCGGGGGCTTTCATCAGCACTGTGATGTGCCAGCTGGGTGCACGTGCATCTCTCCCTGATGACCTGATTTGGTGGGAAGTGTGAGGGATTAAAATGGCTGCAACAGGGAAGCAATTTTGTCCTTGTTTAAATAAAGGATTAAGGGATGATATTGCAAATTACCTTCTAGGAAAAACATACTCCGTATCGCTCACTCTTAGCCCCGGGGGTCTCTCATCTTCTTCCATCAGAGGATGACAGTTAGAGGATTTGGTTATGACCAGGGCCGGGCTTTTCTCCTTGCACTTCTTTTCTTGCAACATTTGAAAACTGGGGTCGGGAGCTGGGGCAAACGGTGCCACCAGCAGCAAACCTGGCTGTGGCGGCGGGGCTCTGGCAAACCCGGCGCCTGCCTGAGCCCACCACCTTCCTGCTGTGGGGATTTCTTTGGATTACTCTTTGTAATACAAAGGAGGAAGCAATTAGCCCTGAGAGCTCTCACAGTCGGTTTCTGCCTCATCATCAGTTTTTTGAAAATTAAATGATTTTTTTTCAAGTGATTGATTCTGTATTTCCCATGCAGCTGCTGCAGCGCTGGGCTGGTAAGTGCTCACCATGCGCTGTCAGCACGTGGGGATGTTTCTATGGGCTGAAATACCACGGAATGATCAAATGCATAACAAATAAGAATGAACGTTTCATTCTGGCAAGTTGATGGGAGATGAAACCTTGTTTTAATGAGATCTGTGGAGCTGACAGGAAGATGGGAGGATAATTGTGCCCCTGCTGAAAGCTGGGGGAGGCTGTGGGTCACTTGTTGAGCAGCTGAGGAGCCGTGGACGGCGTGGCTCTGCGGTCCATGTGGGGGGGGATGGCTGTGCGCTGCAGATGGCGGGATCATGGAGCTGATAAATCCAATTAATGAGGCTGATTACAAGGAGAGGAGGAGGTCACCGGTGTCCGGGCCTCGTTCACGTGTGGGTGCCCTGGGACCAGCAGCGATGCCCTGTGGCATCCCAGACTCTGCATTGCTTCTCCTGTTGCTTTCCCCCTACGCTGTGCCCTCCATCCCCAGGCTGGCACCTGGTTCGCACCCTGCCAGCAAGGGGGGTCCATCCCTGGGCCCTGTTGGGAGAGGTGGCTGGTGGGGAGAGGGGCTGGGAGGCAGCAGCCACGGTGGTGCCGCGATGGTAGCACTGATCTGGCTGGCTGCAAGCAGGTGGCACTGGGTTGCAAATCTGTGCTGAGAGCTGGAAGCCAGGCGGCCGCAGCCTCTCCCCTCAAGCAGTGAGGAACGGGCTGCAGCAAAGGCTAAAATTAGCTGCTCCCCCTGAGATGGACATTAAAGCATCATTTTGACACCAATGCAAAGGAGCTGGCAGGGGACGAGAGCTGGGCTGGCCCCTGCAGCTATCGGCACCCGCTGAAACTGGGACGGAACTACTAAAATTGCGTTATTTGCTGACAGCAATGTCTTGCCTGGCCACCAGCTCTTGAGGAGGCTTTTTGGGGCTCCCGGCCGGGCAGCAGGAGGGGATGGGGCAGGCAGTGACAGAGCTGCTGGGGTGTCATCAGCCTTGCTGGGGAGGACCGCAGGAGACCCGTGGGACCAGCGTGCCCACCCTGCCCTCCCGCACACCGAGGAAGCCAGTGGGGCTGCCTGAGGCAGGAGCAGATGGCAGCAGGGTGGCACAGGGGCCTTGGTGGCCCCAGCTAATGGCCCCCACTGAGGTCTCGGGAGTGTGCAGCCCAGAGGTGGGAGCACCCGTCTGTCCCTGAAGCAGGAGCAGGGCTGGCTCCTGCCTCCTTCCACTGATGGATGAGCCGAAAGTGCTGGGATCAGGGTTTCTCCCGTGCTCCTGGCTAATGGAGTCAGCTGGCAGCACTTTCTGGAGCTGATGGAGAGACTGTCGCTCTGCGTGACGGTTTTACTCGGCTGGGAGGAAGGTTTATGGCCTGACATCCTCCTGCTTCATCTTTCTGTTTTCCTCCTTGTCCGGCTCCCTCCTCCACCAAGGCAGTGGAGCAGCCAGCCTGTAGCACAGGCAGGGCTGCCTGGGGATGCCCTGCCCGTCAGGCCCCATGTCCCCTCCTGCAGTGCCTGGATCTGGCCCTGTGCTGTGGGGAGGGGTCCCTGGTGGAAGTGACTCAGCCGGCATGTGCGTCGGTGCCACGCACACCTCCGCTGACCCCCGGCCGACGACCAGATGGCGAGGGCTGGCATGTGCCTGCGCCTGCAGCCCTGCCAAGAGCCGAGGCAGTGCCGGCACGAGCACCCGGGAGCTTCCCGTGGGCAGCACGGCATGACCAGCTGGTGCCTCTGTCCTGGCCAGGGCAGGGGGAGGCAAGGTGTGCTCCGCGCCAGCCAGGACCAAAATATTCCCTTTGAGAAGCAGCTGGATGTGGTGCTGAACAGGAGCCAGGGGACCTCAGGTCCACAGGTGGCCAGAGAGCAGGGCTGTGGGAGGGATCCCTGGCTGAGGGGGAGCAAGGCCCTGTGTGGGGGGAGAGGTGATAGGAGCAGCACTGGGGGGCGGAGGAGTGGGATGATGGCCAAGTGAGCCCCAGGGCAGCAGGGTGCTGAGCTGGCTTTGCACAGGCTGCCCCTTCCCAGCATCTTGGGGACCCGGGTGGCACAGGCATGTGCTCAGCATCACCGCTGCCCTGCAGCCCACTGCACCCTTAGCGTGGGGGGCTTCCCATGGTGCCAAATCAGGAGGGAAGTTCTCGCTGGAGTGGGTTGGCAGTGGTCATGGGGCATGCCTGGCATGGGCAGGGGGAGGTGAGCTCGGCTGCCTGGGTGGCAGGGGGCTCCTCTCACCCTCCCACCCCCCCCTCACACAGGTACCTCCGCACGCTGTACCTGGGGCTGCAGAGCCGGTGGCAGGCCGAACATCGCCGCCGCCACTTCTACTGGCGGATGATGTTCGAGAGTGCGGACATCAACATGCTGCGGCTGCTGGAGACTTTCCTGAAGAGCGCGCCCCAGCTCGTGCTGCAGCTCAGCATCATGGTGCAGCAGAACAGCATCGAACCACTGCAGGGTAAGGGACACAGCCCCCCTGGTGGGTGGCTGGAGCGGGGACCCCAGGCTGCCGCAGGTTCTCACCGCCCCTCCCTGTTTTGCGCCCGCAGGGTTCTCGGCCTCGGCCTCGCTGGTCTCCCTGGCGTGGATGATCGCCTCCTACCAGAAAGTGTTGCGGGACTCACGGGAGGACAAGATGCCCATGTCCTACAAGGGGGCTGTGGTGCAGATCCTGTGGCACCTCTTCACCATCGCTGCCCGTGCCATCGCCTTCGCTCTCTTCGCCTCTGTGTTCCAGCTCTACTTCGGCATCTTCATTGTCACCCACTGGTGCATCATGACCTTCTGGATCATCCAGGGTGAGACAGACTTCTGCATGTCCAAGTGGGAGGAGATCATCTACAACATGGTGGTGGGCATCATCTACATCTTCTGCTGGTTCAATGTCAAGGAGGGACGGAGCCGGTACCGCATGTGCATCTACTACATCATCACATTGTCGGAGAACGCCGCCCTGACTATCCTCTGGTTCCTTTACTACGACCGCAAGACCACCTCTGACTTTGACGCCTTAATTCTCGTCTGTGTGGTCAGCTCCAGCTTTGCCCTTGGCATCTTCTTCATGTTCATCTACTACTGCCTCTTGCACCCCAACGGCCCCATGTTCAGCCCCCGCGGTGGGGGCTGCATTTTCCGGCAGCGGCCAGCCCCAGCGCCAGGGTCCCCCGCAGACGCTGTCACCAGCCCCCCCCGCTCGCTGCCGCGGACTACAGGGGGGGAGCGGGATGGCGCACCAGGGGAGCGGGACAGCTGTGTGCCCGTCTTCCAGGTGAGACCCTGCCCCCCTCCGGCACCAGCCGCCCGCGCCCCGCGGACAGAGGGACCCGTCATCCGCATTGACCTGCCCAGGAAGAAGTACCCAGCCTGGGATGCCCACTTCATCGACCGGCGCCTGCGGAAGACCATCCTGGCCCTGGAATACGCATCGCCCACCACCCCGCGCCTGCAGTACCGCACCCCCGGTGCCCCCCAGGAGGTGCTGGAGTACGAGACCACCGTGTAGGGTGGGGGGTGCAGGGCCCTGGTGGGGCCCTCTCGGTGCCACCCTGGCCACCCCACGTCTTCGCAGCCATTTGCCTTTCTGTTGGGTTTGCTGGCACTGCTGCTGTGCTGAGTGCCCTGCGGGTGGGGGCCGGGGAGGTCTCTTGGTGCTATCCCCCCCCTGCGCCACCCTCCCACAGCTGAGACCCCCATACCACCCTGTGGCGGCCGTCCCGGCTCCCCCTGGGGCTCGTCCTTGCCAAAATACCTCACCGGTGCCTGAGCCCAAGGTGGTGGCTGCTGCAGCCCCACAGCGCTCGACTGGGTCAGCAGGGCAGGATAGGGACCAGGGACACTCCAGGGCTGGGGGCTGGCGGCTGTGGGGGGCTTGGGGCACAGTGGGGCACAGCACAGCCTGGGTGGGCAGCACACAGGCACACGGGTGCCAGGGCTGACCTGGGTGCCAGGGCTGACCCATGCCTGTGCTGTGGCAGGGCTGTGGGGCTGGAGCACAGCTGCACTGGGGTGTGCATGGGACTCCTGTCACCTCCAGGGAGATGGGGCAGCTGGGTTCCTGCCAGCCCCACCATGGCTCCTGCCTCCCCCTGCCCTGCAATGCCAGCCATGGGGGAGCCCCTTCATCTCCATCCTTGGTTGTCCCTGCTCAGGGTCAATCCATGCCCTCACTCCACAGGGTGCCCACTGCCCTGTGGGGTGCAGACCCTGGCCCAAGGAGCCCTTTGTGGGCGAGCACTGACCCTGCTCCCCCCAGCACTGAGCTGGGCCCCCGGCTCCAAGTGGGATGGCAGGGGATGGCTGCACCCCATCATCCTGCCCATCCCCATGGGAACCGTTTCATCTCATTGGGTTTGTTTTCACCTGAATGGTGATATTTTGTGTGACATTTTCTACCTCCGCTGAGGCTGGGGGAGGCAGGGCCTGGCTGGTACTGCTGGGGGGGGGCATGCGGGGCTGCCGGTGTTCCTGGGGCTCCCCAAAGTGGGATTCGCACCCCAGCTGTTCTCCCCTCCTGGGTTTGTCATTGCTTTCCACCCAGGAGTGTCTCCATCCATCCCTCCATCGGCATCAGCCCCCTCCAGCTTCCCAGTACAAACATGAGCCAGGATCCTGCCTCCTTCTGCCTGCCCCTGCCTGCCCCTGCCTCCTCAGAGGAGTAGGACTGCCCTGGGCTCCAGGTTTGAATGTGTTCCCTGGTCCTGACCAGGTCCCCTGGTGTTCCCCTGCCCGAAGGGCTGTGCTGAATGTACCCTGTGCCCCCCGGGGCCAGGCGCATCCCAAGTGAGGGGTGTTTGTGCATATGTGTGTGTGTGTGTGTGTGTGTGCGCACGCGTGTGCAGGGGGATGGCAGGGGTTTGCAGGGCAGGGGAGCTGCCAGACCCTGCAGCTGTGCACCACCATGGCTCCTCGCCCCCCACACCCACAGCCCCTGTGCCTTCCCCACATCCCTCACACCCCCCTGTGGTGACCCCACAGGATCCTGGTCCCAGCTGCCCCAAGCCTTGCTGCCAAGCCCTGCCCTGGTCAGGGGAGCATGGGCAGCCCCGCACCAGCCCCACTGTGGAACGAGGCACCCCACGAGGCACCACGCCGACCGTGGGGAGGGCTGGTGTGGGGAGCTGTCCCTGGGAATGGCTCTGGCTGCCGCCCACCAGGCCAGGGTGTGGAGTCCCCGAGGGATGGTGTGGGTGCCTGGCCCTGTGGCATGGCCAGGGCAGGCAGGTGCACAGTGTCGGTGGCATCATGTTGCTTTTATTTCCCATTTCTCTGTAGCTGGAAGGCGGGGGTGACAGTGGGCTGGGGCAGGCTGTTGCTGGGGTCACTGGTGCTAACTGGTGCTAACTGAAAGCCTCGGAAACCCTTTTGGATGAGGGTGCAGAGCATGGCTGGGGCTGGGCAGTGGGCTGGGCACCCCATGACCTGCACTCCTCCTTCACCGCTGGCAATGGACAGACCCCGGGCAGTGGGTGCTGAGCTGCACTGGGGACAGTGCTGGGCATGGGGTGGCTCTGTGTGGGGGGTCTCTTTTCCTCAGGGAAGGTCAGGGGCAGCGTCCGGGGGAGCTGGGCTGGTGCTGGGGCTCACCCCTGCAGTCGTCAAGTGGTGGCACCGCAGCCCCCACATGGTGCCCAGGTGGTGGCAGCTCCTCACCGGGTTCCACTCACGGAGCCGGGAAGTCACCAGGGATGGGCCACATGGGGACCGGGGACTGGTGTGGGTTGGCTCCTCTGGCTCCCCCCAGGCCCATCCCCTCTCCCCATCCCCCCAAGGGCAGGGAGGAGCCTCTGGTCGGGGCGATCTGCACCCCCCTCCATGCCCTTGTCCCCTGCGGTTTGTGTGGGGACCCCGGGACCGCACCAGTGGGACAGAGGGACACTTTTCTATGCACTCAAGCCACGGTACCCTCAGCCCTGGGCTGCTCCGGGCAGGGATCTCAGCAGCGGCAGGTGGCACTGAGCCTCTGCCCATTTGGTGCTGCCCTGCTCAGCACAGGGGGCCTGGCCATGCAGGGGGCACAGGGCAGGCATGGGACCCGCTCCCAGCCTTGGGGCTCGGCTGCCCCCCTGCCACCCACCCAGCCTATGCTGCAGGGGAAGCCAAATCCAGCGCCCCGGTGATGGTGGCAACACTGGGATAGTGGCACCTGCCCATGGGGACTGTGGCAAGTGGGCACAACCTGGGGCCAAGCCAGGTGCTGGGGGACAGGGGCAGCTCCGGGGGTGCTTGAGCTCCCATTGGGGACAGGGGTCCTGGTCCCTGGAGATGTTGCCCCTGAGGGTGGCAACAGGGCCATCCCAGCTTCAGGGAGCAAAGAGAGATTTGGGCTGGGCCTGGCCCTATTCGCCCTTGGCCAGGGCCGTTCGTTGCTGGTGGGGGCTGCCTGGGGGGTCTCAGCCACGTCCCTGCCCCCCCCAGTGCTGGGACCTGGCAGCCGCTGTCACGTACTGTATATACTCTGTGTGCCACCTTCTTCTCTGGGACCCTCGGCGCGGGCAGGGTGGTGAGCAGGAGGCCGGGGTCCGTACTGAGACTTTTTTGTATACCACAAACTTTTTGTATATTTTTAATTTTGCTGCAACATGAGATATTAAATTCATTTCAATAAGCCCTGTCTGTGGGAACCTGTCCTTGACGGCACCTCTGGCTTCACGGCCTGGACTCTGCAGTGGGGCAGGATGCTGCCCCTCTCTCCTGGGGTGCTCGGGGATGCTGGGGGACAGAGCAGGATGGCTGCAGTGGTGCTGCCTGTCCGGTGTTGGTGACCCTGGCTGGCGTTGGCACTGGTGTGGCAGCCGGCAGGGAAGGGGTGCGCGGGCAGGATGCAGTGTGCTGGGGAGGAAGCCGACAAACATGGCCACTGCCGGGCTAACCTCCTCCCTACCGGAGGCCCTGATCCCCAGCCGTCCCGCAGACCCACGGGGGACTTGAGCCCCATGGGCGGCCAGCTGGATGGTGTGCTGGATGCAGCTACGCAGGCTGCCACCAGTGCCATTCCCTGAGCCTGGGCCCCATGTGGGCAGGGCGGGATGGGGGCAGTGAGGGGTAGGAGCCCCCAGTGCTGCCCCACAAGGATGGGGCTGATGGGTCACAGGGCAGCATAACCAGCCCCAAGCCTGGGGTGAGCCCTGTAGCAGTGAGGGGCAGGGGGTGCTCTGCAGCCGGGTCCCACGGACATTCCCAGTCCCAGCCCCAGCCCCAGCGCCTGCTCTGGTCCCATCCCAGCCTACTTCAGCCCCCGCCTCTGCCCAAATCCCAGCCCAGTCCCAGCCCAAGTACCCACCCCAGCCCCAGCCCCAGTCCCAGTCCAAGTCCCTGCTCCAGTCTCATCACAGCCTACTTCAACCCCTGCTTCTGTCCAAACCCTAGTCCCAGCCTCAGTCCCAATCCAAATTCCCATCCCAGTCCCAGTCCCAGTCCCAGTCCTGTCCCAGTCCCAGTCCCAACCTAGCCCAGCCCAGCCCAGCCCAAGCCAGCCCAGTCCCAGCTCCCCCCAGGAGGGGCAGGAACTCACATCCCAGTCGTCCTGGTGGAGTTTCCGACACAGGAAAACGGAGCGGCGCCAAGCGGGGCGGTGGGGGTGGCCGTGCTGGGAGGCAGCGCTGCGGCCCTGCCATGGACTGCGAGGCCAAGAAGGGGAAGAAGGTGCGTGGGCCTGGGGCTGGCGTCCCAGGGGGCTGGCAGGAGGGTGGGAGTGGGTGAGATGCACAGGGACACAGGGATGAGGGGCCCCGCACCCCCTCCCATGGCACAGCAGAGAGGTGGGGTTCCTGTTTGCTGCCCCCACAAACCACCCAAATGGTGCAAATTTGGGGTCAGTGAACAGGGAGGTGCCCAGCCCCTCCTCGAGCAATGGGTGCCCGCTGACCCTGCACATGGGTGCTGGGGTTAGGAGCCTGGTGCTGACGCGTCCTGGTGCCCGCTCTCCCTGCCAGGGCTTCGTGTCGCCCATCAAGCGGCTGGTTTTCCCCAAGGCGGCTCGGAGGCCAGCACTCCGCAGCAGCGTCTACCGGCGGCCACTGCACTCAGTGCCCCTCTACCCCCCCGACTACCTGATCGACCCCCAGATCCTGCTGCATGACTATGTGGAGAAGGAAGTGAAGGTAAGGGGGTGGGGGATCCCCAGGGATGCCCAGGGTCCCTGCCTGTGCATGGCAAGGGGGACAAGGCCACCACACCTCACTGAGAGCTGCCACTGCAGTGGTCAGGAGGGTCCCGGTCCCCTCCCTGCCCAGGCAACACCCAGGGAGCGGGAGGGTGAGCTGTGGGTGTAGGGAGAAGCATCCTGCCCATGTGGACGTGGGCGCTCCGGGGGAGTCTCTGGGCCATGGGGTGGCGGGGATGCATGCTGCAGCCCCCTGGCCCCAGCCCCCCCAAGCTGCCCTGAGTTTTGTTCCCCCCCCAGTTTTTAGGCCACCTGACATGGGTGACGGCCTCCCTGAACCCTTCCAGCCGGGATGAGGTGCTGCAGCTGCTGGACACAGCTAGGGTAAGAGGCACCCCCCAGAGTGCCCCCCAGCACTGCCCAGAGGTTGGGTGCCAGCTCCCCATGCACCTGGGTGCCCCACACTCCTGGCACATGCTCTGCCCCTGCAGCAGCTGAAGGAGCTGCCGCTGCAGACGACACCGGAGCAGGACAGCATCCTCAGCCTCTCCGCCCGCTGCCTCCTGCTCACCTGGCGCGACAATGAGGAGCTGATCCTGCGCATCCCCACTCACGAGATCGCTGCGGCATCCTACCTGCGCGATGATGCCCTGCACCTCCTCATCCTCAAAACCGGTGCGAGTGTCCATCTGGGGCCACCAGCTGTGGCACAGCCAGTCCCAAACACCTGGTGTCCCCAGGGCACGGGGACCAGAGCCTGGGGGGTGATGTGGTGGTGCTGGGTCCAACCAGGGCAGTGGCATGGGCTGAGCACAAAAGCCCACATGGCACCCCTGGCTTTTTGAGGGGCTCAGCAGGGGTCTGCTTCCCCAGGGCTGAAGGGGGACACTGCCTTGGGCTCCCTGCTGGGGCTACCCACTGTCCGTGCTCTGTAGGGCTCCCCGTCCTCGGGCTCCCTGTCCTCAGGCTCCCCACTGCCCCGGCAGGCATGTCGCAGCTGCTCTCCCAGCCCCAGCTGCCTTTAATTGCAGGAGGAGAAGAGGCTGGAAGCAACCCCTGTCCTCCACCTCACATGGGGACCCAGAGTGGCTCAGGGTCTCCGGTGCTTTGATCAGCAAATCTAGGCTCAGCTGCCAGCCACAGGCAGGGTCCCCGGGGAGGGGGCTGCACCAGGCTGAGCTCCAGCCTGCACATGGAGCAGTCCCCTAATCGCCTGCCCCAGCCCCACTGCCCTCAGCCCCCTGGGGCTCCCCTGTCCCCACCCCCATCCCTCTGTATCCCACCTGGCCGGTGGGGCGGAGCAGCCAGGGCAGGGTCTGGGTCTGGGGGCCGGGCAGGGTGGGCAGCACAGCCCCCCACCCTGATGCCCACTCTCTCCTCACTGCCCCAGGTCTGGGAGTGGACCCAGTCCCTGCCGGCGCGCACCCCGAGGTGGCCCCGGCCGGTGTGCCAGAG
>WEKW01016517.1:139128-150487 GCA_013389905.1 Sula dactylatra | reverse complement strand
GAGAGCGGAGCGGAGCCCCGAGGGCGGCGGGGCTGGGCGGGGGGAGCCCCGGGGCCGGTCCCGGTCTGTTGGTCCCTGCCCCGGGCCAGCCGTCGCTGCCTCGGTCCTGCTTCGTGCCAGCCCCAATCGGTGCCATGGCCCCTGGGTGCCCGGGGGGGAGGTGATGGCGGGGCGTCCCTGGCGGGCACGGTGCGGTCCCAGTGAGCTAACCCTGCCGGTGGCCTTGTAAGAGCTGTCAGGGACTCGCCACTGCCCACCCTGCCAGCAAGGGCACAGGGCAGCGAGGGCACAGGTCAACACTCTCAGAGTGATGGGTTCCCCCCATCCCACCTGGTCCCCATGGCTGGGGACAGCCACAGGGGCTGTGGGACACGGCTCTCTGGGGTGGGACACACCAGGAACGGCTGCTCCCGCCAGTGTTCCCTGTGCTGGTGGGCCTTGGCACTGTGCCGCAGGAGCCGGCAGGAAAGCCATGGCCACACGGTCACTGCATGTAGCGGTGAGCCGGGATGCCAGGGGGCTAGGTGACTGCAGGGCCCTTGGACCCCCCCCAGAGGTGTTTGTGCTTTGTAGAGCCAAATGCTGTGAGCCAGTGTGGGACAGGCACAGCAAATACCTGCTGAGGTGCTGGCATGGGCCACGGCCAAGTTTCAGCCAGGCGCTGTGTGGGTTTGCCAAGATCGATCCAGCATGGGGCCTTGCCAGCAGCTGGTCCCAAACCTGAGCCCGGGGTATCGCTGGCGAGCAGGATGTCTAATGCCACCACTGCTGCTCCTGCTCTGCCTTGAGAAGTGGGGCCAGCCCAGGCTTTAGCATGCTGGGAAGGCTGACGAGTGACTGTGGGGTGGCTGGGAGGTGACAGCAATGTCCCTCGAGGGCTGTGAGAGCGAAGCAGTGCTGCTGGCTCCCAGGTGCTCCCCCAGTGAGGCCAGTGGTGCTCTGCACGTCACAGGGCCTCGCTCAGCCCTGAGCTTCCTCCTTCACCGGCACCACCGGCACCTTCTCCTTTCTCTGGGCTGAGGTCACCCCCAGACAACGGAAGTGCCTTTGCAGGGATTTTCCACCACACTTGCTGCTTCTTGCAGCATGTTTTCCTTATGATGTTTCTTGGGGAGATGGAGAAAGTTGATCATTTGCATTTGCCCTGGGCCGGCAGCTGTTTGAGGCAGCTCCACACCAGCACAGAGCAGCTGAGGAGCATGGTGGAGAGCGGTGACCCACAGCAGCACAGGGGCCATGGCCGTGCTGCGAGACTGGGGGTCCACAAGCACCAGCGGTGGTGGGCAGGGAGCCCTGAGCTGCGGGGGAGCCCCTCCATGACAGAGGTCTTGCTTTGCAAAGAGGCTCTTTCTCTCCGTGGTGCTGGCTGCCCACACCCACAGCCAGGGAAAGGCTGCAAAGCTGCTCCATGGCACATCACTGTGCCCCTTGCCAGGCACCCCATTACCCTGTGGCTGTCACTGACCTCGGCTCCGCAGGAGGAGCGGAGCCCTCTCTGCCCGTGGCAGTGCAGTCAGGTGGGTGTTGTGGCCCCATGCCATGTGCTTGCGCCATGCTGTGCCGGACAGGAACTGCTGGGAGTGGGGCTGGAGCAGGGCTTTCACCTCTGTCGCAACGACTTCACTTCCCCTCCCTTGGCTGCAGGATGGGTTGCGTGAAGTCGAAGGAAGCTGGTGTCCAAGAGAAGATGATGAAAACCAACCCCAACCCCGACCCCAGCCCCAGCCCTAGCCCCAGCCTCCAGCAGGGCCATTACGTGAAGGACCCCACGGCCACCAGCAGGAGGGTGAGTGGGAGCCACTGGCCAAGCCAGGGGTGCAGGGCTGAGCCATCGTGGGAGGCTCAGCCCCTCTCCTTGCCAGAGCTGCCAGCACCCAGAGCAGGGCCGGCTGCTGGCACTGGCAGTGCCTGAGCCCCAGGGCAGGGGACTTGGCCGTGAGATGGGAGCGCTGAGTCCGGCCCAGCTTGTGCTGGGCCAGGCACAGACTGAACTTCATGGGAATCAAGGAATTATGGACAAAGAGAGGAAAAAACTGAAGGTGTTTGGGAGGGGGCAGAGATGCTGGTGCTGGGTGGGCTGGTGACTTGGGCAGTGCCAGCGCTGCCCCTCAGGTGCCGTCTTGCCCTGCTGCTTGCCGCTGGGGGTGGGGGCCATGGTGGGGCTGACATGCCTGTAGGGACAGGTCTCTGCCACCTGCAACATCACTCTCTGTTTTCTGTCCTGCTTTACAGAACGATAATGTCCCTGATGTGGCTGTGCCCCTGCCCGAGGATGGTAGGTACAGGGGGCGCTGCAAGTGGGCACACAGGGTGGGAGCATGCAGGGAGATCATGGCCAGGTCCTCTCCAGCCTGTGTTGAATGCTGCTGGTTGTGGCAGGATGGGAGTTCTGGGCTTCCTCAAAGGCCAGATGTGGCCATGGCACAATGAAGATGGAGGCTCTGGGTGCTGCGGGGGTCCTGGCCAGTGTCCTGGCTGCACATGGCAGGGGTGGCCAGGCGACCCATCCCAGCATGGGGAGGGGTGCCCAGGGAGCTCCGTCCCTGCAGGCTCAGGGGATGGTGTGGTGCTGGCGCTCTACGACTACGAGGCGATGCACACTGGGGACCTGAGCTTCCAGAAAGGGGAGCGGCTGAAGGTGCTGGAGGAGTAAGTGCTGCCAGCGTCCCCCTGTCCTGGGGTGTCCTGAAGGCTTGCGTGGCCCTGCTGGGGATTTTTTCTGGAATTTACCCCTGGAGGAGCTGGTGGTACCAGCTGTCGTGGGCCGACCCGATGCTGTTTCTGTTGCAGGTCAGGGGAGTGGTGGCAAGCGCGGTCACTGGTGACGGGGCATGAAGGCTTCATCCCCAGCAACTACGTTGCCCGAGCCGACTCACTGGAGACAGAAGAGTGAGTCTGTCCCTCGGTGACACATCCCGGCCCCGCGCGGTCCCGTGCTCCCCTACTGCAGCTGTTCCCACTCTTGCCCCATATCCAGTCTCCAGCCCTGACCCACACCAGCCTTAGCTCTCCCAGCCTGGGCAGTGTTCGTTGGTTCATTTGTTTCTGCTGCAGGTGGTTTTTCAAGGGCATCAGCCGGAAGGATGCTGAGCGGCAGCTCCTTGGTCCCGGGAATGTGATTGGGTCCTTCATGATACGGGACAGCGAGACGACGAAAGGTCCAGAGGGGTGCCTGCAGCGTGGTGGTGGGGAGCAGATGCCCCAGAGGGACCTCTGTCATCCACAGTTGCCTGGCAGAGGAGCTCAGGAGATGCCTCCCCAGCCTGGGGGCTTTGCTTTGCTGCAGGGCAGGGACTGGGGCTCCTGTGCTCCTGCTGCGAGTGTACCCGCAAGAGCCCGTGGTGCTGCCACATGTCCAAGCCCCATGGTGGGGATGGGGGGATGTGCCCCTTTGAGGCTGCTTTTGGTGTTTGGGGTGCAGCTGTAGTTGGCCTCATGCCTGGGGCTGAGGGGGTGGTGGCAGCACAGTGGGGATGGATGCAGCAGTGGTGGCTTTGCTGGGTGATGGCACCACATGTGTTGTGAGCACGGCATGGCTAGGCACAGCGGGAACGTGCCCTCCGTGCAGGACCTGGCAGCTCACCCCTCCCCGAACAGGCTGCTACTCGCTGTCGGTGCGGGACAGGGACGACCTGCAGGGCAGCACTGTGAAGCATTACAAGATCCGGATGCTGGATAGTGGCGGCTTCTACATCTCCCCACGGAGCAGCTTCGATACGCTGCAGGACCTGGTCCAGTACTACAAGGGTGAGCCCGGGGTGCCCGGTCGCCCCAGGTGGGGCTTTGTGCCCAAGCTGAGCAGCCACCAGGCAGCCAGGCTGTGCAGAGACCAAGGGGCTCCTGCCCGTCACTGCTGGGCTCGTGCTGTGGCTCCAGCTGTGACGTGCAGCGACTCTCAGACCTTCCCCTGGCACAGTGCCTGGCTTGCTGGCTATCACAGTCAGGGGTGTCAGTGTCCCTGAATGCCCACAGTGCCTGGGACTCCCCCTCCTGAGGTGGGCCGGTGCCCTGGCTGCACTGGCGTGGTGCAGTAATGCCCGCAGGGGCCAGGCTTCGATGGCTGGTGTTTGACACATCCCCAGTGTTTGCTGAGGGGCGTGTGGTGCCAGGACATGCCCCGTGGCTATGAAGGCTGTCACAGGCTCCGCTTCAAAGCACAAAGCGGCCGGTGAGACAGGCCAGCTGACGGCTCTCGACGCTCCCTGGCAGGGCAGAGCGATGGGCTGTGCCAGAAGCTCACCTACCCCTGCTGCGTGCCCAAACCACAGAAGCCCTGGGAGAAGGATGCCTGGGAGATCCCTCGGGAGTCACTGAGGCTGGAGAAGAAGTTGGGAGCTGGGCAGTTTGGAGAAGTGTGGATGGGTGAGAGCAGGGGGGATGCAGCTGGGAGGATGATGAAGGTGGTGGTGGAGGAGGAAGGGTGAGGGATGAGAGAGGAGGTGGAGGGATGACAAGGTGGAAGAGGCAAGAAGGGAGCGACCTGCAGGAGAGGAGCATGGGGAAGTGGAGGTGGCCCTGGCCTTAATGCAGGGACTGCTCGGGGCTGGGGCTCGGTGTGTGGGGACAGCCCTGGGCCGCGCATGGTCTCCAGCCCTCGCGCAGCAGCTCCATCTGCAGGAGTTGGTGCTTTGGCTCCAGAATCCAGTGCTCCCAATGGGCAGATTGGGAACGGTCTGTCATGCCACCCTGCAGCTACCTATAACAAGCACACCAAGGTGGCAGTGAAGACGATGAAGCCAGGCAGCATGTCTGTGGATGCCTTCCTGGAGGAGGCAAACCTGATGAAGACGCTGCAGCACAACAAGCTGGTGAAGCTGCATGCAGTCGTCACCAAGGAGGAGCCCATCTACATCATCACTGAATTCATGGAGAAAGGTGCTGCCTGTGCCCCTGTGTGGCTGCTGTGGGCTGGGCCAGGCAGTGGTACCTGGGTGCCCCAGGGATGGTGCAGGATCCCTCCATGCCTGGGGCTAGTTGTGGGCTCTGCACCGGCTGCTGGGGCAAGAAGAGAGAGAAGAGCCGGCTCCTGCCATTGCATGTCTGAGTGTGCTGGGCGGGGTGCTGGGCAGGGGGATGCAGTGACAGCCCTGGGAGAGGGAGGGATGGGGACGTGGGGGCAGATGAGGCAGAGCGCTCCACAAGGCAGGAGGGAGCCTGCAGTGGGGCTTGTTCCTCCACCCAATCCATGGGAGCGGGGTGGGGGGTCAGGTGTGTTTCCTGACTGAGTCCCCACATCATGCTTGGCTCCCTGGGACCCTGTGCTGCCCACAGGACCCATGCCACCCTGAGCGTGGGCGCAGGCTCTGGCTGAACTGTCAGCTCCGGTACCCTTCCCTGTCTGCAGGGAGCTTGCTGGATTTCCTGAAGAGCGATGAGGGGAACAAGCAGCCACTCCCAAAGCTGATCGACTTCTCTGCCCAGGTGAGGAGGGAAGCAGACCTTCCCCAGCTCCCCGCTCCCTCTCCCCCTTGCCCCTGAGAAAGGTGAGCGAAGAGGCTTGAGGAATCCAAGAGCTTACCTGGAACTTGAACAGGCAAACATTGCAGGGGTGGTGGGGATACAGGAAAGGAGCCGGTGTGGTTTCCCCGTGGTGCTGCCCTCACACCCTGTGGGCAGCCAGCTGCCTGCTCGCCCCACGGATCCAGCTGCCTGCACAGCAGCAGGTGTGTGTGAAAGGAGAAGTGGCAGCTTTCTTCCCTCTAGCCTATTAATTGCAGCACAGTGCCTTGCTGGAGCTGCAGAGAGCCCAGGGGGTTTTGGCCAGGCTGGGAAATCTGTGTCTTCTAAGGCCACTGTGGTTTCTTCAGCCCTCACAGCCCGTGGTGCCATTGTGTTTTGTGGAAGTTGCGGAGAGTGAGGGTTGGAGCTTGTTTTCACTGCTCACGTTTGCATGGTCCCTTCTCCAGGACACGCAGATGCTGGTCAGTGTGGCCTGTCTGAGCCTGGGGCTCCCAGGGGAGCAGCCATGGCAAAGCTATCGATTTCTATCCATTGCTGCTGATGTGATAGTTACCTTCAAACAACACACTCTGTGCAATAGAGCCTTGTCTGCAAACTTTGCAAAAGCCCCACAAAACCCCACACAGCCACAAGCCCACCCTGTGCCACCCCGGCACCGGCTGCGGTGCTCCAGGGCAGCATCTTACACCTGCTTGGGCTGTGCCCCTGGGCAAGACCCACCTACAACTGTGGCAGCGTTAAGCTTCGTGTGCTTAATATGCACTCTACAGTGTGAAAATTTTGCTGCATTCACAGTGTCTGGGAGATTGAGCTGGGCACAGTTTCTAGAAGGGAGCGTAGCATGTTATGTTACCCCACAGCAATGCCTACGCGAGGTTTGTGGTTCATTAAAATCATCTACCTGCCAAAGGGCTGTCATGGGCTGGGGGGAGGCAGCTGGAGAGGCATGAGGACTCAGTAAAAATCGTTTTGGGGGATATTTTCAGGAGCTGATTTTGATTACAGCTGAGCATGCTGTTATACATCTAGGTTTGTGTGTGCAACCATTTGTGCAATCACTGCCTTGACCCTGCTGCTTCTGCAGTGTCCCCAGATGCTGGCTGAATCCAGGGACCCTTTGAGCTGCTTGGTACCTCTATGAAATGATTCACAGAGGTACCTATACAACAGGAAAGCCAGGTTGGGAGCCCAGACCCGGGGAGCTTAGACCAGGTCACTGGCTACTTGAGATGGCTGTGCCAGGGTCTGCTGATCAGCTGTGCACCCATCCACGCCATATGTTCCCAGCAAGCTGGCTCTTGCAAACTGCCCAGCTCAGCTCTGTAGAGCAGAGGGGCTGCTTTCTGCAGCACTGAGAAGCAAAGGCTGAAGTGCTTTCATGTGCAGGCAGCAGGTGTGCAGGCAGGCAGTTAGCGAGTCTGGCGCCCAGGCTTGTGCTGGGGCTGAGTCACTGTGAGCAAAACTGTGTCTGTGGTCATGGAAGTAATCCTTCTGCTCTTGCAATGCTTGTTTGCTTCTGTGTTTTGTGTGGAGAGCCCAGTGGGCAACTGCACTTTACCCTGGCCCGTCTTGCGCAGGGGCGACGGGGACTGGGGGAAGTGTCCCCTCTGCCTGCTCCGGCCCCCTTCCCTCCTGGATGCTGGTAGCATCCTGGCATGGGATAATTTGGCACAAATTTGAGGGTTGGTTGTGCACACACTGGGTCACCTCTGCATTGATCGGGGCTGCACACAAATCCACAGCCACTGAGTGCGGAGACTTCAGAAGATGGAGCTGGGGGGGGATCTTCAGGGGTCGTCACAGCCATCCTGCCCCCAGGCAGGACTGACTCTTCACGAACTATTCTTGAAGACCCCAGGCATCTCCCCACCTTCCTCAGGAGACCTACCACTGTGTTTTTCTGTCCTCACCAAGGAAGCTCTGCAATGATGGCCAACTCTCACTGCAGCAATTAAAGTCCATTTGTTGTTCCCTTAGTGTAGAGAGAGGATAGTTTACTCCCTGCTTCTCTCAAGCAGTTGTTGATGTATTTGGAGACTGGTCTCACATCTTCTCTGAAAAGAGAATGCTTTACTCCTCTTCACATCTGCATGGCTACGGATGAAGCAGTTACACCTTGCCCTGTGGATATCCACAGACACTTGTGAGCACGTCAACTCCTTGGATGCCAGTTCTCACTGCTTTTTTCACACAGTGTCTTAAATGGGTCATGTTAGGCTAGTTACCCAAACCCTGACCTCTTCTGCAAGGGACTCCCTGCACAGAGAGTGGTTCCCATGCAGGAGACTGTCACATCTCCTGCTGTGACTCAGCCTCCTTTCCTCCCCTTTCCAAGCACTGGCCAGAAGCAGTTAACCTCTTTCCATTCCTGGTAACAGATGTGCTGAGGGGGATTGTGTTATTTCAGACAGACTATTTGCATTTTTGTCTTTCCCCTTTTTACAGATTGCAGAAGGAATGGCTTTTATTGAGAAGAGGAACTACATCCACAGAGACCTGAGAGCTGCCAATATTCTGGTGTCGGCAACACTGGTGTGCAAGATTGCAGACTTTGGACTGGCTAGAGTCATTGAAGACAATGAGTACATGGCCCGGGAAGGTGTGGGAGCTGCTGGGGGCGTCTGGCCTCTTTCTGAGATGGTGAAGGGTTGTGGGATTCCCTTAAAGCCACTTATCAACGTGTAACCTTGGTGGCAAGGAGCCTGGGAGGGACGTGATGTGTAAATGGGCAGATGAGAAAAGCTCCTCTCATTTGCATTGCTCCACATCTTCCTCTTCTGTTTGTTTCTTTCTTGTTCCCCATATCTCACCACCAGTTTCTCAGCATTTGGGTTAGAGCTCATGTCTCCCATTGGATCTCTTTGTGCAGGTGCCAAGTTTCCCATTAAATGGACTGCACCAGAAGCTGTCAACTACGGATCTTTCACTATAAAATCAGACGTCTGGTCCTTTGGGATCCTCCTGACCGAGATCATTACCTATGGGCGCATCCCATACCCAGGTAAGGAGGTGAAATCCCTCCTCTGATCTGTTTCCAAACAACATGCTCCACCTTCTGGTCCCCATCCATGGGATCCATTTCTCCATGAAGTTAGATGGCTGAAAACAGAGGGAATGGTGAGAAATCTGAATCTTGCACTGGGAGCAGAGCTCAAAGGCTGTAGCACAAGATCTCAAGATGGCAATTCTGTCTGTGAGCCATGGAGAGGAGCCCAGAGCATGAGACAGTCTCTGAGCAGTCTGCACCACTCATTTAGCTACATCTACTGTTTGGACAGGAGCTCACCTAGGATGGATAATTATGAAGATTTTCTCCCTGGGAGTCCTCAGTGGACACCAGCTGTTTTCACTGACCTGAAAGCAATGCTGATGTGACAAGGGCCCCTATTCTCAGTTTCCACAAAGCAGAGCTGGGGCATCTCCTCTGGGGAGCCCATGAAATGAGTGCAGGTAGTGATGACTTTGGGGTGCCCACTGCTTTGGGGAGAAGGGCAGCTACTCTATAGACTGGCTTGGGGCTGATCCTGCAAGGAGGTCCTGAGCTCCTCCAGCTCCATGGGAAACCAAGAGTAGTCAGGATCTCTAAAATATATGGTGTCTGTGTTTGTGAAATAGACGATCAATGTTTTAATGTAAGAGGATAATTGAATTGCCCCAGGCTGTACTGCATGGCCCTGGGAGAGTGGATGTCACAGGCCACAGGTTCCTGGGTCACAGGTTTGTGTCACAGCACTAACACATGGTTTTCTGCCTCCTGCAGATTAAGCACGTTTGGAAGTAGCACATTCAGTTCAGGGCTGATAGCTGGGCCAGGTATTTCTGAGAAGGCTCGAACAATCTGTAAATGATCATTAGCCCTGTATTTTATACTATTTGTTTCTTTGGTACCTTTTTTCCACAGGAAATTATTCTGAACAAGAAAAGTAGAAGTTGCCACAAACCAACCATGAGGGATGTGGGGTGGCTTAAATGGTTGTTGGGGAAGGACCAGTTCTGCCACCACGCTAACTTATTTTTATCAGTGACACTGGAAGGAATGGCTCATTAAAGACTCAGCAGATGGAGATGTGAAGCCTTTATTTTGTGGAAATTTATACAAAACAATTATAATTCCCTTCTGATCTGCTCAAGTGGGGTACAAAACTGCATGCTACAACTAACTCAGCATCTTAGTTGTCCACATGTTTCCCTGAGTGGGAGTAGGACTTCCCCCCTTCCCAACCCCTCTAACCTGTCCTTTTTTCTTCCTAGGGACATTGCCCAAAGGGTGGGTAGTTTGGGGTTTGGGCATTTTTTGCCTTTTAAAGAAATCAGTGATACACCATGAAATGTTCACCTGTCCTGCCTTTTTTCTCCAGGGATGTCGAGCATGGAGGTGATCAGGGCCCTGGAGCACGGGTACCGGATGCCCCGCACAGAGAACTGCCCAGAGGAGCTGTATGACATTATGATGAGATGCTGGAAGACCAAACCGGAGGATCGTCCCACCTTTGAGTACACGCAGAGCATTTTGGAGGATTTCTTTACTGCAACAGAGAGCCAGTATCAGCAGCAGCCATAATGCAGGAAGCTTGGTGAAGACAGCAGATACCCCGCACAACGCCTGCCGTGTGAGCGGCAGTGAGCGCATGCACCCTGCTCTTCCCTGTCCCACTTGTGACCTGCCTGTGCACGCCTTCCTCTGTCAGCCTGGCCCAGGAGCCAGAGCCTTCCTGGTGTGGCTGGGCTGGAAGCAGGGGTAGGAGGAAGCCGTGCTAAGGCCAGCCTTGCGGGGCTGCTGGATGGAGGGAGAAGTGACGTGGGGCTGTACCTTGTGCCTTTCTCATGCCTGAGTACTCGCGAGGCGGCTGCTCTGGGAAGCACTGGCTGGATGGTGGTTGCCTGCACCAGCAGTGCCATGCAAGGAGAGATGGAGCTGGGCCTGTTTCAGCTACAAAAAAAACCCCAACAACCCAGATTATTATTATTTTTTTTAATCCTTCTGAGATTTCATCATGCTGTTTTGCAGAAGCAGGTGCTTTAGCTGCGATGGCCTTGGTGAAATGCTGTTACACTCTGGGCGTGCTGTGCAGCACCCACGCCCCCCATTCCCTGTTTGTTGGGGAAATCCCAGTGGATTCCCACCCCGGCACACTGTGATGCAGCGCATCAGCTCGTCCTCGACACAGGATCCTGGGTTTTGAATGTCTAGTGTTGCAGAAACATGTCTCTCTCCTTGTCCTCCTCAGTTTTCTTCCAAAGTATTTTTGTGGTACCCCCTCTGCAGAGTCTGGGTGAGGCTGTACCGGCGAGGTGGGCAGCGCGTGCCGCAGGGCACGGACATAGACGGTGCTTTACAGGGCAGTGCCCGGACGGATCCTCCCAGCTTGCTTTGGAGGGACCCCTTCAGCCAAGGGCAGCCCTAAGCCGGCCGCCACGGCCCGAGGAGCCCCCTCCCTCCGTGCCAAAGCGCCGCTGCTCCCCTCACAGGCGTGATTTAACATCTGCTGGGGCACGTGCGGTACCGGGAACGAGCCCGGCATTCCTTGCACACTCATATTATGTTGTTGTTTATTTTTAGTATTTAATGATGGGTTATTTGGGGAAAAGGAGGAAGGACTATTTTTTTTAAGATTGGCCTGTACGTCTTACAGCAGGGAGCTTCTTGACCTGTGATTATATTTCTCTTATACAGCGAGGCAAAAACCGTTGCTTCTATGCTTTTATATCAGCTTCGGAAGCTTCTTTTTGTAATCAATAAAGTATTTATAAACCTCTCGTCTTTTGGCCTTCCCTCACGTTCCCCAGCACGGGCGGGGGGGGACGCGGCGCCGCTCGGAGCAGGCCGGGGCGGGCCCGCGGACCGGGAGGGTCGGAGCGGAGGGACCGGGACGGAGGGACCAGGCCGAGCCGTTCCGGG
>WEKW01016517.1:104978-138562 GCA_013389905.1 Sula dactylatra | reverse complement strand
CGGCGTGAGCGGAGGCTTCGGGCCCTCCCGGCCGCAGGGAGCGCCGGCCGCCCCCTCCTTCCCCGAGCAGCTCCCTCGAAGGGGAGCGCAGGCCTGGATCAGCTGCTTTTGCCAAGGAAGGAGGCTGTTGCGGCTTCCACAAGTGTTTGGCAGCGATTATCGACTTGGGGCGCGAGCAGCCGCTTTACCCCGCCACGTCTCGGCGTCTCTAATATCATTATCGAGTTATTCCCTGAACCCTTGGAGAGCTGAAGATGTTTCTGGTGGGAATTACCTAAGGTAGGTGAGCGTTGGTGCCACCTCACCGAGAAGAAAATGAGCTGCTGAGACATTAGTTATCTGCCTGAAGCCTTGTAGTAGATAAATGGATTTTCCTCCTTGCTTTCGTAGAAGGATAGTTTCTTCATAATGTGTTGTAAGAATAGCTGTATGAATAAATAATGTTTGCTGATACAAAGGTCGCTGTTGGCAGGGGTGGTGAATGTGAGGTGACTCATGTAGCATAAAGGTTGGCAGGAACTGGAAGAGAGATAGGAAGAGCAGAGGCTTTCTTTTATTTTGCTTTAA
Organism: Sula dactylatra; assembly: GCA_013389905.1. NCBI lineage: Eukaryota > Metazoa > Chordata > Aves > Suliformes > Sulidae > Sula > Sula dactylatra. Next base: position 137,995 of record WEKW01016517.1, on the reverse strand, counting down.
GCATCTTCATACTCTGCTGGCTTTCTCCCGGGCAGGGAGGAGGGAGTGCCTCAGCTGTCTTCGAGAGCTGAAGATGGTCCTACTGGGAATTTCCTTGTAGCCTTCTCTTTTATGAAAGGCAGAGAAGACTGCTAACAGCTCTCCTGGTGTCAAAGGAGCTCTCTGAAATCAATGTGAATGCAGCACTTGTCTCCTTTCGAAAGGCTTTCAGTGACTCCTCTGAGTGCAAGGGTGAGCTGGGCAGAGATGCAATAAAGGTGAGCTTGTCCAAACAGTTGTCAAGAACATCTAATGAGGCAGCCCTTGAAAAAGGAGGGTGAGTGTCAGGCTGACACCTTGGAGGGCGTGAAGAGCAGGTGCTGTTAGCACTGCGCGTGTTCTATTAATGCACGTGAGGGTAGAATTAATGTTATATGTGGGTGAGTGCTTTGGTTTGCTCTGTGATATGTGGATTTTTTTTCCTCTCACAAAGCGGGTTTTGTCTTTCCTCCCTTTCTGTAATCATATTAAAAAGTTTCAGTAAGTGGAACAGTATATGAGAGCTTTGTGAATCCAGCTGGACAAATGGCTGTGCATAGGTTGTGTTTTCCCTGGTTTTCTTCAAAACTGTCTTTGAAAATTAAAAGCAGAAAAGAAATGGGACAATATCCATTGTCTCATTCATATGATATCCATCGTCATCGCTTTATACTTCCTTTTCCTCCCTTTGAGCAAAGACTATATTGTGTTCTTAAATTCTTATGTGGATTATGAAACTGTAAGACCTAAACTAGCCCTGATATAGTGCCAGCCCTATTAAAATGCTTGCAGGATGCTTGAAATTGCTGCTGCTCGAAGGTTTCTTCAGGTTGTCAGTCTGTAGAAAACGCTTGCAAGTAACCCCAGTAGGGATGTCCTGGATGCGAATGGCCCGACCATGGGCCCTCTGGGTTACATTAGAGGGTGTCAGCAGAGTGCTACAGGGAAAAGCTTGTCAGCTTCTGTTTCCCCCTTCCCTTAAATAAATGTTGGAGTTCAGACTCTGTCAGTGGTAGCTTCAGAGGCCGCAAGCCAGAGGGAAGCAGATGCGTGCGCCTGTGTGTATGTGTGTGTGGCAATGGCATAAATGCACGTTGTAGGGTCTCTTCATGCTTGGTCAAGCTGGGATTCAGCTAAACAATTCCTCTGTTTTGGCAGTGTGTTTTGTAAACCTTTGTGAATTTGCAGAAAATGGTGATATTGTTTAAGTCTTTCTACATTAATAAATCAGAGAAACTGTGTCCTGGAATTGTTTGCAAATACCAAGTCTAGTGATAATTATCCAGAAGTACCTTCTCGGAGAGGGTTTGCGTGTGAGCTTCTGTTCTTGTTGCCGCGCACAGGACAAGAAATACTGTTAGAATGGCTCCGAGGAAGGTTTGAGTTCATTTGTTCTTAAGGCTAAGTGCTTCATTCTAAAGTTAATTACAGGAACAGACTTCCAAAAGCTTTCAGGAGAGATCCCACAGACTTCAAGATAGTTGCTGTTGTCCTTAGAGTACGGATGTGCCGGGTTATGTGAGGACGGGGAGAGCGGCTGATGCTTCTGCTCGGAGGGGTGGTTAGTGCCACTGTTCTTGCAGCAGTGCTGGCGGTGTCCTACTTGCACCGTGCCAGGAGTTCCTGTGATGATGCTCTCCTTCCTCCTGGTCTCATGCTGTAGTTTCCCCAGGCTACTTTCCGCTGGTGCAAGAGAGAAATCTGAGTGTGACTTCTGTCTGTGTGCAGAAGGAATATAGTGACATTTGAAATAGATTTCCACCACCACCACCCTGCCCTTCTTGAGAGAAAAATGTTTGCTTTCCTTTGAGCAGGCTTTTTGCATATGGTAGATCAATCAGTGTGAGCAGTGCTTCTCACCAGGCACTGTGATATGGGGGACAGGGGCAGGAGGGGTTGATTGTGCTTCTGCAGTTACTTCCCTCATTTAGGTCGTATTCTCCTAAGAAAGGGTCTCTTGCAAGTGTATGTCTACATGTATGTATATAGTAAAATAATAAGGCTTAGTCAGTTCAGATTATTTTTGTCTACGTGCAGCTGGGTTTTTCTTGATCTGGAGTTGTGCATATTTGTCATGCTACTTGTTGCTTCGTTGTATGATTTCCTGGCACCTCAGATGCAAGACTGTCATCCGAGATTTTTTTTTTTTTGTGCAAGTGTTTTGAAATGTAAATAGTTCGTAAAGGCCACAAAGGCAGTGTCTCCTGTCTGCTGAAAGTCTGTGCCTCACTAGGGCTCCGTGACTGAACTAAAGCAGAGCTCTGTCCTGCAAATGCAAGTTTTGACCTCGCTTAGGAGATAACTTAGCTTGCAGGCATCTCCCAAATGAGGTGATTGCCTGGCCAGGCCCACGAGTTATGCAGATGTTTTGGCACATGTCCATGTCATTGCTAAGCTGCTGCCTTCATTTGGAGAAGATGAAGCACATCTGTCAATACAAAAGCAAAGATCCTGATAAGAAAGGCCCCTGGTTTCAGCCTGCACGTGAGCTGCTGGGTTTGGAACCTGCACTGGGCATTTCCTTCAAATTTCACTTCCAAAGCTCCCCCAACCTGTTGCATAGCAGCGTTCCCATTTCTTGCTACCAAATGTGTTTTTCCTGGCAAGGCTTTCTATAATCCCCCTCTTGTCTTTTCTGTTGCCTGGTGCTGCCTGAGTCATCGTCATCTGTATGCAAAGAGCCTGATTTCTGTCAAAGGTGTCATCAAAAATTTCATCTTCCACATGCTTGCATGTCTCCTGGGCACCTTCCAAAGTTCTATCCTTATCTTGATCTCTTGCAAGCTCTTCAGGGCAAGGATGGCACTGGTATGTTCTTGATTTTTATTAAGTAATATCGTGCTGCGTATGTCTGGCACTTCAGTGACAGACAAAGTGAGATAATTGCTACAGGTCACTGGCTGCTGTAGAGCGCAATGTTGGACAACAACAGTGCTGTTTCCTTCCAGTGTTTCACCTGCCCGGGAGACCTTTTCCTATTCTGTCAGAGAGTCACAGAGCACTCTTATAAGATTGGAGAAGGCAAAATTTAGTGAAGCACAGAAAACAAGCCCCACTTTGCTTCAAGGTAGATCATCGAAGTCCAAGCAATTTTAAAGAGAGTGCTTCCCGGTTGCTTTCCAGATGAGGCTTTTTGCCTGCTCTAACTGCATTAAGCTGTGCTTAGAACAGATCTGAAAATCTTCCCTGTAAGCAAAAAAGGTAGTTTAGTATTAATGCATTTTATGTCTGTTCCTAGCATTTGCACCTTAAATACATTTTTAGATTAAAAAAGCCCCAATATTTATGACTTTTTTTTTTCATCCTGCTCAGTGCCAGTAATTCTGGATGCTCTATTGACCCTCGCTGGTCTCTGGGCCAAACATACCTTACTAGCCACAGAATAAGGCAAAAGGAAGGTGATGAAGAGGAAGGGGGTGTGGGGGCAATAAACAGATTATCTCCCTCCCCTGCCCCATCCCGACCTGATAAAGGATCCCCATGATACAGCTGCTTTTTGTCCACACCCGGCTTGTGGACGTCAAGCTGCTGAATGTTTTCTCTGGTGTTGTGTGCATGCTGACTGCTCCAGCGGCATGCTTAGAACGACACTGGCTGTAGCAGTGCAGCAGCCTGCCCCTTACAGCCAGGAGGACTGGTGCTGTTGGCAGTGTCAGCACCCTGGGCTCTGTGTCTGCACCCAGAGCTCCTGCTAGCTGTACTCTGGGTCCCAGATCCCAGTTCCCCTTCGCCTTCCCTGTGGACTGCTGCTGACAGGGAGCAGCCGTGCTGGGGCTGGCTGTTTGGGACAGGCTCTGTGGGTGGCTGCTGCAAGCCTGGAGCTCGGCGTACTTGCTCCTCTGCTGCCTGTGATGTACGGCTTGTATCCACAAGTTGGCTTCGTGTTTAATTCCCTCACGGCCTGCCCAGAGGGTGTTAATTGGTGCGAGTGTAGTGCTGAACCCTGGGCCCTGCTGAGCCAGATCAGGCATCAGGCTGATGGTGGCTCATTTCAGTCCAAGCCTGTTTTGCTTTGTTGTTCTGTTTCCTCTCCCTTTTCCCTTCTATATTTGTCTTCCCACCTGATTGCAGAGCTCCTGCTTGTAGGTGGAAGGACAGTAGGTCATGGAGATCGACTCTGCCTACCCTGCTGGCAATGTGCAGGGGACAGCAGCGAGTGGGTTTATTATTGCTGCGGCATTAGCTCAAGAGTTGTCCCAAACCAGACTCTGGGTTTTGTGTGGTTTTCCAATGGTGCTGTACATGCAGAGAGTTTAGGAAAATGGGATGAAGCTAGTAATACAGTGGGATTATACCAGAGTTGATATTCTAATCCAGTCAAGCTGCTGCTGTCTAATACTCTTTAAAGCGCAATTTTCACTTCACAGCCTTCCTGCTTGTCCTCGAGCTGGGCTGGGTTGCCTGAGGTAATGGTAGGGACTGAGGAAGCAGCAAAGTCTGTTAAAGGGTTTGCTGCCACTGCTGTTATACAGGGTCTGGATTGTGTTGGAGCCCCCGTGGACCGGATTGAACCTTCCAGCCTGACCTGTCTCCCGCTCCCTGAAAAAGGGGTGAAAACTTTTTTGCCATGTTACTGAGCTGTGTTGTGGCCTGGAGGGGTGAGGAAAGAAGAGTGGAATAGGAGAGAGCAGTGATGTGACCATCCCTTTGGCTGCAGCGAGTGGGTAGTTTGGTGTCAAACTGTATCCTACACTAATACCCCACTGCAGGTGGCAGCACGTGAGCATCAGTCTGTAAGTGGCTGCAGGGTAACTCCTGACGTGCAGAGCTGACAGAAATCCGGTGCCAGGGCTACGGCCCTCTTCTCTAGTAATCCATGGAGTTTTCTAACACAGGGGTGTTAGATGGGTGGGAGCAGAAGAGTCAGATAACAGCCTGCTAGATGAAGCGTGTTACAGATAAGAGCCTTTTTCTTGTGGTTGAGCAAAGCCAATGTGTTCTTAACTGCAGATGAAGAAACGGATACAGAGAGTGGAAAGTGACTTGAGTCACAAAACAAAGTTAAGAACAGCTTTTCTGAATTTAATTTGTGTTTAATCGCCTGACTGTATAGCCTTTCTAATGTCTGGGATGAACACTTTCAGTGTTGTTGCCCATCTCTAATGTTGTTGTTCCCATGTTTCTGTTGTATTTTAGTGTTTCTTCTCCTTTTTGCAGGAAAGGCTAAGATATATGCTGGTCTTGCTGTTGTTACTGCATGGTGCAGACTCTTTCTATGTACCTGGTGTGGCTCCTATCAACTTCCACCGCAATGATCCTGTAGAAATAAAGGTAGGATGAACTCAGATGGAGCTGTTAGTATGTTTTGGGTTTGTTTTTTTTTTCGTCCTTTATATTCGAAAGTCAATTTTGGGGATCCTGTTACTAAAATTTTGTGGGCAGATATTTTCTCTTTTTTCACAATATTTGTGTATGGTGTTGGGGATAAGCAGCCCTCAAGTGGTTACTGTTGTCATCTTACCCTGCAGTTCCCAACACAATTCTCTTTCTTGCTTCTGATATCTTCTACCAAATTCCTTCAGCAGTTGCACCAAAGCCCTCAAGATGTTGCTCTATTTGGGAAAAGAGCCCTCTCTCTCACTAGCTTTGAAATGAATTTAATCAGAGATTTTTTGCCAGCATTATACTGGCTCTCAAAGTGCTTATAGAGGGTGGGCCTTTAGGTGGTAGGTGAACGGTAGAATAAAGAAGTGCTTTGAATTAGACCTTTTCAGTTTTTTCTTCTACCTGGTTTGCTCATGTTGTGTCTTCAAGTCATGTGAAATCCATGATAAGACCTTTCCAAGTGCAGGTGTTTCTCCTTGAGCATTGCAGATCTTACAACCCAGGCTTGCTGAAGAGCTGTTCATGTGCTGGTAGCAAATGATGGAGCTGCTTCACTGATACAGGAGGAAGCCAGGCTTTGTTTCCAGACATCAGCAATTTATAGCCCATTTCATTTATTTTTCTAAAGTTGTGGCCTCTGTCTCAGCAAAATCCAGCATCCTTGGGGATGCTGAGGCTTGCTGCTCCCATGTGAAGCACAACACAATTTGCTCTCTGGCCGCAGGCTGCCAGACGTAGGCTATTTTTAAACAAATGAGACTTGCCTGTGGCTACAGTAAGCTTCCCAGAAGAAGGGGGTATTGGAATGGCTGTTCTCAAAGGGATTTCATGAGCCAAATGCTTTCTCAAGTGATAAGGCAAGTCAGCGTGTTTGCCAGGGCTCTTCCAATAAATAAGCTTGGCTGCGTTATAAAACACTCCTATTTTTTGGAGCAACTGTGGCCTTGGCTATCGTGGTGTGTCTCTGCACTTCCCTTGTGCCATGTGATTTGTGGGAACTCTCCAGAAATGTTTGGGTTTTGTCACTGCCTGTTGTCTTCCCAATCTGATGGCTCTGTGGCTTTACTTAAGAGATAGAAATTGTTCAACTCTTCATATCACTAGAGGCCAGACCTCTAGGTCCAGTGTGACATGAAGTTGGTTTTTTTTTTTTCTGAGGAAACAACTGCAGTCTTGTATGAAATGTGACTCTTGAATCTATTTCGAGCTCTTTGTTATTTCTTAGGACTTCACTGAGTCATAAATTTGTGAAACCAATCCACCAGGGTTCTTTCTTCAAGTGTTTCTCTGTTTGTGAATGAATTACTACTAAATCATAGCATAGAGAATGTACAGCTAGGAATTGTGCAAAAGGAAGGAAAGCTGGAGCTCTCCCAAGAACATCTGTCTCCTTTTTTTCACAGCTTCCAAAAGTGAGCTTTATGGGAGGTGTCTTGAAGTAACCTTCAGCTGCTGGCTGATTCTGAGAGGGTAGGAAACTATCCGAGTTCTTTCAAGGGGATAATCTTTCCTTTCTTCCTCCAGGCTGTAAAACTCACCAGCTCGCGAACACAGCTACCATATGAGTACTACTCATTGCCCTTCTGCCAGCCCACCAAGATAACATACAAGGCTGAGAATCTTGGTACGTATCTGTTGAACAGCATGTTCTCCAGCCATAAGTGGGCTGCCATTTATGAGCTGTGTTGAGGGTATGTTTAAGGAAGTAAAAGAAAATGCAAATGTCATCTCTGATGAACTGTTTGTGGAGACCTGCTTCCTCTAATTTGTTATAAGCCAGCTGTTTGCAAACTGGGATGTCCATATGTTGGAAAGAGGAAGCAACTTTCCTGAAGGAGGTCATGTAACCTGCTTCATAAGCAGAGCTTGATACTTCCAACAAAATAACTAAACTATACTTGGATCTTATCCTTGCATCTGTGGTAACAAAGGAGACTTGCTGTCATCATTCCAGCTGTACGGTGCACCAGCCCAGTGGCAGGATCAGTGGCAAGAAGCCTGGCAGTCTTTCACCCTGCCCTTATTTTCCTGTTTTCCAGGTGAGGTTCTTCGGGGGGACCGAATTGTAAATACACCTTTCCAGGTTTCCATGAATGTGGAGAAGAAATGTGAAGTTCTGTGCAACTTGCCCAATAAGCCAGTCACTCTGACAGTGGAGCAGAGCAAGCTGATCGCTGAGCGGATCAGGGAAGATTACTATGTCCATCTGTGAGTCATTCTGAGCATGGGTTTGTGTCACTGGGGATTCTGTGTAGTGGACAAATTTGATCTGAAATCTGTGTTTTCAGCATTGCTGATAACCTCCCTGTGGCAACACGGCTGGAGTTTTATTCCAATCGTGAGGAAGAGGAGAAGAAGAAGGAGAAGGATGTGCAGTTCGAGCATGGATACAGGCTTGGGTTTATGGATGGTAACAAGGTAGAGAATCCAGATGCTGACTGAGGGGTGCCCGGAGGAGCTCTGGGTGTCTGTCAGAGGGCGTTAGAAGTCTACCAGAGAGCATCAGGATTGGGAACGCAACCAAAAGGCTTTTATTAAGAGCAGAATATGAGAGAGGTTTCTTATTGGACAAAGGGGGTGGGTGCTGGAATACTGGTACAATAGCCATGAGTCCTAGCTTTGACTCACTGTGTAACGCTGGACAACTGCATGCAGTGGATTCCCCTCAGTAGAACAAAGGCAACATACCCTGAAGGCTGGCTAATCTTTGACGGTCTTGGAGCATCTTTTATTTAAAAAAAAACAAGTCAGGTGTCTACTGGAGGAAAAGCTGTTTAAATTTGCAATGGAAACTTAGCATATGTATTCCTGCAGATATTTTCCATGATTGTGTGCCCTAAGATTAGCTGTTTGACTTACCAGATGAATCTGTTTATCATACTCGAGTGTTCAGTTGCACACACAGCTCTGATCGCTTGAGCCTAAGTTCTTACGGGTGAACAAACCTGCTGTGCCAGCTTGGGGTCGCCATACTTTGTTCTCGTAACAGATGATGTAAGAGCCTCTTGAGAGTGCAAGGTTAGGACAGTTGTGGGGCTGACGGAGTCTGGGTAATCTATGTCTGCCTGGTAGAAAAAGCTGGCAGGAACTCAGGGTTGTAGCTACCAAGGTCTTTCCAACCTAAATTTCGTGATTCTGCTGCCACTGAATGCATGGTTGAGATGTGAGATACAACGATATTTTCCAGGCCAGAAATAGACTGAAACATTGTCCCTGATGTCTGGAGAGATTGAGGTGTACCTTTTCAACATCTCTGATCTCTCCTCTTGTTCTTTTAGTCTTGAAAAGTGTTAGCCTGACCTTGCTCTGTAGCACAATGCATCTGGGAACAGTTGGAGTCTTTAGTTTTCTACACTGAAGCTGCTTTCTGCAGTTGTTGCTTCTAAACTTTGCCTGTTCCTCCCTTGGGGTGCTAACATTTTATTTAATGTCAATCTGTTTTAGTTCTACCTGCACAACCACCTCTCCTTCATCCTTTACTACCACAGAGAAGATGTGGAAGAGAACCAGGAGCCCACCTACAGGGTTGTGCGCTTTGAAGTGATTCCCCAAAGTATTAAACTAGAAGGTGAGGGACTCTTAGGAAGGGGAGCAAGGGAGGAGAATCTCTTGTAGGCCCAAGAGTTGAATGCCACTGATGTATCAGGGTGCCAGTTGTTGCTTCTGTTATGGTCTCAGGGCACAGAAATGAGGGAGTCTGAATTATAAGAGCAATAAACCCCTTTGTTATTAAGGAATTACCAAAAATAGAGATCCTTGAAACGCAATCCATGGAAAATTAATTAATATAAAAAGATTGGAGTTTGGGGGTTGGGTTTTTTGCACTGTGTCATCTAGGATGAAGTATGCCTGGCGTCTAGCTCTTAGTATGGCCCAGATCTACCCCACTGGGACACTATGTGCTAGTCCAGAGACCCACAGAATGTTTGGAACTGTTCTAGGGAGACTGAATGTTAAAAATAATGGTTAGGGGGAAAAGTCTATCTCAGTGAGCCCAACATGAAACAGGTGCCTTGAAGGGAACTTGCTCATCATGTGTATCATCCTGTGTGACTCTCCTGGCAGCAGCAGGCTCTGTTGGAGAGGTCTTGTTTCTCAGCATATCATGTGGAAGAGAGGATTTGTTCATGATTTAGATCCTTGGCTTCAGAGCCTCTGGCTTTTATCCTCCCGATTAAGGAAAGCCCTATGCATAGCTTTTGTTGAAGTTTGTTAATGGTGCTCCAATTCTGACTGGAAGAATAGTTTTGCAAACTGCAAAGCAGGGAAGAAAGGTATGAGTGCTTCCCCTGCAGTATTTGGAGTAATTGCAGCCCAGCACCTTAAAGGGTACCTGGGGCCAGGATGAGGAGAGGCGGTACCTCGAAGGAAGGGCTGGCTTAGTGTGTGCCATGTTTTCACTTGCAGACTTGAAGGCTGATGAGAAGAGTATGTGCACCCTGCCTGAAGCTACGGGCTCTGCCCCTCAGGAAATAGATCCTTCTAAAGAGAACCAGTTGCTCTTCACCTATTCTGTCCACTGGGAGGTGAGGGAGTAATGGGAAGCTGGCTGGCAGCTCACTAACCCTGACTGGCACTGGCTGGCTGGCAGTTAGTGCTCCAAGTGTCTGACACAGAAGTGTTGTGGAAGACATTGGGAATGTGCTGGTATGAGAAAAACTTTCCTGTTTTTTCAGGAAAGTGACATTAAGTGGGCTTCCCGCTGGGACACCTACCTGACCATGAGTGATGTGCAGATTCACTGGTTTTCTATCATTAACTCGGTTGTAGTCGTCTTTTTCCTTTCAGGTGAGTGAGATGTGTGGGATGAAGAATGCTTTACCATTAATCTGCAGGGAACTTTAAGCCTCAGCTGCAGGTGGCTCAAGGAGGATGTGGTCATGTCTGAACCTGATCAGAAGGGGCAGGAAATGAACACTAGCACATAAACACGCGCAGTTCAGGCAGTGCCCATGGGGTCAGACGGTTACCCAGTTCTGCTCTCTGACTGGGGTAGTTGAGGGAGTAGAACATAGTTAATGCGCATCTTGCATGTCTATATTTAAGGAAGAAAGACCCACAGGGAAGCGACAGTGCCCCGTTCCTGCTGGAATACTGCCTTCCCTACTCCCTGGAGTTTTGCTTCTGGCTTTGCTGAAGGCTGGGGAGATGGCTAATGACTCAAGGCCTCCTCTCCTAGCCAGAACTGTGTGTTGGTGGGAGCCATGTAGTTGCACAGCATGAGAGTAGCACAGCTGTGTAGGAACCTCTGAGCTAAACTCAGTTTGTGCTTGTTTTCAGGTATTCTCAGCATGATCATCATCCGGACTCTCCGGAAGGACATTGCTAACTACAACAAGGAAGATGATATTGTATGTGTTTGTTCTTGGGGGTGGGATCAGAGAGGGAGGGAAGCACAGATGAGGAGGGATCTAGTCTGAAGACTTGGATATATTGTCTCTTTCCTTGCCCCTGTTTTGTTTTGAGCCCTGAAGATGGGAGGGGCAGTTCTGTCATGTGCTGTCACGACACCCTTGGCCCTCTGTGCACAGTGGCAGATTACTGGTTTAGATGTCTTCAGACCTAAGTAATGACTGCAGACAGTTCCATAAATGGGTACCCTGGCACTGGCAATTCAGGTCTGAACTCTTTTAAGCCCAAGAGGAAAGAAGTTTAACTAGAGTGATAAAATTCTGTAGAAGAACTGGATACAGGGAAACTAACCTCTTAGGCTGGCTGTGGTAGGAGACTCATTTCCACTGTTAGACAGTATCTAAATACCTTCTTTTCCTGTTTTTGCTACAGGAAGATACTATGGAGGAATCTGGTTGGAAACTTGTGCATGGAGATGTCTTCAGGCCTCCTCAGTATCCTATGATCCTCAGCTCTCTTCTGGGTTCTGGAATTCAACTCTTCTGTATGATTCTGATTGTCATCTGTAAGTGGCACATGGTGCATGGGGTGGCTGTAATGAGAAGAGGAATGATGCTCAAGGGCGTTTGTAGCTTCCATTGACTTCAACCTATGCTCACCTTAGCTTGAGCGAGGTCGCATGGGGCTGCTTCTTATTGTGGGGCTGATCAAGGCTATAGCATTTCTGAGTTTCTGGATAGCATTTCCTAGCTGAAGGCGTCTTTTTGTGTTTATATTGCCTGCTATCAAGATATAAGACCTGAGTGATAGTGGACTGAGAGACATTTGCATGTGTGTGCATTGCCTTCTGAGCTGCACCTGCTCAGATCTCTGGGGAAGTTGAGGCTAAAGCATAGTCTGTAGCTTGAGATCAAAGCTGTGGCTTCCTCTGTCTGGCCAGTGCTGGAGGCTGTTGGATGCATTATGCTTTGAAGTAAATGAGGTCTGTGCAGAAGGCAGAGATTCCAGGCAGCTGTGGTCTGCACATGGGACAGGCCCCGGCCTCCAGATGCTGGCTAGCACATGTACGTCAGAGCTGCTGTTCTTTGTCCTTTTTTCCCTGCCGCAGTTGTTGCTATGCTGGGGATGCTGTCACCTTCCAGCCGGGGTGCACTGATGACTACCGCCTGCTTTCTCTTCATGTTCATGGGGTAGGTGTCTCCACTGCTCCCCACAGCAGTGCTGTCCTGCCCGCCCCTCCTCTCCCTCTCCCCAACAATGAAAGTTAATTTTCTTTGTCTTGGCTTGTCTCTGTCCAGGGTTTTTGGTGGATTCTTTGCTGGCCGCTTATACCGGACTCTGAAAGGACATCGATGGAAGAAGGGAGCATTTTGTGTGAGTCTTGTGGTATTCTGTGCTATTTATCCAGGTTTGCTGATGGCAAGGTACTTGGATAAGCTCCACGCATATTTGTGGGAAGCTGGGCGCAGCCTGGCTGTACTGCAGAGATGTGGTGTGGATTGAGTCCTCGTAGCTTTCCATGAAAGGGCGAACACCAGAGCATGTACTATAGTAAAGCAGGAGGATTGTTTGAGATCCTCCCCATGGCCCATCTGCTGAGAATTAATGCTGTAACAAAAGGGATGCTTCCTTCACATGTGCTTTATCCCAGCAATGGACTCATTAAAGAGAAACATCTGGTTGATTAATCACGTGTTTTCTCTTAACCTGTGGTTGCTCTTGCAGACAGCTACCCTGTATCCAGGCGTCGTCTTTGGTATCTGCTTTGTCCTGAACTGTTTCATCTGGGGGAAGCACTCCTCTGGAGCGGTAGGTATCACCTTCATCCTGGAGCCTGCTGGAGTGGGAGGAGGGTGACTGGGCTGTGAGGTACTGGCTCATTTTCAAGGTATCTTTCAAAACGTGAGTGTCAATGTGGTGGTTGACTGGAGAGTTGGTCTGGCCAGTGACTTCAGTCTCCAGGGCAGGTGAGCTGTCAGCCTCACTTTGTGACTCTTGTTGTGATTCCAGGTGCCTTTCCCTACCATGGTGGCCTTGCTCTGCATGTGGTTTGGAATCTCCTTGCCCTTGGTCTACCTGGGTTACTACTTTGGTTTTCGCAAACAGCCGTATGACAATCCTGTACGGACCAATCAGATTCCCAGGCAGATCCCAGAGCAGAGGTGGTATATGAATAAATTTGTTGGGTGAGTGATGAGTGACTAAGAAATACGGTGAGTTAAGCCCCCTCCCCTCAGTCTCCTTGCGTTGCTGAACATTACCTTCTGCTGGTCTCTGGACACAGACGGCGGGTGTGTTTCCTTGAGTATGCAATATCAGAGACAATCTCGACAATTTTAATGTGGTATGACTGGCACTTATGAAAGTGATATGTACTCAACAGTGGGAGCAGCTGTGCCATTTACTATGTGAAATTTATTCTAGTAATCTGGAGCTGTAGAGCTTTTGCTACGAGCGCTCCGTGTGGTTACAGGGGACTTTTAATGGCCAGACAGTTATATTGTGCTGCTTATGATTTTTCTTTCTCGCTCTGTAGGATTCTCATGGCTGGTATTCTGCCTTTTGGAGCAATGTTCATTGAACTGTTCTTCATTTTCAGTGTAAGCATTTAACGCACTTTGCTCCTGAATAGGATTCCTCTTGTGCCAAAGCTTCTGAAAGGGAGGGGGCTTCCACTGGAGCAGTCTCCTATTCCTGTATTTACCGAGGGGGCTAGCAGGTTCCCTCCGGGCCATTCGGTATTGTTTCTAGAGAGAGGTGGGCTGTGGGTCTCTTCAGAGCCATGTCTATGGGACACTCCTTGGTGACCTGAAGGATGGTGGTAAAGATGAAAGCTTACTGTAATGTTACATCAAGGAGGGGTCCTTGTCTTAAAACGTTCACTGAGCCATTCCAGCTGCTGCCTATTTTTCATCTTCTATGGAGGGGGAGGAATTTGCTGTTCCATTGCTAGGGAGGTGGAGGGGAATGAACAAGCTATCTCAGAGCTGTCTTTGGGTACCTTTTTGCAACCTGATTCCTCTGAAGTAATGTTGTGAAATGCATTAGATCTGTGGTTTCATCTACGTGAGGCTGAGGGGCTCCTTGTTTTTCCTTGGGCTAGCTGCTAGAAGTTAGTCTCTTGTTTGCTGATTGATCACAATAGCATGAAAACAAATTTCTGCTGTGTCTTTGTTTCAGGCAATCTGGGAGAACCAATTCTATTACCTTTTCGGCTTTCTCTTCCTGGTGTTTATAATCCTGGTGGTATCGTGCTCCCAAATCAGCATTGTCATGGTGTACTTCCAGCTTTGTGCTGAGGTGAGATTTCCACATTCGTGGTTTCAGTAGCTCAGGGTAGTTGCTCCTGGAAAAGCACAGGTCACGTTACTGCTGCTGCTCAGCAGAAATCTAGCGTTGCCCAGCTTCACGAGTGTGATTGCTCTTAACATCTCTTGACTTCAAGAAGAATTGAAGCTATTTGATTATCTGCTAGGCTGGGAACTGTGGTTTCATAGTAGAAATTATGCTGGAAGCAGGGTATTTTGAGCTGACATCTCTTCCCAAAGAAATTATTTTATTCCATCCACATACAAAACAAAATGCAGTGCCAGAGGTGAGCCATATTCTTTGGTAGCAGGTGCTGTGATACTGACCTGGCTTTGCCTCACTGTCAGGTTTTCATCCTCTTTGTTTGGAAACACTTCTGTGACAAAACAGTTCCCCAGCCCCAAACTGTGGTTCTCATTTGAAGGAAAATGGGTGGTGTTCTCCCTGTCCCAGAAAGGTCTCAGCTCCCCTGAGACAGTGACACAAGAGAAGGAAGCCTGTGGGATAATGAGGCTTATTACCCTGTCAGGATTACCGCTGGTGGTGGAGGACCTTCTTGGTGTCTGGAGGATCTGCCTTCTACGTGCTGATCTATGCCATCTTCTACTTTGTGAATAAGGTATTGTTATTCCTCTTGTATGAAAGTGTCACCTTTCTGGAGGAGATTGTTGGATTTAGGAAGGGAAACAGTGGGACTGCCTAGTCGCAGTCTGTCCCCATGGCAGCACAAAGCAGCTCACCAGCCAACGGTGCTAACAGCCCTTCCAGAGGGGAGAGAAGGTTATAAGTGCCTGAGGTCCCCGCCTGCATTACTTGTGCAGAGTGGTGTTCCCTAACCCCACCTTGATGGGAATCTCTCTTTAGCTGGACAAAAATGAATCGAGTGGAGGTTTCCTCCCTTTGTCAAATGCCCCCTTGTAGAGGGCACCGGCTGGTTTGGGGAGCTAATTCTTGTTATCCCTGTACTTGATTTTGCTTGTTTTTTCCTCTTCTTCTGTTTTAGCTGGATATTGTTGAGTTCATTCCCTCCTTACTATACTTTGGCTACACCGCCCTTATGGTTTTGTCCTTCTGGCTCCTAACTGGCACCATTGGCTTCTATGCAGCCTACATGTTTGTCCGGAAGATCTATGCCGCAGTGAAAATAGACTGAAGATGCACAGACCCAGCAGAAAGTAGACACCTCTGAATGCGTGTCCTCCTGTGAGTGAAGGGGACATCTTCTCCCAACTCTTTTAAGGAAACAAAATCCAATGGGAGAGTGACAAGAGAAATAAATAACTCCTCGTTTTGGAATGTAACTTTGGCACAGTGTACATGGATTCTGGGCTACTTCTTGGGGGAAAAGGGGTCTGTAGATACCTTACATTTTAACTTTATTATCCTGTTACATATTTGAGGGAGTTTTTTAGCAGAGAAATATCCCTCTGTATAAGCAAACCCCCTTTTTGCTAATTCATCCTTTTTTTTTTATGTTGATGACGAATGGATTTGAGACAGCCATGGAAACGCTTGTGAAAATGTTTTCTTCCAGCCCCTAGGGTGCTCTAGGATTCAGGGAGACTCTTCTGACAAATATCAGACTGGGTTTCTTTCCGGCCTTCATGTCTGCACAGAAGAGGGAGCTTGACTATGGCAAAATAAAGGAGCCTAAAGTCTTACCCAGCGTGAGTCTGGCGTGCTCTGACCACAGAAGTCCTGGCTTTGGCTTGTTTACAATTTGATGGAGGTGCCATTCAGAGCCTGGGAAGTGCAATTTCACCCCGAGAGAGCTTAAGAACTGCAACCCTCGGTGTCGCTTCTCCTCTCCTCCGGCCTGGACAGCATGGGCCGCTTTGGATGCCTCCACTGGAAGGGTTGAGGGAGGGTGGGATTTCCTCTCTTTTGGAAGGTGCAGCCAGCTGCAGCAGGATGTAACATTCTGGTGGAAGCAATTGTGCTGGTGCTAGAACAGAAAACTGGAAGGATGCATGAGGTAACTACAAAGGTTTGTTCTGTCAATAGCTCTGCTCCAGCTGCGTCAGGAAACGGGGCAGGCTTCCTTCCCGGGAACCCCACCGGGATTGCGCAGAGCCCTGCGGAGAGAAGGCTGCGACGCCACCGCTTTAGTGCCAAGCGATCTGATGCAGTGTTGGGCCTGAGCTGCTGCCAGGTGTGTGCAGGCCATGCAGAAGGGGCTGGGGGCAGAGGGAGTGACCCCGAGGAGTTCTCCCTTTGCCGGGAGCGGGCTGTCTCACTACCTGCCCTGTGCTCCAGCTGCTCTTGCTGCTCTCTTCTTCTCCTCTTAGATTCTCTACCTCCAGGGAACAGAAGTGTATGCCCCTAAGCTGTATTATGTTCTTCTCCACAAAACGGTCCAAGCCCTTCAGGATAGCCGATGTGGGCTCTTCTGCAGCAGGCTCCTCTTTTTTCTGTGGCTTGATGCCTGAATCAGCCCATGGGAAGCTCTTTTTAAAAGAGGTTGAAGTTTTTTATTTTGGTCACTTCAATGATATTTACCAGTAAAAAGGTTCCACGTTACAGTGAAGGCTCCCCCCATCCCCAGACTAGCTGGATTCAGTCAGTGCTACAGGGGAGAGTTTTTTTAATGAGTTGTATGAAAATTTTGCTTTTGCTTCTTGCTGTAGTAGGCAGTAAGGTCTCCAAATGACCAGCTGCCACAGGTGACACCGTTCCAACCTAGAAATGTCTGAATTCCTCCCTGTTACCAGCACTGATGTGCACCCTTGAGGGGTTTTGGGCTTTTTTGAGCCCCAATTGCCGTAAGTTTCCACCAGGTCCACAGAAGGACCTGTGTCTCTTACCAACGGCCTTGCCCCCTGCAGGGAGCTGGCCTCCCAGGTGGCTTGACTCCTCACACTGAGTCTTTCCAGCCTTGCCTAATAGCTCCTGCAGCTGCCTGTCATGCCAAAGTCTAATCAGCCAGGAATCAAGGATGGAAAAAGGGAGCAGGGGATGCACGAGCCAACTGTGCTGTGGAGTCCTGCGTCAGTTCTGATTTGAGATCCCTTTCTGAGATTTTGGTTTTTTTCTTCTTTTTTTTTTTTATTTTCTTCCCCTGCCCCAGTGGAGAGGCTCAGCCAGCATTGATTTCTCTCCCTTCCCCAAAGTGTTTTCTCTGTATTCTTTGTAATTTTTAATTAATGTATGTATTCTTTGTGTCCTATTGTAAATAAATCTGCCATTGTCCTGTTGTCTTGCTCTCCTGGGTTCTCCTAAGCCACCTCTTGGGATTTTCTTTTCATAACTCTTAGCCTGTTCTACACCCATGTGGTCTTTGATGTGTGGCTTCAGTCAGAAGCAGAGCTTGGAATACATTGCACTTTTCTTTGTAATATTCTTCTCCTGGTAAACTTGACTGAGCAGTAAGTTTCTCCCAGTGTGGCATGTCCTGTATACTGCCGTGTGTTGTAATTAAAACCCCACCGGTCAAGGCATTTGGATCCGTTTCTCGCTGTACTGCTGTCATGTGCTACACGGTAAGACCACTTAAGCAACTTAGCTCACGTGTGTGAAATACGTTATTTGACTTGTGTAGCACTAATGGATAGAATAGCAGGACTGTTGGATGGCTCACAGGCTTGGACCGCGGGGCAAACACATGGTGCTTTAGAGCAACAGAGATGAGAGTACAATTAAGAAGCTGCCATTTGCTTCCTCTGAGTAGTAATTTGGAGGTGCGTTGGTGCTGTGGAAGCCGGCCCTTCACCGTTAGGTTCCAGCTTGATGTCTTTCTCAGTGTCTGTGTGTTTTTGCTGGGGGTGTATGTGGCAGGAGAGCAGCAAGCATCAGTTAAAGATGCTGACTGAGGGAGGAAGAGTGAATTCACTTTTCTTGTGATATTTTGCCCAGCAGAGCAATGGATGTGCCGGGGATGATAACCGATTACGGGCATGCCAGTGTTAGTGGCTGCTGAATATGACCCTGAGCAGCTGCTGAGACCAGAGCAAATACCTTAACTGAAACTCAGAAATCATCAGAATAGTCCCTTCTTCCCTTAAAAAAGGCAAAGCAAGGCTTCAGCTCCACTAACAGGACAATCTGTGCTGAACTTGTTTTTCATTTTTTTTTTTAGGCAGACTAGAGGAGTGGTGCTGCTGTAGTCATGTCCTGTCGTAGTCCTCTGCTCTGGGGGAAAGCACTGAGGAAATGGCACATATCACCAATGGCCACATCAAGAATGAAAACTAGATCATACCTAGAAAAGTCCCTGAACACTGAAAAGGGTTCTCAGCTTTTAAACCGTGTTATGAAGACAGGTTCTCGAGAGGCCAGGACGCTCTTTGCCCTTCTTCATCTCTGTCGAGATGCTTCTGTGGCTGGTGTCAGCAGATAGTCATTGCTTAAGCTTTAAGGTTTGGTTCTGGTTCTGCTGCATTTGTGCAAGGCGCAGTCTGGGGGAGCTGAACATGTCAGGGTTATTTGGAAAGGGGAGTGGGCTGTACTCATCTGAAATGCTTCCACACGGGCTGGTAATTTTAGTGAAACCAAACATTCTGTCTAACAAATAATATTCTCCTTGACAGGAGATAATGGTATTGGCTGTTGCTACATCCCCAGGAAGGTGCCGAGAGGTCTAATAACTCCTTTTTGGGGTCTAATTCTTGAAAGAAGCTTAAACGTCTGTGTGAATTCATGTAGGGAACTGGGTCTTTGACTTGCCTTATAATTCTGTCTTTACATAAAGCCAAACAAACCAAAAACGCTGTTCCCCTCCAAGAAGACACCCAGGGCAGATAATTCAAATGCTTTTAATAAACAACTTCATTATAAAAATGCTTTTAATTTGAACTTCATTTTGCAAGACAATGAAAGGGCTAATTTTAGTGATGAACTGTACATTTACTAATGGCACTTAATATTTTCACAATTTAAAACCTTGTTTACAGCCCCCAAAATACTCCATTAAAAGAGGTTATTCACTGTGTGTAAAAGTGCTAGAAAGTTTGTTTTTAGAAAAATGGTTGAGCTTTAACAATGGGAAGCTTCTGGCTTTGGCAGCTGTAGCGGCAGGAAGGGAGGTCAGGTGATGGGCCTGTCGAGATCCAGTACAAGAAGGGACAGTGTGAATTGCAGCCCCTGTGAGAGACGCCACATCTCTCCCGTCAGCTCCCTGGGCTGAGAAAGCTCAAACCCTTTCCCTTACAAGGGGATGTTTGCCAGCTGCGGATCAAATATTGCCCTCCAGTCAGTCGCTCCCACAGCTTCCAACGGATGGCAGAGCTTGTGCCAGGGCAGCCTGGCCTGGGAGAGGGCTCTCAGCATGACTCTTGGCTGCAAAGGCCACTCAGCTTTTCCTCCAGCAGCAGCTACAGAGCTCAACTGCTCCCAGGGGTGAGTCTTCATGGCTTCCACAGGTTCCCTCTGCTGTCTCTCTCACAACCCCCCAGTTGTCAGACCACCTTGAAGGCAGGCATCTCTAGTTTTTTGTTCGATATCCTTGTTTAAGGAAAATACTGGTACAAATGTTACAAAACAACCTTTCTAAAAAGAGTTTCTAGATATTAAGGATCAGTAGAGGGGGAAAAGCCAACAAGAGTCAAGGCTTGAGGCACTCAGTAGGGCAAGGAGAAATCATAAACTCAAGACAGGCTTCTAGCAGAAGTTATGGAATCTACCCATTCCCAATGCAAGTTCTGATGCACAGGCTTGCACACCATTTTCAGTTGTGTCTTGAAGCAGGGTGTGCTGGTGAGCTCTGTAAGCAGAAGCTTGTGTGTTACCTTCAAGTGCAAGACGCTGAACTGCAGAGGAAAATGGGCTGCTGGGGCAAGTGCCAGTATGTGACCTGTTCACCTGGATGCTAAACCAGCCAGGACCCGCATGCTGAGTGACAGATGCTGTAGCTGTTCCTGTCCTGCAGGCTTTGCACAGAGCTGTCCCTTATTATCTCAGTACATTGTGTGTTAGAGCTGGTTGTCCACTTGCATAGCTAGTTTCAAAGAAAGACATGGTGTGTGAAATAGATGGTGAGAATGAAGGTGAAGATAGCTGTTAAAATGAGAGATGGTTGTTTTTTAAAAAGACGTTTTCATGTTGAGGATTTTTCCCCCAACTGAAAATGAAGAGCTGACCCATTTAATAGTAATAAAAAAAAATTGATTCCAAATTCCCTATTCTTTATCTTCTGCAATGCCTTTAACTTTCCTTATCATTCTGATCTCCCGATACAGAGGAGCTTCCTCTGTGTCATGTACATTCTTTGTGCGTGCTGATAATTAGGCACTAGTCTGAAGGATTACTGCAGACCTAGCTTCAACTGAGGAAGATGCTTCAGTCTATTCCTGCAAGGCTACCTGTGTATGTAAGAAATAAAATGTGCTTTTGATTGGAAAGCGAAGTGAGTCTCATAGTGTAGATTTGCGAGAAGCAGAATATGATCAGTTTTCTGATCACCAGTTCAATTTTTGCTTGACCTGTTTCTGTGGCAGTCTAAAGCACTTAGTGGCGAATGGTCTGTGTAAGCATGTGGAGATGGCTCCGGGTGCAGACACACAGGCGCCTGCTGAGGAAGTGCTCTGGGAGAAAACGCCTTACCTGGGGCTACAGAACACCTGAAACATGGGGGAGAATTCCTAAAGGATCCTGGTTGTTCACCAGAATGAAGTGAGCACATCCCAGGGTGGGGAAAATAGTGTGGAGGTGAGCCTGATGCGAGTGTGCACTGATTGTGCAGCAGGGACAGCGGAACCTGAGAGGAGTCTACTGACACTGGAGACATGGTGGTGGTAGGGGGACAGGTGAGGAATGGGAAATGGCGGTCCTGTAAGGAAGCTGTGTCAGTAATAATGGCATGATTCCCTGGGCAGCTTTCAGCTGTTTCATGAGGGAGGCTCAGTATTGCTGTGGCCTGTTGGGCACAGAGAGGCTGAGAGGTGCCAGGGTTGGTGATATGAGTGAAAACGCAGTTTGGGTTTCCTGAGTCCTGGTCCAGCAGACCAGGCTAAACCAAACTGCCTTCTACCACGCGGGTGTCAGGCAGGATTGTATTCAGAGCTTCAGATGGCGATTCCCATCTCTGAGAACTAGGAAAAATACAAGAAATAAGTTATGAAAAAAAGAAGCAAATTTTGGAAAAAGATGGAAACCCGTAAAGTTTTAATGAAGTGGTTCTGTTCAAGCCATTCATCCACTTCACTCTTCGGTGGCAGAATATCTACAGGGCTTGGGCAGGCAATTAACTAAAAATAGGCACCCGAGGGAGAATTGAGTGAGCCTGAGTAACCAGGATTAGAGAGGATAAGCAAGAAGGTAGGGTGATGGGGAGAGCATCTTTGAAGATTTCTTTGTAAAATTTTTAATTGTAGGCAGTAGAAAATGCCTCTGCGGGGTTATTCTTTCCAGATAGCAAAGGTGATGCAATGGTAGAGAAAGGAAATGGGGATTTTTCACTGAACTGCAGGAAATCTTCCAAGCAGCTGCTATTCACCTGTCAGCAAGGAAGGAATTAAGGAACAAAGAGCTGAGCTCCCAACAAAAGTACTGAAATCATCAATCTACTGGAGGGGAAAAAAGGGATTCCCATTGAAGTGACAACATTTTTCAGCACAGAGGCTAAAGAGCAGGCACTATTGTGAGACAGCTGAACAGGGTCTGTCAAAATGCTGTACGTGGATATTCTGTCAAGTGAAATTCAGTGGAAGCAAATGCAAGTTAACGTGTTTTTCCTTCATACAAATGGATTTTGAGCGAGCTGTAATCCCATGGGGAAAAAGATCTTCAGACTTTCACACAGCTCTAGAAATCTGAGCCTGGGAAGGACTGGCTAGGTGAGTTAACCCTCTGCTGCCATGGAAATGGCTTATGTATTTTCTAACGAGCAAGCTGGAATCATTCTTGTATCTAGTGGGACTTTATGTCCTTGCCCTTTTGAGAATCTAGGGTCTGATTTATAATTGCTGGCACGTTCATGTCCTGTCCTTTCACAGACTTGTGCTCTACAATTTTATATCTTAGTTGTCTGCGCTGTTCCTATTGGATTGAACCCTCCCCCAAGTCAGCCACACTTTAAAACATTTCTTTACTTAACTAGACCATTCTGACCAATTATTCGCTGTAGTTGCTCCTCTTGTGCTCAATCTGATGCCACATTTCTGATACAGATGTGCCTGGAATAAAAATATCATAACCAGGTGGTTCACAGGGCTCTCCCACTACAGAAGTCCTTCATTAGCACTTAAAATGCTCTACATCTTTAGTGGCTGCCTTGTACTCTGTTCATGGGATAAGAGTGTGAGACTTCTACTGGCATAACATTTATTACAGGTGAGTTTCAACAGTTCTGACTGGTTTATCCTCTGAGTTATCTTGCTCTTGTACAGCTGGTGCTTACTGTCTCAAACCTCAGTGCTTCTCTACTGCCCTATCTCGGTGTAAGTCCAGCCTAGATTGCTGTCTCCTGTATTTGCTGAGCCTCTTTGAAAATACTGCTTTAAACCCTCTTCTCTTCTATCAAAAGCATTTTGTGCCACCCAAGGTGGTTTAATTGGTATTTGTCCTGGCTGACTCGCAGCGGTCTCCTGTAGCTGGAGCCCCTAACTTGTGGTCCTTGGTGATCAGCCAAAGAATGCCTGTACGTAATGGCAATGCTTGGTCCTGTGTTCAGGGACACTGATGCTATGGGTCTCTGTTTCGCATTCACCATCCTCCCCTGCAGTCTCCTATTCCCTACAGTAATGATCTTAGGAGAGAAAGTAGCATGTTGACTTAAACATCTCTAAACCTTGATGTAAAACAAAAAAACCTTTCTGGGCTGAAACTTTTTTTTGGTATCACCTAACCAGAATAATGGCTGCCATTCCCTCATGCACAAATCTCCTGCATATAAACAACAGAACACTCTTCCAGGCTGTGCTGCAGCTCTCATCCTCACAGTGTGGCAATTGTATTTTACCTACAGCTGCATTAGCAGGAGCTTGTCTAAGCTGACTCCTCTTGATTTTCATAACAGCTCGGTACGTATGTCCTAATGAATTTAGATTCCCAAGTGGTGTAGCTTAGATGCTCAAAGTTTGTTCTGATGAACAGGTAAAAGTTGTTCGCTAACTAGCTTCAGGAAATAATTTGTTTTGTGAATTGCATACTTAGTATTTCAAATGGAAGTAGCCTCACTAGTTTTAGACTGGCTGACAAAATCCTTGCAGGTTCTAAGCTCTGTTGTGGAACGGGAACTTTGAATCCATTTTCCAGTGCAAATACCTGGTATTAGCTCCAGTGTGCGGCCTCTGGACACGCTCCCTTTACTGGTTTAAACTTTCCTTTCATTGACAAATGTTATTGCAATTCTGCTTGTTAGAATAGCTGTGGAAAGCAAATCACACGTGCAAATAATAGCAAAATGAATTCCATTTATTCTTTGACAGACTACTGGTAGGAAAAAGATGCCTGGCTCTAAGTTTAGCTACCACTGCTAAAGGAATTCCAGTGATGACATCTGTTCAGAGTACAATGCAGGCAAAAAGCAAGAAAGCTGAATGTTCTGAAACAGAAGAAGGTGTATGATGGTATTGCTTAAATCTGATAATCCTCACTTGCGGTAAGTGATCAGTTATGACTATTTATTTCTTAAAAAAAAAATCCTCAAATGAAGACAGGGATAAGGCTTGCATATAATTGATAACAGTGTGAAACTCTTTAATTTGCAAAGAGAAAAGCAATAGAAGATAGGCCTGAGGTATTCTGTGACGGTAAACAGAAGACTAGCTGAAATGCCCTATTTACCTTTTCTATGTTAGAGAACAAGAAGGCACTCGTTGAACTTCAAAAGGCAACATTTTACAGTGGAGAAAAGGAAGTACTGCATTTAACTCGGAGAGATCATGGCCACAGGATATTGCTGAGGTAAATAAATCTTATATTACATTTTGATACAAAAGTATTATTTGCAGCATTGCTGGCTAACCTAAAACAACTGATCTATGTTTTGGTGAATCAATGGATCACTAAACAGTCGTTCTGGGAAGAAGTACTAAACTAAATTAAAAATAAAATTCTTGAGGAAAATGGAAGGGGGACAAGCCTATGAACAAAACAAGGCATGGCTAATGTCACGCTGTGGGATCAATGGCTCAGCAGAAAGTAATATGCATCGACTAAAATGGATGTACTCTGGGGAGATGAGGGAGGACAGCATCTGGCTTCACTGAAGGAGCTGAGATAACAGAGTAGAGGTAGATTTTGCACTTTCTAGATTTACGGAGAACAATATTGACAGATTTCCTGGTTTATATTGGCCTACAATGGTTCCTCCATGCTGAGGTATGAAGATTTGTGTATCTATATTCATAAACATGACATCAACGTATAGTGAGATGACCTCCATGTGTTACCGTCTGCAGTACAAGTGCCCAGGAAAATGAGAACAGGAGATGACACAGATGCTAAATGACATCAGCAGCTGGCTGCCACTTCACAGTGTAACCCTTCTGCCCTCAGCAGGTAGACAGTCCATGGAAGAATTTAAGAGGTGAGGCAGGGAGCACGGGACGCAGGACTTTAACTTCAGGAGACAAGGCTCGAGAAGGAGAGAACAAAACAGCCAGTGGAATCAAATCCTAAGTGAAAGGGTGACTGCAGGCCCAAACCCTCAGCATTTGTTAGAACTCTTAGTGTTGGGGAAAATGCTTCAAATACACTGATAGAGTGTACATGAAGCTGGGACCAATTTTTTCCTCCTGATTCCTGGATGTTATCACCCTAGGACAGAGGTAAAAATACATTTCTTGAGACTGCTTCATGGATAAGCCAAAAGGGTACTGACCTCACTGAACTGTTGTGGTAAAAAAAAACCAAACCAAAACAAACAAAAAAAAAAACAAAACCAAAACCAACAAAAAATCTAGAAACTCATACTCTGTTCCTCATCTCAAGGGAACCTACAGAGCGAGGGCCTGCAGCCTGATCTCATCCATGTCTGGTACAACAGTACTCAACGCTGCCAGCCCTGGGCTCCTAACCTAGCTCTTTCACGTGCTTTGGTTTCCAGAACAGATGCACAATCTGTTTGCCTGTGGAAGATATTTAGAAGGGTTCTATCCAAACACCACAAAAACAAGCTAAGTTGTGAGAGCTGCTCCATCCCCTTGACAGATGGATAGCCAGAGAGAAAACGTGGGAAGCTGCTGCCTACAGTGGCAGAGGCTGAAGTGGTCCAAAAAGCAGTGTATTTCCCCATGGGGGAAGAACATGATAAGTGAAGAGAAATCAGTGCAACCTGACTTCGTTGTGTAAACAGTGTTGTAGCTACACCAGATATAAAACCAGTGTATTCTGATGCCTTCTATTTTTGCGATGGTGGAAACAGATCTGTGTTGTGTAAACAATGTTCACTGTAATGAGTTTAACCTAATGGCTCCGCAAAGAAGAATGAGGCGATGTCTCTGAATTCACTAAGTAAACGGTCTTGTTGCTTAACACTGATGTGGAGTAAGCTGTATTCGGTGGAGTAAGCTGTATTAGGTGATGGGATGAGAGGTAGTGGGGAAGGACAGCCTCTTCCCTGTTGGCTTCATACAGAGCAGGTATTGTGACTTCTCCTCCTTCTCCATGTGGAGGTGTTGGCTGTTTTGCCAGAATTGCAGTGTGATAACATGAAATGGAAGCTGGACTCTTCAAAAGTTTAGCCCAAGGTGAAAGAGTCTCAACTCCTTCTCAGGGACAGTCCCTTCCCAAAGAGGAACATAGCTCCAGCATCTCAGGGAAGGTCAGTGCTAAGCGCAGCTCCTGATTCACAGATTAAAAATTAGATAAAATATATCCAGTCTATTAGCTGAAATCTTTTCACTGTACAGGACTGGGACTTGCACGGGGATATCTGCTGTTCCAGTCTACAAGTGCTCCCTCCAGAGATCAGAAACCTCCTGTCTGAAACAGCTTTGCAAAGCTTTCACACCCCAAAGGGAAGTAAGAGTTGTGCGTTTTTAAGGCTCTCCACAAAAGGGTGACTGAAAGGTCTGTTCTCCAGTGCTATTTTCAGCTTATTGGAATGCCTGGTGGAAACGTGGCAGCGTGGTTGTGCTCAAGCTGGAGGTGAAGACAGGGGGCAATGAATGAAGGGGCCCAAAGTTCAGCGAGGCCCCAGCTCCAGGAGATTCTTGAGGTTGATGTTGCAAAGTGGTAAGCAGTGGCTGTGTCTCCCCCTGTGAGTAGCCCATGACCAATCCCCCTGACGATACAGGTGGATTGCAAGGAGGAAGATTTAGGGGGAGGAAGCCAAGAAGATGAGAAAAGTCCATGTTAGCAGCACAGAGAGCCTCTGAAAGGTTAGCAGGGCTCTTAGAAAGCAAAGCCTCATCCAGGGGGGGTGGCTGAGGCGAAGAGGACTGAGGCTCACCAGATGAGAGAGACAGGCTGCCAGGGAAGTCTGACAAAAAGCTGTCCACCTCTACTTTGGGTAGTTTCTCAGGCAAATATGAGGTAGATCCAAGCTGATACTTTGGAGGAGGTTGCGGTGGGGAGGAGATGGGAGAAGAAGACTCCAGAGGATAGCTCATTCCCATTGGAAGAGAATTAGGAACCAAAGAATGGGGCATCCCTGAGCTTGGCATGGTTTGGAGATGTGTGCTGTACATGCCCACAGGCAGCATGCCAGGGAAGCTCTTACCACCTATCATGTCTCTGGATGCCATACACAGGACAGGACTCAGCTCTTCTTTCACTGCGACAGATGAGCTGCAGCTTAGGAGACCCAGCATGTCAACTGGCTCTGTCTTAATCTTCAGCAGTTCCTGGGAGTGGCTTTTCTTCATGTGCCTTGTCAGATGATCTTTCCGCCCAAACCTCTGAGCACAGTACTGGCACAAGAAGTCCTTCCGCCCTGTGTGCACTACTAAGTGTCTTCGCACATCTTTCCGGGTGTAGAAGCGCCTATCACAGTGGTCACATGGATGCTTCTTTTCCTTCGCTCCACCAGAAGCCCGCCTAGAATGAGCTTTGAGGTGCTCCAGCAGGACTTGGGTATTTTCAAACGTCTGGAGGCATACCTTGCAGCTGAGATCACCACTGGCAGCTGCGTGCATGGCCAGATGTCGCCTGAAGCCAAGTTTCGTGTTGTAGTTCTTGCCACATTCAGGACAGTGGAGGGCCTCCTTGTTGGGATCGTGGGTCTGGAGGTGGTTGCGAAGGTGATCTTTCCGATGAAACATCTTCTCGCAGTACATACACTGATGAGGCTTCTGAGCAGAGTGCGTGGCCATATGCCTTTTGGGAGAAAAGGAGAAAAGTTTAGACTAGCATCCAACCCCTAAGAGAACACACGCTACTTTTCCAAAATTTTCTTTGTGTTCTACACTTTATGCCACAAAAATCCCAGATGGCACTAAAGGATGCTGCCCCGACAGCCTGGGCAGCAGGGACTCTCTGGGCACAGAAGCACAGCATTTCAAGCAACAGTTACAGAGTCTGTCTCAGCAGTGCCTGTCCACCCTAGAATGCATCGCCTCCGCACAGGTATACTTCAGTCATCTACTCAGCTCCTGTTGTCTCTGCTGAGGCTATCGAAGGGGGAGATGACGAAGAAAACCGTAGTAGTTCAGGACAACAAATGCTTATCTGCTGGTGAGACAGCTTCATTTCATTAGGAGGCATCAGACTGTAGCAAGGTATGTTGACAGCTACTGTGGACTGATTTCACCTTGGTATCTTACACTCTCTGACACTGTGGTTCATCTAGTTTCAAGTTCCTAGTGATCATATAATTTAATTATTCTCTGCTACATTTCAGTACATAAATAGGAACCCTACTTCTTTGTGCTAGAACAACAGGTGCTATAGAAATATTCCTGTAATTGAAGTTAGAGGTAGGGCTTATGAAATGTGAATGCTATTCTTGTTTTACATTTTGTTTTTTAATGTGTGATCTTGAACTTCACTTTCTGCTTCAATTTCCTCCTTAGTAAAACAGAAAACAGCTTGAGCTCAGGATAAAGTATTATCTGAGGTTCTCTGGAAGGTGCTTAAAGAGATGCCAAGTATGGTAACGTCTGGGACTCAACTGCTTTGCGAGGTAACAAGGGCATTCCCCCTCCTCCACCTTCTCAGAAATTCAAGCAAAACAACATGACAGAGGGGTTTTCCCCTCTCTTCTGGTAGGGGAGCACTGTTCAGCAGAGGCACAAGGCAGTTACCTACCTATATAGCTTGTACTTAGAAGCAAAGGCTTTGCCACAGTGCAGCTGAGGGCAGTTGTACGGTCTCTGCTCAGTATGAGAAAGCGTGTGAGTCCTCAGCTTGTCCACATTAGTGAAGGAGGTCTCCGATATTTCACATTGGCATTTTCCCTGACTTTCGGTCTCTTCACCTCTTGGTCTGGGGACTAATTTCCAGCCTGCCTCTTCCTCCTCCTGCTTTGCATCTTGAATCCAGTTGGGAACACTGGGAAAAAATGCCGTCATGGCAGGTCTAGTAGAACATGGCCATGTCAAGCAGAACTCAAGCCTGCAGGCGTCTTGCTGTGATGTCGTCCCGGTGCAGTTTTCTGTTGGAACCCTCTGTGACCAAACTGCTTTAATAGCAAAACATCTTCATCTGAAATCACAGAAGGGTTGGTGTTAAGACACCGCATCTTTCACCCGTGCACACAAACATGTGTGAGCATTCAACAAGCATTATAAACATGTGAAGATGCGTGTTCACAGACACGGGAAACTCCCATCTCCAGAATGTGTTTCGTTCTTTTCTCCCTTAACCCCGTTACCTGAATAAAATGATGTTAACTTTTCTAAATTACATTTGTGCAACTCTTAAGAGCCAGTGTTACCTGTTACACACATTTTCTCCTGAAATATTGTACATAGGTGTCTCTTTGTAGCTCTAACTACCTCACCTTTCTCCGTGTCTTTTTTGGATCACTTCTCATCCCCTTTTTTCATGTTCTTCATAGTCTATTCTCACTTACTCTTGATCTTTGCTTACATGGAATTCCCTTCTAGAGCTTCTCAGAGAAACTAAGATTCTCTTGTATTTTTTTTTTTCATCCACTCTGCTACCAGCGTGGTGCACTGGTAAGACCATCTCCTAGCAAACCAATCTGAATTTCCACACATGGGTCAAGAGGGCTGGGGAAGAAAACTTGCCGTTATCAGCAACATCACACCTTTTTCAGGAAGGCAACAGATGCAGCTTCTCTTCAGGGTGTGGTTACTCATTGTGTTTTCACTTTTCTAATGTGGGGCAGATTCTGCCTCTCTGGATTAGCAAGTTTTCTACAGTAACGAGCATTTTTTTCCTTTTATACTCTCATCCATTAATAATGGAAGCTCAAATTGTTTCCTGTTCAACAAAACATATCTCCTGTATGCTCTGCTGGCTTTCATGTTGATGAAAATGTATGTTAATCTCTCTTGGCAGGTTGTTCTTGAGTTGTGCAAGTACTACATTTTTATATGGTTCTGCCAACATCTAAACTGGTAAACAGTTAGCTGAAATAAAAACCTCTGAAAAAGATCTCCTTCACTGAATCTAGCTGCCTAAGAAACTTTTCTTAAAATAGAATCAAACCCTCAAGCTTTCTCACTCCATGATTGCTTCAGAGGGAGGAACTTCCTGTCTGCACATCAACACGAGTGCCAGTTGTGGGCAGGATGTGCAACTACGAGGGAACTAACCAACCCCCATTAAGAAAGTGCACCGCGAAACGTTATGAATAGCTGAAATAACAATAACTGTAACTACACCATCGCTCACAATGCCGTGAATGGTTCCCTCAGGATGGAAAACACCAGGGAATGGGACGACTCCAAGAAAAAGTGTCACTATGAGTCTGGAAACATCCATTAAGAAAAGAATTTGGTTTTGTGCAGGCTGCAGGCAGAGCAGAACAATAAAGGACTAGAACTGCTGAGGTGCCACTTTGGTACAACCCCGTGTGATGTGACGGCTGCTCCTACCCCTCAGGGTGCAGGAGTCCTGTGGTTCAGAGCAGTCTTCCTCTGTAGGTGTCTAATACCATGAATATTTCACCTCTGTATGAGATGTGTGATGGAAAAGATAAATGTTCTGTACCTCCTTCAGAGCTGCACACACGTTCTGGGAGCCTCTGCCGCTTTCGCCACGTAGTTGCTTCTTTCCCTCTGAACAAGCTCAGCCATCTGTGCCAGTTTTAAAGCTACCTGAAAGAAGACAGAGTTTGAATTTCACTGTCTTTAATAGTAAGGCGCATAAATTATCTATCACCTTCAGAGCAGAAACCCAAATTACAAATTAGTTAAGACATGATAATTTCTGTAATTGATTATTGTAAAATTTCATCAACTTTCCTTTAAAATTTTAAGTTTCTAGCAAGAAAAAAGGACTCTACCTATTTGGATGTGTTTCTAAGTCTAAATGCATGTGGTAGGACACTGACAGCCACAGAGTAAGAAAGAAAAAATGAGATGAGGGTCTCACATAGTATCAGGGAAACACAGTAGCAGTGGAAGGTCAACAACATAGTTCATGCTTGGCTACGAAACTCTCTGCGTGACCTATATATTTACATTTAAAAAAAAATCAATTCCTTTTCTTAGTAGCATTTCCCCAAAGAACGTTTCCAATGTGCTCCCTGTTCATTGTAACTCTGTAGTCACCAGAGAGAAACTGTCTGGAAACACTTCACCCACACCTGTTCAGAGAACATTTTGTACATCACAGCCTTTGTAGCAGCACTGCAAGACCTGGTTATCTTGCAAAGTTTTGTACCAGTGCTGGAAAAATATGTCTAGCCTATGCAGCTCCAGAAACCTCAGATAAGTCAGTTACAGAAAGCTCCCATGACCAGATAAATCTTCCCCTCCTTCAGTTCTACAGAGGTTGAGAGGTTGGCAGGGTGAACACAGAGCTGGAAAAAAACATGATCCACCTGAGAGCTGGATTCCCACTGGCTGCCAACTTATATGAACTATTTCATTACTACAGTCATCAGGTTTGTGCAAATTCAAGCTAGAAGAGCTCATATAAGCTGATGGATCGTACAGTGTGCATGAGATTCCAGCCACTTGTCATTGCACAGAAAATGTTGAGGTAGGTCTGAGTTGGTACATAGTACAAAAAAGCTCTCGGACTTCATAGAAAGTCCTTGGGATAGAGTCCACCACCTGCTTTGACAGTCTGTCCCACTATTTAATCCTTCTCAAAGTATGGTTCAATGATACAGCATTTCTGTACAGTTTCTACCCCTTGAAATCACTCCTGTGACACGGAGCACCATTCCTCGGCTGTGCGGGAAAACCTTGTGACCTAGGCTGGGAACCGGGTTGGGGAACTGCCCAGGTTAAAAATAATCAGGAAAAAATAAAGAAGGAGCCTGGATGAGTTCTCTGATGGGACCAACAGCAAAGCTCTGCTGATCTGGCCAGAGCGGGCATGCGGTGGCAGCGGGAGGCAGGGACACAGGGCCTGGCAGGCTGCCTGACCAGCCCCTGCGTTGTGGAGCTGCAGTTTCTCTTTTCTAAAGGGCATCTCGTGTCTGATTTGTATCTGTCTGTCCTTGGCTTCTACCTGCTGAGTCCC
The DNA here is from genome assembly GCA_013389905.1 of Sula dactylatra. Taxonomy (NCBI): domain Eukaryota; kingdom Metazoa; phylum Chordata; class Aves; order Suliformes; family Sulidae; genus Sula; species Sula dactylatra. Next base: position 106,507 of record WEKW01016517.1, on the reverse strand, counting down.
GCTGTGCCTCTGCTAAGGAGCTGCTCCAGTACTGTCACTTTTCTTCCTGCAGGGACAGAGAAGCTGGCCTGGGGACTCCTGTGTCCCCTCAGGCCTCACCACCTGTTGCTGCAGTGCACTGGCCTGGCTGCTTTACAGCTGGACACTGGCATGGCTGAAGGAACTCACCCAGCTGAAAAGTAACTTCTTTTTCAATTGTCCCTCCCCGAGTCAGATCAGTCCCCCCTCAGGTTTGCTAAGCTATTTTAAGTTGTTAAAGCTTGAACTTGCCTAAGTGGAAGGTATCAGCTACATGGCAGAAGACAGAAGCCGGAATCCACAGTGGGCACTCAGCCTCAGCGCAGTGTCGTGCCTCAGACCCAGCTTCTGCAGTGATCCCAGCCAGCGTCAGACCTGGCACCGGCCCAGCCGGGGCACGGGTGCGCTCATGCATTTATTGACTTTCCTACGTGATGACCAGTGACCATAACACCTTAAACCGCTGCAGCAACGTCCCTCAGAGCAAGTCTTTCAAAGCCCACACACAGCGTAACAAACCACCCCCTACTTTCCTTACAGTGTTCTAATCAAGCCCAGCTCCAACCCCTGACTGCAACTCCCTGACTCCAACCCCTGAGGTCTGCTTCCAGACCTCAGATCACTTTTGTGACTCTTTTACATCCTCTGCCATTTTCCAATATCGTTTTTTTTAATTATAAGGGAGGAAGAGCGGATACCAGACCTAGATGCACAGTAGCAGCCTTGCCAGTGCCACACCTGGATGCAAAAATCACTCTCCTACACATCTTGCATTGACCTACAGTCACAAACACCAACTCACGTATCGTTATGATTCTCTGATTTCCCCTAGGAAAACCATTACTTTCCTGCAGTGAGTGGCTTTGGCCGTTTCTAGATATGTAGGTTTTTACATCCAAACAGATTCATTTTTCTAGTTGAGCTGCTCAAGCCTCAGTATCAGTTTCCCCCACTTGACCACCTACAGATTTTGGAAAAACTTTGTGTAAAGTTTGCATTTACTTTTAAAGCCCAGGAAAAAACTGCTGCACCTTTCCCTTAGGACATAACCGGACTACACCATTCCCTGAGGATGATTTTCCCATCCTTTTCACCCTCCACTTCCCTGACACGACACCAGCCGGGCTTTTAAAAGCCCAAACTCCTTCCCTGCACCACCGGGAAAGCCCCAAACGCCAACGTAGCTTCGTGATGACTTATTTATGCTACAAAAAACCCGCTTTTTTTCATGCGCCCAGCCCCAAGGTGGTTGTAAAGCCCCCAGGGCAGAGCGCGGCCGTGCTGGTTGCAACCGGGTGGCTCCGCCGTTTGCACCGGGAGGCGAACGGGAACCCTCTCACACAGCCCCCATCCCCGGGGAAGGGTCGGCGGCCGGTGCCGAGGGAGCATAACTGCCGCCCCCCCTCCCCCCGTTACCATGGCGCAGCCCTGAGAGGAGGGAGGGGGAGAGGCGGGCCCGGCCTACGCCCCCCCTTCTTCTTCTTCTTCCTCTTGTTCTTCTTCTTCCTCCT
>WEKW01016517.1:85411-99291 GCA_013389905.1 Sula dactylatra | reverse complement strand
TGGCCGCCCCCGGTTCACGCGTGGGCGCGGCCTCGCCTGCGGGACGAGAGAGGGAGGGAGGCGGTGGGCTCTGCCCGCTGACAGGCTGTCCCTGGCGAGGCCTTGGGCCGGGGTCCCCCTCATGTCGCCGAGTGTCCCCCCGTGTCGCCGCTCCCCGCCCCCGGTCACGGCCCGCTGTCCTACTCCTCCCCCGAGCCGCGTGCCCAGGTGTCTCCGTGACCCCTTCCCAGCACCCCAACGTCGCAGCTTCGAGGGTGGCGAGGGATGCTCGGGTGAACCCGTAACCAGAAGCGGACTCGGGGTCCTGGACCCGCCGCCTCCCCCCGGGGCAGGGGGACCCCCGTGGGGTGCTGTGCTGAAGCAGATGGAGGTGACCGCAGGCACAAGGTGAAATCGGGGTGCACGGTGGCCCCGGCAGTTGGAGGCACGCTGTGGACCAGCTCCAGCAGCGGCACCAGGGATGTCTTGTTTGGCAGGGAGGTGAGAGAACAGCAAAGGAAGAGATGGTTGACTTAGGATGGAGTAAAAGACACGAGCAATTAAGCCAAGTATTATGGAACCACAAATATTTGAAAGATTTAAACTGCAAGAAAGCGGTGGAATTTTTTTAAGTGGTATCTGGGGATGTGCAGAGAGACATAAGGTAAGGATTTAGGCAGTATACCAAGAAAATCTTCCTGAGATCTTTAAATTTAGGCCAGAAAGCAGAGAGACCTCAGGACTTCAGCCTGCCAGAGGCAGACGAGGTAAGTGATATGTGCCCAGTAAGAGCGCAGCATTCCTTGGGCACGGCCAGCCGAGCTCTCAGGTCCCGACTCCTGAAAGTTTCTGATGAGAAATGGTTACCTTAGCTTACGCTCAGGTTGTGGCATGGCTTATTTTTTTCAGGCTCAACCTTACCTTAACTGAAATAAACAAAAATGCTTTGATTTCCATCCACTTTCCCTTCTTGGTCATCCGGAGCACAGCTTCAAATGCATTCATCTCGACCTTGGCCTTTACTCTTGAGGACGTGGCCCAGGTCGCTTTAGGCTGAACTAATTTCATGAACGAAGGCCTCTCCCCATAGCAGAGGAGCGAGTGGCACTGTGGCCCTCCCAGCTCTTCTGGCCATCCCTGGCTGGCCGCTCTGGGCAGCTTGGACGTTGCCGTGGAGTTTCTGGGGAATACAAACACTGCCAACTATTTGGTTTTAATTTTCAGTTACACACTGGGTAAGTCTGAGAAGAAATGTCATTTGTTGTGCTTCCAGTAAACTTCACAGCAGTAGCTAAAATAATTGGAGATGATTCGTGATAGCTTGTTGTGAAAATAGCCCAAATCAGGCATGAAATAGTTTATCCGTGACTATAAAAAGAGACTTGCAAGTGAAATGGGGAAAGGTGTCAAAAGATTATCAAGCTCGCGTTGATGAGATATACCCAGAGGAACAGCAAATGTGCAACATAATTTTTGTTCAATGTATACCTCTGCCAAAGCTGTCGCAGAGGGGACGTGCTGGATATTTCACCTTTAACTTCCAGGTGATCAAGTGGACGGCAACACAAGCTCTTGTGAAAAAGCAGTTTATGTGAAGATTAACTTAATTCTGGTCATTTAATGTTAGTCAGCATCACTTACAAAGCAGCACTTCTCATCAAAATATTAGTTTGGATGTTAATTATATAAAATAAATCGAGGCTCTGCTTTTCAGAATTCATGCCTAATTGGAGTATTTGCCAATGTGAACATTCACAGTAATGCAGATAAACGAAGCATCGGTTGTTATGTGAACTTGTCCAAAAAAATTGTCTTGTGTGAACTTGAACTATAGGAATATCTCAGGAAAGTATGGAAAGTATGAAAGTTGTGTATACAACTACTTATGATGATTAGACGGAGAGTTGCTTTTTATGCTTCTGCAAGGCTTGTCTCCATTTCACATATTCTTCCTCTATTGGTATTCTAGAGTAAATGTTCCTGTGGGTCAGAGAATAGGGTCATTTTTATTTGGAGTTGTCAATTAAGAGGGAAATGTTTTTATTCAGAAGCAATCCAAAATTCCTGTAGTAGTTTGAATTCACTGTGCAGGTTGTAAAGTGCTTCTTCTGGATGATTGTCTAGTTTGGTCAATTCAGTGCACATTCCTCATCTTCCTCCTGGTAGCTACCATGCGCTTCCGTGGGAATAGCAAGAACAAGGAGTTTCCCCTCACAAAACCAAGAAAATTCCAAAGGCCATGTTGAGGTTTCCGTACAATTCTTAAACTTGTTTATTTGTTACTCTTGTGTTATTCTTTGTAGTGCAGATTGACAGTCTGGATTTTGGGCTAGAAATGTTCTGCTTCCTTTCTCAGCCCTCTATCTCTGCTCCTGAAGTTCTCTGTCACCTTGTTTGAGAAGTTCTCCTGAGACACGCTGAGTAAAAAACAGTGAGACAAAATCCATGGGTTGCTGCAGATGCAGCTGGTAGTGGAACAGCGAGAATGTCCTGAGGAGGCCAGACTGAACGCGTGCCAGTGCTACCTAGGGTTTCCAGTGGATATTAGTTTTATGTTTCGCTCCAGTTGGCAAAAGGATCTCAGAGCTCTTCCTGAAAGATATTTTTTGGGGAAAAAAAAAAAGCTTATTAGAAATCACACGGCATTCCACAAGCTGTGCTGTTTAGATCTTCCATGTAAGGCTGTTGCTTTAGCAGTAACAGTGTTTTTGTTCTGTTTTAAATGGCAGCTCATTGTGATAATGACAGGGGGGTAAAACGGTGTTTCTTCCTCACCACCCAGAGTCATCAAGGACTCAGATCTGTGAACTGGGCTTATGCAACGTGAGTTTAGATTGATGCTGAGTCTTGTAAACCTGATTCAGTTGGAACACCAAAGCGGGAGCGAGGAGCGTGTTTCAGTATGTTAGTGTGCTTGGGCAGAGCTGGCTTTTATGGGAAATCCCAGCAAAAGTATATTGCCAAAAGAAAAATAATGGCATAGCTCTGTGTGAACAGTTGTGCTTGAAATATCTAAAGCAAGTACGATTGTCTTCAATTTCCCCATAAGAACAGATGCATGAGTTCTAGCTGAGGAGGACAGTAATGGTTGGTTTGCAGGATCCTTTCACAGAGGGCAATCACATTACAGAAAGAGGAGGGTGGGCTCGAAGGACTGAGTGCTTTATGAAATTTTTATAAGAATTGGTATGAAAGGAGCTTAAACTCACCTTCAGAAGCCTGAGAAGGGCAAATCCCAGCAGGTGTCCACTTCACACCCTGATGTTCTCTGGTTGCTTGAGCATTAGATGAGGCACGATGTGGATTACTCCACTTTATAGCTTTCCCTTCTGCTCACTGCTGAATGCGAGCGGGGAATGCTGCTCTGTTTCAAGTGTGCTGACAATACTTGCACAAAAAAAACCAAATGCAAGATTGACTCTGTCCGGTACGTTTCGAAGTGGAACAGAAAGACGAGGGGTTCTGGAGCCACAGGCGTGCCGAGAGCGGCTGTCCAGCATTAGGGGGAGCGGCTGCACTGTGCCTGGGTGCACCCCGGAGCAAGCACAGCACCAGAAGTGGCTTTGAATGTTCGGGTGTGAAGGGCCTGAATTTACAGGGCTGCAGCAGTGCCCTCGGTGGGGGCACAACACAGGCATCCTACGGCAGCACGCACCCTCACCTCGCTGCAATTTGGTGGTGGAAATATTCCTCTTCATTGCCCACTGACTTCAGACCCCACCTCACCGGGGTAATTCACTCCCCTTCCTGGTTTTTTTTACCGTATTTGCAAGCGTTGGAAGACTGCTAGGTTTGGCTGCTGTAATGATTTCCTTTGTAGTGAGCTAGGTTGCAAGGCTGCGTGAAAACTTTCATGCAACAATTATTTTCACTTGATTCTTGATAGAAAGAAAAGGTAACATCAGTTTTCCCAGGTGTGGAAATGCAGAATATTCAGGGGATGTGATGCCTAGAAAGGGACAAACGATTTAATGATTTTTATCTTGAATCCGTGCAGCTGCTACAGCCCAATTAGAGATCTGTTATTTTGTAAGCAGGCTTCTAGAAAGTGACTTCAGAAGTGTAACACACGGGAGGGAAAACCGTTTGGTCAGTGTTCCATGGAACTATAGTCATTTAAGAAAACCGAGGCATAAGTTTTAAACCTTCTGTGGCAGGATGGTCCTGATGACACATCACATCACTTGTGAGGGGATTGTAATAGAAACGTCTCAAAAAGATGAGAAGGTTTCGTCAATACATAGAAGGCATATGAAGAGGCAACTCTGAAAATAATGTATTTATAATTTACAATCTTTCTTGAATTTTTGTAGGTAGGTGAAGCACTTAATCAAAGCACCTGACTGATTCACTTTCAAGAGCCTGAGCAATATGGAGAGAGCAAGCCTGTACTGGATTTTCAAAGTATGAGATTTAAAACAAAAAGCCTGACTGCAAAGGGAATCAATGGCAAAGTATTATATTATTTTCATAAATAGTTTAAAAAGCCATGATTATTTTTAAGGGTCAAGGAAAGGGTCTCTACCAATTGTAAAGATGTGATTTGATGAAGTTTTTTGCAGGTTGTAGAAATGATACCGTTTGATGGACAGGCTTTGGTAAAATAACACTGTCTCAGTTCAGGCCTTTTTAAAGTTTTCATGTTGTATGTTATTTTTATTCTTTAAAATCCCTCGCAACTTAACGAATGCAAAATGCTGCTCAAATAGATGAGTTGAATCTTTGGCTTTGTGAAAAATTGTCACCTGCAGAAAACTTGCTTCACATATTTCTCCTTTGTTTCTGTTTTAGGTTTCTAGCACGGGATCATCCATCGATCAGATCACGCCAGCCGTGGACCTGCTGTCATGTCTAAGTTAAAGAGCTCTGAGTCTGTTAGGGTGGTGGTACGATGCCGGCCGATGAATAGCAAAGAGAAGACAGCTTCGTATGAAAAAGTTGTTAACGTGGATGTTAAGTTAGGGCAGGTCTCGGTGAAGAATCCACGGGGTACAACTCATGAACTGCCTAAAACTTTCACCTTTGATGCTGTGTATGACTGGAATTCCAAACAGGTTGAACTCTATGATGAGACCTTCAGACCTCTCGTGGACTCTGTTCTGCAAGGATTTAATGGGACAATCTTTGCGTATGGACAGACTGGGACAGGGAAAACATATACGATGGAAGGGGTGCGTGGCGATCCTGAAAAAAGAGGGGTCATCCCCAATTCATTTGATCACATCTTCACCCACATCTCTAGATCTCAAAATCAGCAATACCTGGTTAGAGCTTCTTATTTGGAAATATACCAAGAAGAAATCAGAGACTTGTTATCAAAGGATCAGTCCAAGCGTCTGGAGTTAAAGGAGAGACCAGACACAGGTGTATATGTTAAGGATTTGTCCTCCTTTGTTACAAAAAGCGTCAAAGAGATAGAGCACGTCATGAATGTGGGAAACCAAAATCGCTCAGTTGGTGCCACCAACATGAATGAACACAGCTCTCGATCTCATGCCATTTTTGTGATCACTATTGAATGCAGCGAGTTAGGACTTGATGGAGAGAATCACATCCGTGTTGGAAAACTCAACCTGGTAGACCTTGCAGGCAGTGAGCGGCAAGCTAAGACTGGAGCACAGGGGGAAAGGTTAAAGGAAGCTACTAAAATTAATCTCTCTCTTTCAGCTTTGGGCAACGTTATCTCTGCCCTAGTAGATGGCAAAAGCACACACATTCCATACCGGGACTCAAAGCTGACCAGGTTACTTCAAGACTCATTAGGTGGCAATGCCAAAACTGTGATGGTGGCCAATATAGGCCCTGCCTCTTACAATGTGGAGGAGACTCTGACAACACTGAGATATGCCAATCGTGCCAAAAACATCAAGAACAAGCCGCGAGTGAATGAGGATCCTAAGGATGCTCTGCTACGAGAGTTCCAGGAAGAGATTGCTCGACTCAAGGCACAGTTGGAAAAACGATCTATTGGCAAAAGAAAGAGGAGGGAAAGGAGGAGAGATGGTGGGGAAGAGGAGGAGGACACTGAAGAGGGTGAGGATGAAGGAGATGACAAAGATGACTATTGGAGGGAGCAACAAGAAAAGCTGGAGATTGAGAAGAAAGCTATAGTTGAGGATCACAGCTTGGTAGCAGAAGAAAAGATGAGACTGCTGAAAGAGAAGGAGAAGAAGATGGAGGACCTGAGGCGAGAGAAGGAAGCAACAGAAATGTTGAGTGCTAAAATCAAGGTAGAATTCTTCCTTGTCGTACTTTTTGAAAGCAATTTATTTAGGCTGTGTGGAGAACAGTGAGTTTCCCAATTTGGAAAGATATTTCACGAGAATTTTCCAGGACAGTGAATTGTGTTTAGATTGGAAGATTTTAAAATGAACTATTTCTAGACAGAAGTTGGAATTTCCACCATTAATTACATATTTCAATATTCATGAGTTGTTTCATTGTTCTTATGTGCTGATCTTGCAGGATCTTAAGCAATCAGCATAATGCAATGTGATGATACATCTTTTCACAAGCTGTAGCACAGAAAATGCTTCATTCTGTCACAGATCGTTAACAAGTGTTTTACAGGAGAGCACACATCTTGGTTCTCTAGCTTTGACACACATTGCAGCAATCTAAGCAAGTTACTGTTTCATTAATCCCACAGTTTTATAGGAATTTTAAGAAATAGTAATTCTCGTAGCAGCTGACTTGAAAGAGAACGTTAAATGAGGGAGCTGCCCTGAAGAAGTTCAATCCATATGAGAGAAAGTTACATTCTGTGGTCACTGAGAGAAACTTTTGAGCTTGTTTTTTCCTTTCAGGCAATGGAAAGCAAGCTTCTGGTGGGAGGGAAAAATATTGTGGATCACACAAATGAACAGCAGAAAATCCTGGAACAGAAACGACAGGAAATTGCAGAACAGGTAGGACAAGGAAGAACATTTGTTATTTTGTATAAAAAGCCTAGCTGCAGAGCTTTTATAAAACATATCAAGAGAAACTATAAGAAAATTTGCCTAGGGTTAACCCTCAAATTGGTTTAATGGCAACCATTAATCTCAAAAGAAGGGGGAAGGGCTTGTGTCCTATTTGTCATTGTATGAAATATGTAAAGAAGGTTTATAATAGTTTTCTTCCAGCTTGTGACATTAAAGATTTATGTCCTGTCTTGATTGGAGCTGCCTGTAAGTGAAAAAATAATTGGAAGACCTCAGAGAGTGACAGTTCGGCCATTAGGGATGTTTACTGTGTGCTAAAAGTTTGTTTTCTGTTATGTGTTTTCTGTTGGTGATTCTTTAAGTGCAATGGCTAGTATGAATTGATGAAAAGAAAAAAAGAAAGAATCTAAACATGACATTTGATTCCTTTAATTGAAGCCTGAGCACTTATTCACAGTGTCTGATTTTAGTAGCAAAATAAAGACAAAGAAGCGTTAATGCTTCTGGTATTTTTAAGGCAAGAGATAGGAAGAACTAGAAGCTAAAGCAAAAGCCCTGGATGCCAGGGAAGTAAAAACATCCTGAGTGTTGGTTTCATGTGTATCAGCCTGGAGGTGGCAACGTAATTGTGGTCTTTTATATTGTATGTCACCTTCTTCAGAAACGTCGGGAGCGAGAGATCCAGCAACAGATGGAAAGTCGGGACGAGGAAACACTAGAGCTGAAGGAGACCTATAGTTCTCTTCAGCAAGAGGTGGACATAAAGACCAAAAAACTCAAAAAGGTAAAAGGAAAATTATTCCATGTCTAGTGGGTTAGGAATAAAATCAACTGGTGTGTGAAAGTGAAAGGAACACTGGTTATGACTTTGGCTCTTGTTGTCTGTTCCAGTTATTTTCCAAGCTGCAAGCTGTGAAGGCGGAGATCCATGACCTCCAAGAAGAGCACATCAAGGAGCGCCAGGAACTGGAACAGACCCAGAATGAACTTACCAGGGAACTAAAGCTAAAGTAAGTCCCATCACTTCATTGCCCCCTATTAACTGTAACAGAGATGGTTTCTTTTGGTGGGGAGTGAAGGGACTGCATTGCACATACTTGTGGAACAAGATTTAAACATGAGAAAACTAAAACTTTCCTCCTTTTCCAGTGCTGTATTAAGTCACATTAAGTGGAGAAAGTCATGTGCTAATTATATTTCTTGTGTATTTCCCATTTTTGTGGTTGCATGTAGGCACCTGATCATTGAAAATTTTATTCCCTTGGAAGAAAAGAATAAGATCATGAACAGATCATTCTTTGATGAAGAGGAAGACCAGTGGAAACTGCATCCCATAACCCGTCTGGAGTGAGTGTACTTCTAATCTTTTCTTGGGTTGGAATTATAGGTCACAGAAAACTCTCTAGTTGTCAAGAACAAGGTACCCCAAAAGAGGGATTGAACTGGGGATTTAAACTGGTCCTCCAGAGTTCATAGCTTCTTGCTGCACAATAAAATAAAAAAATTTATTCCTCTTAGTAGGTTGAATAAAATAGGAATGTACAGTTAGTAAAAATCCTTGGAAGATTAGGATTCTTCTTCTAGATGAGCCCAATAATTATATGCAAAATACATGTAATAGTGCATTCACCATATAAAATAGCAGTAAATTCCTATTACATTTATCTCCTATTTTAGATAGGAAAGCTCTCATTATTATTATTGAGAGCTGTGGCTAGATCCTGACTCTCTACACAGAAAGTTCTCTACAGCAAATTTAGAAAGTTGGGTGCAGCTGAGTGCATCAGAGGTCTGTATAGTAAAAATATGTAGAAATCCTCCCCTTTGTGCAGGGAACAGATGATGCAGGATAACCATCTTCTCTTCTTGTCTCTGACTGCAGAGAGCTGTTCCTGCGAATGCAGCCTAGGTAGTTTCTGCTCTCTTGAAACATATTTCTGTGTGGAATTTGCAGATGTTTTGGCTCATAAACTCCAAGAGGAGTCTTTGGTTTTGGTGTATAATAGACTGAGTATCCATTTTTCTCCAGTAACCAGCAGATGATGAAAAGACCAGTATCAGCTGTAGGATACAAAAGGCCACTGAGCCAACACGCCAGGACGTCCATGATGATTCGTCCAGAGGCTCGGTACAGGGTAAGCCCAGATGTGGTTACAATCTTCATGTGTTCACTCTCCTGATCAGGCACTTGTGAATTTCAAAGGATGGTTAGTTTCTCTATGGGATAAATTTTCATGGTGTGCTGCATACATTTATGAAGTACTTCAGAATAAGCTTCTGGAGGGAAAAGAAGTAATCTGTATGAAAAAGTGCAGACTTTGATTCTGCTTTTACTGTCTCAGGCAGAGAACATCGTATTACTGGAACTTGACATGCCCAGCCGAACAACGAGAGACTATGAAGGTCCAGCCATTGCTCCCAAAGTTCAGGCAGCTCTAGAAGCAGCTCTGCAGGATGAAGATGAGATACAGGTGGATGCTTCAACCTTTGAGAGCACTTCAAATAAAAAATCAAAACCCAGGTGAGTTGGACTTTTAGTGAGCAGACTAGCCAACAGTAGAGGTACAAGTACAGTTGCTGTTTGTCAGCACTTCTTGTCAGTGAAATTAAGGCAAGTTTAGCTGTAAAACAGAGAGAGAGAAAGGAACATAGGACAGAAGTGAAAGCTGAGACTGATTAGAGAATAAATCCAGTAAAAAAAATTCAGCTTTTGGAAGATTAATTTTGGTGAGTAACAGGTGACATTGTTGGGGCTTTTTGTTTATTTTTTCATTTTTACTTCTTCAGGCCTAAAACTGGAAGGAAATCAGGGGGATCCTCTTCAGCAGGCACCCATAGTTCTCAGCTCTACCCACAGTCCCGAGGGCTGGTTCCAAAGTAAAACCAGCCATTCCTCTCCAGGGCGCGAACAGCCTTTGCCTTCTGAGAGCAGAGACAAGTAAAAACCTGCAGAGAGAACTCCCAGCCAGGCTCCAGCCCCTTTCCCCTGGAGATGGCCTCTTTGCTGTTTAACTGACTTGTGCCAGTCCAGGTGCACTGAGCCACAGGAAGATACGTGCTTGCAATTCAGCATTTTGCCTCTGTGGGAAACAGATTTTAGTTAGGAAATCAGAAATGCATGAGGTACGTTAAAGTGTATTAGAAGCAATGGGAAGCATGGGGATCACCTCACAGCATCACCGTCTCTCCTTCTGCACTAGCCCTTTTGCTGCACTGGGTTTTTTTGCTGTTGGGCAATAAGAAGACAGAGTTGAAAGTCATCTCAACAGAACCACCGCTCCAGAGCTCCATAGTGAGAAGGAAATGAGGTTAAAAAGCAGAGGATCTATTCAGACTTGACTAGGTGCATAGCTTTTTGCTCTTCCTGCTTGAAAGACTGGCATCACCATTTGGGGTTAAGAAGTTGTTCTGAACAGGCAGGATGGCAGCAGTCAGCATGTACTCACCACCAGATAGCTGTGCCTCCCTTTAGAGCTGTAGGACAAAAAAGGGGTCTTGAAAGCAACTTTGCACTCTCTAGAAAGGAAGCAATAGAAACTGAAGTCCTTTCCTTGTTTACAGGCATAAGTAAGAGCTTCTGTAAACTGACCTCCTACAGACCTCACCCCTACCAACAGGAATCACCTTGTCAAAGAATACATCTGCCTGCCAGTGCCAGCTCCACAGCTTTCTTCCTCTCTCTTGCCTCCATCTTTACCCCTGGCTTTTCAAACCAGTGACCATACTAAGACTTTAAACTGTGGGGTGGCGTACAGCTATTTTCTCACATCTCCCACTGCTCATGGCAAATGTAGCACTGGCTCAGAGCCATCTTCCTGGCAGGCTCACAGGGCTGACTCCAGTCCCCCCTGTAAGCTGGGGAGAGGGTAGAGCACCGTAACGTGGAGCTGCCTTTGAGTCCATGCTTCTTGCAAGTATGGTCCCTTCCCTTGGTGTCTGAGGAGGTTCAGCATTTGGTACCTTTTGTGCCTCACCTGTTCCACGTTAGAAGCTTTCCCTTTGCACCTCCCAGGCCATGCAGAGACCACTGGGAGTGAAAGCACATGTAACTGAGTCTGGGTAATGGAATCTGGTATTAATTCCAGGGGTTTTACTTTGAAAACAAGGGAGGAAGAACTCCTGCTTTTGACAGTCTCTTTGCAAAGCTGCCCTATGACTAAAGCAGGCTCCTGTAATGCTACAGGCTCGTGTGGCAGGGTAGAAGAAGGTGGAACTGCCACGCTAAGGACAGAGTAAGGTGTCTCTGTCTAGTGTCTCACAGCTCATTTGTAAGTTTTAGTTCACTGTATATTGAGACTTGGGATGTTACTTTTTCTGGTTGCTGTTGGCTGTCATCCTATGAACGTTTTTACCTATTTCCTCTCCCTCACTGATGACTTCCTCCAGACTGACATGTGTGAGTGTATGAGGACTTGCCTGGGTTTAGAAATGATCTGATGTGTGGACTCTGCCTTGTGTGCTCGTTAAGTATCCGCTGAGTGACTTCACCCAGGCTGGAGAACTCCGTTCTGTCTGACCCCCATGAGCAGAAGGAACTGAATACTCAGCACAGCTCACCTCTGCATCTTGCGGGCATGGTGCCTCGGTGAGCCAGCTGCCTAGATGGGCCCGGTCAAACGCTAACTCGGCTGCTTTGATTCATGGAGTGCTTTTCTGGACCACAAGATTAATATATATATATATATATATTAGTTTTGGTGGAGGAAAGAGGAATTTGCTTATAATTGAGAAAGCAGGCAACTGACAAATTTCTTTCAACCTGAACGTGGAAACCTGGCATAATCTTCCTTTTTATAAAGCACTGTTTATGTACAGAGAGCCTTTTAATTGGCTCTTGTTGCATAATATAACGTCACCTTCTCTTCCCTCTCCTCCCTCTTTCTCTCTAGCACATAGTCTTCTGTACTTTGAATTTTTAAAAGATGATTGTATGGTCTAAGTGCTCGGAGAATTGAAATGAAACAAGGGGGGGGTCTAAAACCTGAAATAGCAACAAAATATATAATCGCATATATGTGTGTAGCAATGTACACGTATGTTTTATGTGAATATGCACACACAGACACATCTGTGTCTGCACATGCGCACACTTCCTCAGTCGCTACTATTCCATAGGGAATTCTGTACTAAACTCCTATGCTGGAAACTCCCCTTGTGGCAGGACTGGTACAGCGGAAATTGCAGTGCAAACCCGAACTGTTCTCATTTTAGTGTTGATAAGCTAGCTGGTTAATATGTCAGAAAGGCTCTGCTTTTAATTCTGTAGAAATTCATTAGCAAGGTGAAAGAAATTCAATAGGGTGGAAAAAGAATAAAACTGCATATTTAGTCATTGTATTTAAATTGGAGCTGTGGTTGGAGATCTGGAAAGCGTATTCATGGGCAATCTCACATTGCTACAGAAGCTTTTACATTCTCATTCCCATGGACTTAGCCCTCGACCAGATACTCAGTGGCACTGATATTAAGATAAAATACATTGTCTTAAGCTGTACAAAAGTACTGAGCTCTGGGTTGAAGTTTTTAAGAAACATTCCTGCCGAGTTTGCCCCTCTCTGGGTGTTATCTGAACTGTCTGGGCTTCCTGCAGGTTAACAGCCAAAGACAGGAAATCCAGCCGACTCCTGGAAGAGGCCCTCGGACAGCGTGCGCCGTCATAGTTTCTTCATAGGAATGTTTAACATCCTTTTTATCTTTGCTCTGATCTGTATAATGGGATCTTTTTTTAAAAAGTGATCTGCAGCAGAAGTCAGCCCTTGGTTCTGGGAGCAAGCACCACACACTGAAGCATAGGAATGAAAGCACTTTCTTAAAATCCTTAACATAGGTCTAGCGCCTTTTTTAAAATACTTGCATGCTGCTTGAATCTTCTAAAACACATACCTCTGTTATAGCATCTCGGGCTATGCTGATACGTTATACAGATCAGATCAGACTTGTGTTCAGTATTCTTTTTAGGTGTAGTAAGTCTGCCTTCTCCGAACATAGAGTGCTTGCCAAGTTTCAGCGAGACACCTGCAAACCTGGATCTGTCCTCCCTTCTGTCTGTAATGGTTAACATGCACTGGGCTTTCAACGGTTCCGTGTGACTCCTTTGGGTCTGTTTCTGCTGTGTTAAAACACAAATCGGAAAAGATAACCTGCAAAAGCCATAATTAGATGTGGAGATGGAAGTAAAATGAGAACACTGGTCCTGTCTGTGCTGGGCTGTGCACAGCTGGGCTGTGGTGGGTTTGACTCTCTGTGGTCCAGGCGCTTATTACCTTCTTCAGTCCCCTTTCTTTTTGAAACTAAGTGCCCGAGGGTCTCCCTGCAGGCACAGCTGTCCATATGAGAACTCACAGCTCCTTAGAGATAACGCTGATCTCTACCTTCTCTTAGGTGATCTGTAGACAAAGAACCTGTCAATAGTTCTGTCCATAGTTTTACAGCTTATATTTATTTGTATCATCTCTTTTGTCTAGGAATGTAAAGTGATCCTAAAATACAATGTGTAATAAAGTCAATAAGATTTATTGCATCTATCAAAATGTGCCTGTTTTTCATTGTTAAATTTTAAGTAAAGGCAGGGGTCATTGACTTCATGTTTTACAAAACCATGTTATTTTTCTTCCCCAAAAAAACGTCTCCGGGCAAACTAAATGATTATTAGGCGGCAAGAGTAGAACCGCTTAACGTTGTGTTGCTGCCTGGTGCACAGGCCCTGGCAGGGCCCTACCCGGGGTCGCTGCGCGGTAAGCTGAGGGGCCCGCGGCCCCCGGTGCTCCTCGCTGGAGGGAAGCAACTAGTGCGGCGGCGGTAGCGGAGGCGCAGAGGGAACCCCGCACCCATGGCGGTTCAGCGCCCTAGGGAGAAGCGGCCTCAGGGCGCAACCCGGGTCCTGAGGCGCGAACAGCCGGAGGGAGCCCTCAGCGGGGGAGCGGCGAGAGGCCGCCCCCGCCCGGCCGGGAGCCGACATCTTCCCTCCCCTCGCTCCCC